>CM042427.1:9162500-9630000 GCA_023631565.1 Gymnocephalus cernua | reverse complement strand
ACATGACTGTCTATCTGACGGACGCCCTCGTCAGAAAATAACGCAACGGGTACCTCCCTGGTGTTGAAACTTAACGCCACGGGTCCTTGGCCATGCGTCAGACATTTGACGAGTTGGGAGTGAGACTGTGTTGCAAAAAGATATATAACACAATAAAGGGAAGGGAAAAAGCCAAAAAGCATAACATGAGCACTTTAAGGCTGCAGTTGACAAAAATCCTCGGGAACTTTACTTGGGTTTTGAGGAGCTGCAGCATTTATTCAGAGACAAACTGAAACCTATACTCTAGCCTACATTTACTAGCACTTAACAAGTAAACTACTAACGCTATCTCTGCTCTGATAGCCGACAGCTGTCTGTTATGAGCGTGTTCACCGTCACTCTCTCATGTACATGCTAAGCACTGAAATAATCCTTAAAGGAGCCACGCTTCTCCTATTACATCACGATAGCCTGCAAGAACTTCCTGTATTTGTTCCGAAAGTCCCAACCATCCAAAAAAATCTTTCACACTAAACAAACCAGACCATGATTCAGTTTGATCAGGACCGAGACTACCTCTTTTGGTTGGACCAAATTTTGTCTGTTTGGTCTGGACCGTGGTCCGGTGGGAGGTTTCACACCTGTTTTCACACCCTTTGGTTTGGATCAAATTGAAAAGTCCAGACAAAAAGAGGTAGGTGTGAAAGACCCCTAAAGCTAGACTGGGTAAGCCCGATCTGCCGGCAATTTGATTTTGCCCTGCAGCTCAGTCTGGAAACCTGTACGTTTATCTATCCTGCTTCCGTTACAATTTTATGGGGACCAATCACAAACTGGCTTATCCACCTGGCGCGCTATTGGCGGGTTTAACACGATGGTGATAGAGAAGCGACTAAGCAGCTTTTTGTTTACATTCAACAAGCCGGCCCCCGAAGCGCAGCAACCCGTTGATGTGGCTGTCGCTCCTACATCACCTGGATCGTTGGTCTGATTGGTTGAAGGACTATCCAATTGCATACAGAGTCATTTGAACTATGCCCGTTGATCACACCTCTTGTGCAGTAGAAATATAGAGCAGACTCCCCAGACTAATGTTCAATCTTAAAAGATTGAGCTTGGTCTGGTGATAGCCAGACTACCCTAAAGCTGCAATGGGTAGAATGCAAAAAACAATGTCCAAACTAAAAAAAAAATCTTTCATCAGCTCTCCCTCTACCCTCTCTGTCACACGGGCATAAGCATGTGCAGACCAGCCAATAGAAACACTGTCTCTCTCTGAAATGACCTGTGATTGACCAAAGTCTCCCTTCTCGGCTAGATTGTCTGAAGCCTGAATCTCGATTGTCTGAAGCGTGAATACAGAGCAAAGTCATTTTTTCTCACACCACTTGAATTACAATATGCTGAATGATTATTGTGGATTTATTTTGGCCCAACAATGCCAAAAATAAAGTACCTACCACAGATTCAATGAATGAAATTGATGATGAAAGCTATCAATTCATTTTTATTTTTTTCAATCGACTAATCATTTCAGCATTAGAGTTTTTACAGAAGAAACATAATTTTGGCACCAGTAAAAGTGAACCACACTTTTGGCACAGTTGCCTTTTTTTCTTTAAAACAATCTCATCTATCACCTCTGTGCACCGGGGAGAGTTTAATGTTGAAGATGTAAATGTCAAACCCACATCTCACTGAGAGTGACAGGTTATCGTTTGTTGAGTTATCATTCTGTCAATCTGAACAGGCTTTTAGTGACCTTTTTCTATTTTAAAATGGCCAGTTCCACTTTATGTGCTGAGTGTACTGCCAGACATAGGGGGAGGTAGAGGGGATGTGGCAATATGTATGGTGTGATGCAGTAATTAAAGATTACAGCATCACTTTTAAAAGCCTGATCTTATGCTGTCACAACAACTCAATAAAGACGCAGAGTTAAATGTTTAGTCCACATAATTGACCCAAAAGCGGGATTCAGACTCAAACTGTCCTCTTTTATTTCCTTACAGACCCTTTACTAGATCTCCTGCACCAGGGAAAGACTTGAAACTGGAAAAAAAATAAAGCTTTTCAAAATACCCCAAACCAGTTCAGGCAAGAGCCAATTGAAGTCAACCAACCATGTTAGCTTCAATGAAATACAACCAACGCATTTCCAAATAAACTTGTTTTACTACTTCAACCATATAGAAGTTCACATCGCAGAATGGGAATGTCAAGGAAATGAAAAACGCTTAAGTCAAATGTGATGAAAATAAAAGAAAACTGGGTAACACTTTACTTGAAGGTATCTACATAAGAGTGACATGGCAGTCATGACACATGAACCCTAACTCTAACTCTAACCATAACCCTAACCCTAACTCTAACTCTAACCATAACTCTAACCATAACCATAACCCTAACTTTAACATAACTCTAACTCTAACCATAACTTGTCATGACAAAAACCAAATGACACTTACTAAAAGACGCCTTATGTCATAAACGTTTATGACTTGTTTACAGGGGCGGATTGGCCATCTGGCAATTCTGGCAAATGCAAGAGGGGCCGAACCATTTTTTTAAATGTGGGCCGGTCAGATTGGGTCGACTGACCCAATCAGAGGTTACTCAAATTGGGACGTTCAGTCAAAATCAAGCACGTCACCTGCAAATGGGATCTCCATTTGCAGGGTTCAGGCTGTACCTGGCCTCCCGGTGATCATGCTGCTCTGGGGGACCGGCTGCACAGCGAGAAGCCGCTGTCGACGGGCGCAGCTTCGCCAGAGCTCCGACTGCTGTCTGTCCGCGCGGCCGTCTGACGGCATCAGTATTAAATTGACACAGTTCATTACCGGTTAAAAACGACTCGTCGCTTTAACTAGTAGTCTAATTCAGTGTTTTGGTACAGTTGGTTTTAACACCTGATGTGAAGTGTAGGCCTACAGGAGTACACATGAAAACCCTGAACAAGCAGCATCATTCTGCTCCGTCTTTCTGCTGTGCCCCATTCACGTAGTGTTCAGTTTTACACTAGGCCTATGTAGGTTAAACTCTGCAATTAATCCACGGTTCACATGTATGCATGAACTGTGGTGGTCCATTACACTCTATAGGCTATATTCAATATCACTGATCATTTTTTATCAATAGAATGTAGAAAACATTACACTTCACAATGTTTTGTATTCATAACATTATTGTGTTATTGTAGAATTTAGCAGTAAAAGCAGTAGCCTCTGTAAATCAATCCTACATTTTTCAACTTAGGAGCAAAACGTGCTCCGTGGGGAAAAAAAGTTACCATAAAGCCCTGTTCATGCTCTGTGTTGTCGTATCCGGCCCTTGTCCCAGATTTGAAAGGCCCCTTACTGGGCTACTGAATATAATAATATTCCATCATATTTTGTATTTTGAATTGTTACCTGCCACCAGAATTTTGTGATTTCCTTGCCATAAATATAGAAGTTTTTACTTTAAATTGGTGCCTAAAAATGTATCAGAATGCAGGAATTGAAGTCTTTCACCCTCAAAGTTTCCTGAGGGAGGACCCACAGACCCCCCTTCTTTATGTGAGTTTCACAGACAGCCATAAATACATATATTTAAATTGCAGTTAGAGTTAAAACAGAAAAGGTGGAGAACAAGACAGACAATATGTACAGTGTCAACAGAGAGAAACACGGACAAACAAACAGACAGTGACAACAAAGAGCAACATACTGTAGAGAATGACAGTAACAGCATACAAATGGCATAAATAGGCAGTATGTGTAAATTTGTTATAAACGTGTGCTCTTTAAAATGTAGTAAGCATTGTTTGCCAGTTACTTACATTAAATATTTATAAATATGTTACATAAGGTACTGCTTATATTGTTTCACCATCTCTACACAAATGTAATTAGTGAATGCACAGCGGGGCTGCATGGTCGTGGTAATGTGGGCTGGTGTGGCTACAGTTCCAGGGCTGAATTTTTGTCCCAGTCCGCCCCTGCTTGTTTATGTTTATGACACGTTCATGACAGTGTCATGTCACTCTTATGTAGATAGCTTCAAGTAAAGTGCAAACGAAAACTGTAGAGAGAAAATGTACAAGAGTGAAGAAATGAAGAATTGAGAGTAAAAGAAAGGTAAAGGATAGAGAAGACAATTGGCACGGTCTAAACCCACCAATCCCATCCTGCAGATTTATTATACGAGGCTTGTTACAGGCTTCTGTGCTTCTTGCTTTACAGAGCAAATAAAAGGCAGACATAATTAAGACTACCAAAGGTATAAATCTTGTATGTGAATGGCCCATTGCACACATCGACCGCACAAGTAATTTACATGGCCCTTTGAGAATTCGCCTCAGAGTTTTCTCTCACACTCACAAAGGTAGTGGTGAGAGGGAGCCGAGTTAAGCAAGAAAAGAATGAGCTAAATAGAAACCCAATAGAAATTTATATAATTTCAAAGCTTTATTTCAAATCCAATTGATAGTGACATTTTAATTATGTTGGCACAAGGTTACATACCTGCAGGTCTTCAATACTCATATGTCCTAAAGAAAACTACTGTGAAAGGAGTGGATGTGGCAGTGAATATGTTCGACTGTGTCTATTATGCTTTGAGAGGTTATAAATCTAAGGTCAGGGATTATTAAAGGTACAATGGAGGATTTTCCCGAATTTTAGAAAAGAACTGCCCTCTCCACTTTTTGAAAAAATGCACATCACCCTACCTGCTCCTGAGAGTGTGCACGAGAGAGCATGCACGAGCGTAGTTCTCCTCGTGCACGCTCTGTTTACAAGTTGCTGTCGGCATGGCTCTACAAGCCTACTTTCCAAAAGAAGATTTGCACTTTTTCCACTATGTCAGACTCGCCACCGGTAAGTGGAAATCTATTTACGACAAGCATCTCTATAGCTAACTTTAGCATGCTACAGGCCAACAAACAAGCTATCGCCGAGAGCGGGGAGGCAGCGGTCGGAGGCTGTGGCCGTCTGCTCGCTGACCTGTCACGGCACGTACGAGCCTCACGTAAACATATCCCAGAATGATTGACAACTAGGAGGACCAATAGTCTTCATGATCCACCCGGAAAAAGAAAATCCTCCACTATACCTTTAACATAGTACATGCAGTTGTTTTGATGTAAAGCTTCAGTCGATATATATTTAGTGCTTTGTTCTGTCGTCTTACTAGTTCTTCTTCACTCGTCTTGTTTTGTGTATTGACTTACAATGGAATGAAAAAAAGCGTGCTGTTAATTGGCCTGAATTGTTTGTTAAAAGGGGTTACAATCACAAGGCTCTGAAAAAAGGTTAAAACAACAATGCACCCTTTATTTCTTTTTGTGGTACATTTTTTATTGATAATATACAGGTGGAAATTCAATGATAGTACAGGTTTTAATACCTCACAAAACCTTATATATCACAGAAACAGAACAAACATCCCCACCCTCCCCCAACCCATGGCTGCACCCTTCATTTTTGAAACAAAATCCTACCATGCTATTGAGAGGATGTATGAACAATTCGAAATAAAAAATACCCACTGCAGTCTGTTTCTAAAATGTACAGTTTCTCTTTTTGCTCAATAGAAGTAAAAAACCAAAACTACATACTGAATTTCCTCAATTTAAAGGGAGGGCTAGCTGTGCTAACTAGCTGCCACTAGTAGCCACTTTAGCTACTCTAATACAACTATACAACAATGGACAAAATACTATTAGCTTGCTGACTGTACACAAACAACAATAATTGGGAGCAGGAGCAGTATCCAACTGTCTTTTTTTCTTTCTAGCGCGTTAGTTAACTAGCATGCTGCTTTGAACAGCAGCCAGAGTTAGAGTGCTAAAATATGCTTCAAACCTTTCCTGTGGGACCTGAAACAGTCAATGTCAATGGTCATATTCAAATCCAATCTTTGAGTCTGTATCTGTAACATGGGATGAGAAAGACAGCAGAAATCCTGCCATGTTTACAAGCTAGCTTCTGTTAGACTAGCCACAGGTAAGCACATACTCATAGAACAGGAGTTACTTCTTATAACTACTATTTCTCATCAAGGGTTATTTTTTTCATTCAAATGCTCATATTATGCTCATTTTCAGGTTCATAATTGTATTTAGAGGTTGTACCAGGATAGGTTTATGTGGTTTAATTTTCAGAAAACACCATATATGTGTTGTCCTGCACATTGTTGCAGCTCCTCTTGTCACCCTGTGTGTTGAGCTCTATGTTTTAGCTACAGAGTGAGACATCTCACTTCTGTGCCATTTTTGTTGGGAGTCACACATGTGCAGTAAGTACTGCTAGCTAGTCAGTTGCAGAGTATGAGGGCGTTCCATGCTAGCAGCTAGGTGAGCATTATAACGTTTGTCTCTGAAGTAAAGGCTGGACTACAGCAGAGCTGTTTGGAGCAGTTTGTGAACAGTGTTTTCTGTTGGAGATGGTAAGTCCCTTTGGGGGGGACTTTGGGCTTTTTCACTTTGTAAACCTATAACATGCGCAAAAAAGATAGATAACACAATAAAGGAAAGGGGAAAAGCCAAAAAGCATAATATGAGCACTTTGATCTTTCTGAAAAACGATAAATGATACTGAGTTAAAGGACGACTTCCCCACCACTCAAATTTCAGCATCTTGTTATTTCAACACAATTAAAAGAAATTTCTTACTTCATGAAAACTGCTGTATTTAACAGTTCTCCCCTGCAGTTCATGTCAATGACCATGACTGGAAATCTTAATTTTCGGAACTCTCCAATATTTTTGACATGCATAATACAAAATGTAAAGAATGGTAGCTTTAGTCAGCAAAAGAACTCCATTCAAGGTAACTGCTTAATGCTAATTTGCTAATTTCCAAATCACAACCAGAAACATCCAGTTAACTTCAATAACATTATACATCCCCGGTAGGCATTGAACAACATAATATGATAGATACCAACGATGGTGACTATTATGTATGCCTGCAAGTTGTAACTATGGTAATCGTTCTTACTGTAACCTTCCATCCCACATGTGAGCATTAGACAGGAGCCCTGTGAAACTGCATGGGAGTCGTAACTATTGAACCGAACAAAACCTTCATTGTTCAGATCTGGTAGGGTTTGTATTTAGTGTTGGAGCTGAAAAAAGTTTGAATCCTCAGAAAATGTCATTGTTCATTTGGATTTTCACTGTGAATATATATGAAAAAATATCCGAATGACAAATTACAAAAACAATACAAAAAACATTTTATTAAGGACATTTTCCATAAGTTCCAGCCACAGCAGCAACATTTCCAAACTCTTTTTTTTTATTGCATCTGATGGGACTCCTGCAAAGGCTGTCCATGTGCATTTGTGATTTCTTGTGACATTACTGAAACACAAACGCAAATTACAGAAAGAGCTCACCAGCCTTCTCTCTCAGGAATATGGCTTTACTCGCATTCCCTTCAGCCTCATTTCCCTATATTGTAAGACTCCCACTCAGTGGCTGGAATAAGAAGCATGGAAGACCATGCCACTGTTCAGGAGAGAAGCTACGTCTTTACCCCCGCTAAAGGTGTTAACACACTCTTTTGAAGATGGTCTTAATTGGGTTAGGAGAGGGGGAGAAAGGGGGTATGCCGTTTGAAATCCTCCCCTTCTGATTTAAAGAGGTGTATGAGTAGAAGAGAGAGGTTTAATTGATCCCCTAGTGGTGTATGTAGCTTGGCATCCCTATCAGATAAAGGTGGTGGAGATGTAATGCATCGTACTTACTTACTTACTTAGCAATTGCAGTCAAGCATCACTAAATACTAAAGGTTCACAATTTTCTACTGTTTTTTAATCATTGTAGCAAGATGCCTTATTATGCCCTTTCCATTACTCTAAACAGACTCCCATTAAGTCTGATTAAGTAAATCATTATCATGACATGAATTAGGTGTATTTCACACACTACAAACCTGTAGCTTTGTTAAAGTGCTCTATGAGTAAGACATGCCTAAGGACCAGCTTTCAGAAGAAGACATCATTGGATAACTATTACAAGATGTACAAAGATCATATATCTCTGCATTGTATCTTTATTTTTTTAAAGAAAACAATTTTTATGTGGTATATACTGTATCAGCATACTACGGCCTGAGGATCCTGGGAAGGTGAAGAGACAACATATACAGTACACTGAAGTAGTGGAGGTGCAAACTCTTTAGTGGTGTCATATCACCAAAGCAATTCAATTAGACATAAAATACTGATGTGATCTAACATAATGACAACTCATACTCTTAACGTTTGGCCGAGGCACTGAAAAACATGAGGCGATTTTTATTGCAGTTAGAGAGAGAGGGGGGGGGGGGGGGGGGTAGGTTGTTGCTTAAAGTGAGAGACTTAAAGTCGGGTGTGTAGGTGTCTGTATTTGTGAGCAGAGGATAGGGAGACAGGAAGGGGAGGGTGTGAATGTTAGTATTGAAGATAAAACAGCAATGTCAAATTTGTTTAGGAAATGTGTTTTTCTAACCTTTAGATACACGGATTGATAAATCAGTTGGTTTGCATGGAAATGCGCTCTCCTGACACTCAGTTTAATGCAGCCTTTACTGATGTACTGTAACACACACACACACACACACACACACACACACACACACACACACACACACACACACACACACACACACACACACACACACACACACACTCACAAACACTTTCTGTTTCTATGCACTATTTACCTCTGCCTCTCTTACTCACACGCACTCAAGAACACAACACTATATAGCACCAAGTGGAGTTGATAAATGAATCATCAAATAAATAAAGTCCAATATTACCTTGGCCCATGTTTCTCAATGCCTTCTTATTTTCCTATTCTCCACAGAACTCAGCTTTAATCATCCACTTAACTCCCCTACTGAGCGGGAGAGAAATCACCTTTTTTCTTTCTATCAAAGCCAAAATCAAACGAATGAAGAAAGAGCCTGCTCCGGTGGGGATTGCAGCCATGTGAAATAGGTGCTCGTCTGGCCTGGTCTCAGTGGTTCCAGTGAAAAATCCCATTACAGGGTGACACAGAAATAACCAAAGCACCTCTTCCCTAAGCCGCTCTGCTTTTTCGTTTCCACTTACACCTTCTCATTATTCTCGGCCTTATTCTCTCATCCACTTGTCAGAACTTTTCCAGGTGGCTGCATCTTACCTTTCCTTAACTCCTCTTCCTGGCTTAATCTCAGTTGATATTCTTATCACAGGTTTTATATCTAATCCTCCTCTTTATCTACCACTCTCTTTTTTTGCCATCTCAGCTACTCCTGCCATGCTCCTTTACTTTGTCATTACTTTCAATAATTTCATAATTTCTTCCTCCTCTCCACCTCTGCCTTACTTCATATGTTTCTCCTCACGTGAAGACATCAAGGCACTAACATGAATCCATTCCTCTGAGAGATTTCAATGATTGCTTTTTCCACAAATCATTCATTTATGAACACTGTTTTTATGTAGTTTATTTGGTTCATAACTCAATAACACAAAGTAAGTGCATGGCTTTCTAAATGGATGCTAACCCAACCTAGTCTCGCAGCCAGACCCGCAGCACTGTGAAGATATGTCTAGCTACACCACATATACATTCTAGGATTGGAGAAAAAATGCTCCGGGTTGTTTGCATTTCCTTAAACAAATCACAATTGTCTTGGAGCAGTGCTAAACTCCGGACGCAGAGACGATGGTTCTGCAAAATAGTCTCAGGAAGGAACTTGTTTTGGTGGAACATTTGCACCATGCAAAATAAAGCACCACATATAATATTAAATGAAGTTAACTTTTCACACAATGCAGTAACATTAGCTATTTCAATTATCTGAATACATGGTTAAACGTAATTTGCTCTAACCAGTATATCGCTGTGTGTACTTTGTCCACAGCGAATCCCACCAATCAGTCCGGTCCCTAAATGTGCCAGTTGGATTGTAAATTAGATTAGATTAGATTAGATTCAACTTTATTGTCATTGTGCAGAGTACAAGTACAAAGACAACAAAATGCAGTTTGTGTCCAACCACAAGTGCAAAAAGAGCAGAAAAGCAATGTGATATACAAAGTATAGACAGGACAAGACATATAGTGCAGTGTAGACAGTAGTGTATTAGTAGTATGTTAGTAGTAGTACGTTACAGTAAAGAATGATGCTGAAATATTACATCCATAGATAATGTAGTCTAACTGGTTCATGCTCCACACTAAGTGGTGACAATGAATCTCGTTATCTTGACACTTTCATGATCTAAACATGGAATACTGTTTGTTTCCATACAACTATGCATTAAGAATAATGCAACAGTTACTTATCATTTTGAGTAGTTGTATTGATTGATAGTTAGATCATTGTAATGAATTAAATAGACAATCATCTGGAATGTAATGTGTGAATTGCTTTTTGAAGTAGTAGTACTTTGATGTTAAGTTGTGTCATACTTTGTTAAATGAACAAATGATCTTTGGTTTATGTGGATTGTATCCAGGCAATTGAAAAAAGTGTTAGAGTTTTGAAAAATGTGTATTTTGATCATTGGTTGTGAGTTTTGTGTCTAGAGTTTTGAAAAATGACGTCAAGGTTCTGAAATTAGTAGCAAAGTGATTGTAAAAAACTGTATTACAGTACAAGCAAGTTGGTGAACACTGCATTTGATGTTTTACAATGCTGTCTTTTCTTTTCTATTTTGTAGCTAATTATTTTGCATTGATTCTAATAAATCTATGTTGTGATCGTACTGTATTGTTTTTCATCAATACATTTCAGATTTTGTTCAATGATTCCACTGTGTCTGTAATATTTTCTCTACTACTGCAGTACTTTTACAGGGATGTATTTACATCTAGTACCATAATGAAACGTGTATCACCTATTGTGTATTACAATATTTAATGATTGTACGAACGATGACCCTGTGAAACTATGGGTAGCTTGTGTGTGGGTGATCTTAAGGAACGTTTTAATGGTATTTCACAATCAATTAGTTTTTTGAACCAATGATTGTGCGAGTGCAAGATTTATTTAAAGATACGAATGCACAATGCAATGTTTTGAACATTGGACAGCCAGTAATGATCGTTTTGAGTTTTGTGTCTAGAGTTTTGAAAAATGACGTCAAGGTTCTGAAATTAGTAGCAAAGTGATTGTAAAAAACTGTAATCTGTGAGAATCAGAGATTTCATAATATCTATTTTAGGTTTCAAACTTAGACTTAGACTTAGACTTCTCTTTATTGATCCTATTGGGATGACTACCGCAAGGAAATTGGCTTTCCAGCAGCAAATTCCAGCATTTTACAAAAAAGACACTTAAGTACAGTATTGAAAAAAAGAGTATAAGATACAAACAATAAACTCTTAGATACATATAGTAAGTAAACAAGAAACAGTAGACAGTAAATAATAGTAATAATATTAATAATAATAATAAAAAACTCTTAGCCCAAGAAATAGAAGATATACAATAAAACAGTACACAATGGGCTCTTAGCTAAAAACTGACCAAATGCCTTGCCCACATCCTCTTTCTTTCATATTTAAGAACCAGTACACTTGTTTGGCAAAAACAGCTTTCAGATCCAGCTCTGACTCCTCTTGAAAATCCCAGAAATTAAGTCAGGCAAAATTTAACTAAAACAAAAATCGCTAATGGGTCTTAAATGTTGCCCAATCTAGAGGCAAAGTTGCTAAATTGGCACCACTTGTTGGCACATGCTAGCTAACTGGAAACATGCTAGCGCTAGTCTGTCCCAGCTCAGATTCACTTTGCGAACCTGAAACCAACTGATCATAACGATTTATTGAGGTGAATTAATTTTGCTACAAAACTTTGCTATTTCAAATGCTACAGATTTTATGACTTTCATGCTCCAACCTTGCTCTATAAGATAGCATGGAGAGTTGATTTGCTTGTACACATGCATGTAGGAAACCGCCTGCACTATCAGCCCTCCATTCACTGTTGTGTGTAGGAGGTTAATTACTGAAACAATATTCTATTGATACATTGGTGGATCTTCCGGACCTTAACCTTTTGTGTTGTTTTTCAGCAGTGTGCTTGAACAGCTACGAATGCCACAATTGTTCTGTCCATTGCTGTTCATTGTGTCTGCACAAGGGGGTCAAGTGTTTTGTGTATGTGGGCATGTGTAAGCGTGCTGTTTCTTGTGGGTGTTTTTACGCACATGTGCTATTCAGTGCATACTAGCACCTTATTACCCTATCAGACCATGCCTGTGTTTATCAGTTGCATGATTAATGGGCTGAGCCGAATGGAAGCAGAGAGCACTAAGGATTCATTTGGGTACCTAACAATTTTTTATGTATGGGCTGTAAATTATGGTCCCTCTACCAAATGTAAGTGTATTATTGAAAAGGATGCTTCCACTCTAAGCATCAGTAATAGCTATTGTGTGTGTGTGTGTGTGTGTGTGTGTGTGTGTGTGTGTGTGTGTGTGTGTGTGTGTGTGTGTGTGTGTGTGTGTGTGTGTGTGTGTGTGAGGACGGATGGTAGTGTAGGAGGAGCACATGCAGTTTTAAATTGAAAACATGACACACCCGCAGAGTTGATTTAGTTCTGGGCTGGAGATGGGTTTAACAGTGAATGTTACTTTTGAACAGTCAAGTGGAGAGACAGAGAGAGAACAATCTCATTCAGTCCTTTATTAAGGCATGGCCTTGGAAGTGTTTAAATGCTGCTACCATTGTGCGGTCATCATCATGCCGGGGGCTCTAATTCCATGTCCAAATGAAAACTGGCTTCATTATATATTGTAAATAAACCAACAGTGTGATTTGTATCAATTGTACTAACACATGCATTCCTATTAATTTCAATTGCATACCCAAAATAAGCCATTGGTTTTAATTTGCATCCCAGTCCACCACGTTGTTCTTTAAAGTTAAAGACCCAAGCTGTGATCCAAATGCGAAGATTTAGGTGGGTGGGGTGGGGTTTGTAGTGTTGCCAACATTCAACCAATCCTAATACAGTTTAGGCTACTACGAAGAAACATGATAAACTAAGATAAAACTAAAAGTTTGT
Source organism: Gymnocephalus cernua (assembly GCA_023631565.1). Taxonomy (NCBI): domain Eukaryota; kingdom Metazoa; phylum Chordata; class Actinopteri; order Perciformes; family Percidae; genus Gymnocephalus; species Gymnocephalus cernua. The sequence goes on along the minus strand of CM042427.1, from coordinate 9,616,982 downwards.
TTCCGTTTTGTCATTTGGAAATGGAAATGTAATAAATGTATTTGATGCATGAATTCTATACACTTGGATTTAATCAATTTGAATTAAATTTGAGTCCATTTTATAAGCCACTTTTTACGTGAGATCATACAACTTATTTGGGGGATATTGTGTGTGTGTTCATATATATATATATATATATATATATATATATATATATATGAACACATATATATGCATGAATACATATATCAATTGACAACTGTATAGCTAGGTCAAATAAATAAAAATAGTTTAGTTTAGTTTTATTTAATCAATGTATTTTTTCTTCTTCTTTATATATATATTTTACAAATATTTGACAGTCTCAAATTAACCATCGCTGTGTAGTCATAGTGCTATTCCAGCCAATCATAAGAGTGCAACTACGTGATTACCATGTGACCAATTATATGAGTGCTGCTCATGGCCGAGGAACCAAGTTGATCTTAGTGGAAACATAATTTTAGCCAGCTAACGTCATGCTAGCCTGAATTTAGTAAGCAACTTTCAAATAATGCGGCCCAGTTAGGTGGCATGCTAGCTGTGCGAATCTCCTGTAAATGTATGGCAGAGGTTAATTAGCCTCCTACGGAGCTAGCAGCAGCCACCCTGCAGATAATTTTAACCGCCATTATTGCCGTCTGGGCTCTCATAACAGATTGCTAATCCATGCAGAGGGGCGTCTGATGGTTGACAATAACGAGAGAGAGAGAGAGAGAGAGAGAAATCCGTGCCTTTGTGTACATCATATACCTCAAGGCAGGTCATGGTTCACTGGATGCTGTCCGCTAGATAAGGAAATACTTTGTATGCATATGAAGTGAATGATGAGTAACCTTGGTAAAACCAGCTAAACATGGGTCAACTGTAAACTGGGATTTATACATCTTGACATATCCTCCCTTAATGATCCAGTGAAAATGCACTTTTTTTGGATTCTCGACCACAGCCTTGTCTTTTTCTTCTAGCTGTCTTGGTGAATGTCCACAGGCATGAACAACTGAAATCATCAGTCAGTCCAGTTGCTAAATTGAAATCATGAAACACCCTTTTCTGCCGATCACTGTCTTCCTCAGCAGATGCTGCTGTACCATCTTGTCACATGAATTAATGAATCTCTATCTGGTGTTGATGGTGTTCTTCTCAGCAGATGCAGTTTGACTTGTTAGGCCCAAATGTATAATAGAAGCTGACAAACGTCAGCGTGCATCAAGGGCGGACCCTCAAGCATATACAATTGCAGAACACTTCAGATAGATTTTCCATCAGCGAGTGGTATGAAATATGTAATAATTATGCTATTAAACATTAGTATACTCAATAATGAGCTGGTTAAGATTCTGAGCTTGCAAGCCTCCAAAGTAAAGTAATGATCTCGCCAGGGACGGGCTCACACTAAAAACTATGAGGCCGCCTAGGGACTTAAAACCTTGAACAAAGTATGTGTGAACAAGAGTGTGGAATGTGAGTAAAAGCTTGAGCCAGAGCCTTTCTGTGTGTGTGTGTGTGTGTGTGTGTGTGTGTGTGTGTGTGTGTGTGTGTGTGTGTGCGCGTGTGCGCGCACGTGCATTTACTTATGTATGTGTGTTTTGCTTTCGCTTAGGCATAATTAAAAGCTAATATGCAGCAGAATCGGCTCTGTGCTCTCTCCTCAATTAGTAGTCATCTATAAAAAGACACACATTTCCATTCTTTATGCTGTCGCTTAATTATGATAGATTTCCTTCTTATTCTCCTTCGTTTACCCCTCACTTTTTTTCTCTCCCCTTCGTCTCTTTTCGATAATGAAAACATAACTAGCTGAGTCATTTTTAATCAACCATTATTATGGATTTTGATCAAAAGGAAGGTTTCTAGCTTACTACAGCAGCTTGATTTAAGACTATTTTCTTTTTGTTCTTCATCATTATTGGTTTAACATATTAGGGCTCATTGGCTTCTACATAGAGACACAGAAAGACAAATGGTGTAAAAGGGGGGGATTTTTTTACTTTCTCTGACACGGCTGCAGAAAGTCAATGGGGTATGTTATCTACAAATTAAATGTGCTGTGCATTGAAGAATAGTGTTTGGATTATGTACTGTTCTGGGTAACATAGTGTATTAACTCTAAAATATAGTGCAAAGCCCCTTACTACATAAACAAGCATATTTAGCTTGGAAATTATTATTTGTATTTATTGGAAGAGAAAAAAACATAACAGGTTGAATAAGTTGCAAGAAGACAAACAACACTTTTAACCATTCAATTTGTACATGTACTACTTTTGTACATTTACTACTGTTTGGACTTTTGGTAACACTTGAAGGTATCTGCATAAGAGTGACGTGACACTGTCATGATCACGACACTGAACCCTAACCCTAACTCTTACCCTAACTCTAACCCTAACCATAACTTGTCATGACAAAAACCGAATGACACTTACTAAAAGAAGCGTTAAAGCTACATTGTGTAAGAATTTCTCCCATCTAGCGGTGAAATTGTATATGACAACCAACTGAATTTCACTTTGTAGCCCCCCCCCATTCCGAGTGCGTTATAACTCCTACGGTGGCCGAACCCGAAATTAGCGACAACCGTCCGTGAGTGTCCCTTCCAGTGTAATAATAGTTTGACGTTATTTTGGAACCATTTCATTGCTAACATCAGCTATCAGGTTCCCAAACATATGCAAGCTAATGTTAGTAAAGTATCAGTGCTATCGTTATTCTGTATATTGTACCAGATTAATAGTGTAAGGCGATGTTTACAGCGTAGGAGAGAAGCAACGGAGGTTTGTGTTTTTAATATATTTCTCTGAGCAGCATGAACAATGTCAATGAAACTGAAATGATCTCTTAGTGTGTCCATCGTTTCCACGCAGCTGTTCTAGTAGCTAGTCTGTGTTACAACTGCATGACGTGAGTTGTCTGCCAGGGAAATCACGGCACATATGATTACGTTTATGTTACAAGGTAGACAATCCTTTTTCATCATTGACGCGAGGAAAAGTATCCTACACATCGTTCTAGCGTTATACACAACCATGCTATAGTTAGCCAAGCAAGTAGCAACTATAAAACTTCTAATTTACACAAATAGGCAGAATTACCTGTTGAGAAGAAAGCAGGCAACTTCGGCGTCCCTTTTAAAATCCTTGCTCCTCATCAGCTCTTTCCATCTTGGAAAAGCCACAACAATATTAACTTTGGTCGCGTTGCTTTGCCTGTCACGGTGTCGTTTTAATTTCCTTGGCGACTCAGTTACATGTCCTCGATAACAGACGCAACAGGCTTTCAAATCTGCCGGCGGTGAGTTACAAGTAATCTTCTCCCCCCTCCCTCCCTGGCATACATCACAGTCAGTGCCAGTGAGTGAAAAGCGCTTAATGCGGAGCAGTATAGCCTGTATGTCCCTTATGGGCTACCGTATTTCAAGATAGCGCAGCGCTATGGAGCGTCTACCCCAGTTCATGTAAGCGCAAATGTAAAATTTCAAGCCAATAGGAATACTTGGAATTGATGGTGGTGGTCAATATTCATAAAAAAAGGATAAGTTTGTGAAGGGCAATATAGATTTTGATAAACAACTATAAATGTTACACACTGGGGCTTTAAGTCATAAACATTTATGACTTGTTTATAATGTTTATGACATGTTCATGACAGTGTCATGTCACTCTTATATAGATACCTTCAAGTAAAGCAGTGGTCCTCAACCTTTTTGGGACCAGCGCCCCCTAACAATTATCCAGGTCCCTTACCGTTTTTGCAAGTAGTTTAAAACCTCTTTGCTCACGCTTGAAATTTCATGCTTTTTGGTCTAAACGGCATACCCAAATTAAAAGTGGTACAGTTCAAATGTCTGTGCGTTTTTCTTGAAAAGTGCAAAGACAAAAGCCAAAAAAGTGCTAAATACATAACTTATCAAATACAAAAACACATCCACATCAATCACACACATACTTGAAATAACTATATACATAAATATATAGAAATAAGTAATTATAAATTGGTCAGGGAGTGCTTTGCATTATAACAGTCACTGTTTGTGCTGAAACACAGAGCCAGCCATCACAGGGTTAAAATTTCAATGGCTTTCATGGTGTCAATGGAATCGTCTTTTTATTGGCTACAAGGCTAGGGGCGTTTCATAGCATGAAATTTTAATTGGCTCAAGCAAATGTCGATCAAACTCACCTGACCCCAATTCACTTCAGAGCCGTGGTTGGCCTTCAAAGCTGTCTATCTCTGGCTCCCGGATACGGATTGACTTATGAGTGGTCTTGTTTGATTCCTAAGGCTTCAGAGAATAGCATGGTTGCTCATTGGCCGTTAGATGGCCGGAGGGAGGAGAGAGACCCGTTGTAAAACTTTAAGATTTTGAGGCAAACAGCTCGTTTTGGATTAAACTGCTTAGATATTTCATTTCCTTGGACTCTTGTGGATTTATCAAAAACAACGGTTTTGGTTATATCACCTCTGTGGATAAAGGGAAGGTAAAAAATTAATCAATAATTAATTATTTTATGAATTCGAAAATAAACTTAAAGATGCCCTTTTATGCTCATTTTCAGGTTCATAATTGTATTTTAAGTTTGTACCAGAATACATGCACACACACCAGCTGCGCAGTCTAATTCTGAATTAATTTATTTTCTTTAACTTTATAACAGTTGTATAACTGCTATAAATCATCTTATGCTTTGTGTGTGGGCTTAATTGAATCTTGAGAGGCTAAGCTTTCAAATGTTGTATCGCATTACTATATATTTTGAAGACTTAATGCTTTAAAGTTATAAAAACATTTTAAAACCAGCAGGTGTGACGTACACGGTACAGTGATCGCTTAAGAGGTTTTAAAGTGTAAACTCGTATTGTTGTGAACCTTTGGTGTAAACTTAACTTAAAACAAATGTCCCCCAAAGACACCTCAACTACCCCATTTCCACCATATTGCTTTCAGCGCTCCCTGTCATCCTCTGAACGCCTCCTGGGGGGGCTGTACCACACCCGTTGAGAAACACTGAAGTAAAGTGTAATCGGACTTTCGTTAACTATGTCCTCTCTTCTAGTGTCACTTTGAGAGTCTTCTCTAGCGATCCTTTGTGGGCTGAAGGAAGGGGTTAAAGTGGGTGTTCCTGCACCTAGATTAAATAACTTAATCTGACAGTTTCATACATCCATTTTTCTCGTTTGTTTAAAATAAGGCCTACTATCCATTCCATTGTTTCCACTATTCATTCCCAGCAGTGCACAGCTGTGAGTGCATTCACAAGGCAAGTATCTGTGGTTCGTTCACATGTCTGTGATAATAGCTGGACAGGCGCGTACTATCTAAACTGGTAAAGTCAGTTGAACAGGTGGAGTTATCAGACAGCCTCAGTAGTGAACGACACGGTAACGCGCTGCAGATCCTGTGTTTTTAGCTGAACTAGACAGAGAATATTGGGTTCAAACAAATCGGTGATGCTGTTTTGCCCTCATTGTTCCCCTTGAAGTTTGCTGAAACTAAATGCAGCCCCAGTATGTTTTGTGTGAAATGACTGTGGCGGATCATAGGGCACCCACACCTGCCAGATTTGGTTGAAGGTGATTTACATAGTGGTGATTGTATATATCATCACATCCATCCCAGTGATGGAGCTAAAGTAAATCCTGCACCGCTTGTGTTTTTTTTTGTTTTTCTTTCTGATGGCATGCATGATTGCATGTTTGCGTTAGTGATTCTGTAGGTGGTTCCATTGCATGCATACATACACAAACACAGTCGAAAAGACACATGTGCGCACACGGGCATCACACATCAATGCCAGCTCAGGCACTGATCTGAGGAACACAGGAAAAAAAGAGATGATGGAGTGGTGCGCTTTCTCTGAATATGTATATTGGTTGTGAGGAAACTCATCATAGTCACAGCCAGTCACTCTCTCTCTCTCTAACACACACACACACACACATACACACACACACACACACACACACACACACACACACAAGCACGCTAATGCTTGACAATTTCCAGGTGAGCTCACAACTTTAGATTGATGGTGTAGACAGAGCAGCATATGTTTTGTCATCTCTCTCTCTCCTTACTCTCTATTTCACTCTCTTATTGTCACTGCTTTAGTGCGGTCTATCTGGATCAATCATCAATCTCTCTGCTCTTCTTCAGTTCCTCTTCCCTTGCATTTCGCCCGCCCTACCTCCCCCTGCGCATCCCACTCCCTTTCGATATATTCCGCGCAAATCCACTTAGCACAATGGAGACTAAACAAATGTGTGTGTCAAACCCAGATGGCGTGATCCCAGTGCTGTAGAGGGACAAAGAAGGAGGTGACAGAGAAGGAGGAAGGGATAGAGACAGAAAAAGAGTATCAAAAGATTGGGGTTTCTGTAATGTGGTGGTCAATAAAAACAGAAGGGACTACAGCGCTGTCAAAGGCTGCATAATGTCAGGCAACACATTCTCATTAACGGGTTCGTATAATATTGTACGAAAAGTTATGCACACTAAAATCACTCTGTGACGCAGCTTACAGACCTCCGTCACAGCTCGTCATATCAGCGGCAGTTAATAGATGTGTTTAGCCACTAAAGAGCTCTGCAACACTGGCTGTGGTGCTCTCCATGGTGCTCTCCATGGTGCTCTGTCAGATCAGTGGTAGTTGTTGGTTCAATCACCCGAGAATAAGTGACTGTGAGATGGGTACAGAGCACCGTGAGCTGCCGGTCATTCTGGCAGAGATTACGGTTCGAAAGTATGGTTCATGAGAACAGGCGTGCTCTGTCTAACTAGGCTGGTATTTTAAAAAGGGCCAGCTGGCACAACACTGCTACACCGCTGTTACCACTTGTTTTTGTTTTGTTGTTTTGACTTGCTTTTGCCAGCTAAGCGAAGGCATTCTCTCTCCCCGCTTTCATTCCTTGGTGCTTTACAGTGTTTGTGACTATATATCCCAGGCGGCTGGGCTGAAGGATGGGTCTATTGTAGAGGAGGGGGAGAACAAGGAAGAGGCAGAAGAACAAAGAGAGGTGAAGGAGATGGGTAGCTCTGAGCTAGTCTCTGTCTCCCAGTGAAATCAGAGTTTTTCCAGTTCTCTATTGACCTCTGCCCCTTATCGATCCTCCACCTCTTAATGTACTCCATGCGTGTGTTTTAAGAAGAAGCAGGGAGAAACAGAAAGTAGCTGTAAGTGTTTTGTGTGTGTGTATGTGCAAATGCATGCGTCAGCGTCTGATAATCATCAGTAAGTGCCTTCACAACCATAACAAAACAGTAGGGAATTTTCTGTTTTATCAGGAGCAACTCACTAAAGAAAAGAAGATAGCTGCCTACAGAAAGTACTTCACAGTGTGTAATGTGTGCATGGAGGTGGGGTGGAAAATAAAGGAAAATATGGACAATAAAATTAAGCAGGGTGTGAGGATACATGCAAAGTATTATTAAACTGAAGTAAAGGAGGAAAATACCAGGAGGCGAAAAGCATGGAGGTAATTTAAAGAGCTAAAAGGCTCATGGGATCACCATGCATTTATCACTCTCACTCTCTTTACTCGCCTCCCGTCTTTCTTCATAAACACTTGACAAATTCACACACATCCACACATGAACACCCATATACACAACTCCTCCCTTCATCCGCACAGCTGAATTTTTTTATTTTTATTTTTTTTATCTCTGGCCTTATTCCACAGCTTATGAATTTTTATAGGCCTCAATCAGAACACCTCAGCAGTGTTTTTCTATCTCCCAAAGTAATGGACTTGAACCACCTGAGAGTTCTTAGACAGCCCTGTATTCATAGAGCTAAGGAAGTCAAAATTAAATGGGGAGGAGAGGAGGGATGAATGATAAGGACGGACGGGACATGGATTAATAAGAGAGCGACGGAGGGATGGTGGGAAAAAGAACGTGCCTGCGGAGTGATCGCTGATTGTGGCTAGGGTGTAAGAAGAAGACAAATTGAGAGAGGTAGAGTGGCCTTGGCTTTAAAATGGATTCCTACTGTATGTCAACACATATGTTAGCATGCATACAATCTCACACGTACAAACACACACAAATAAACACACACACGCACACACACACACACACACACACACACACACACACACACACACACACACACACACACACAGACACACACACACACACACACACACATGAGACACGCAAATGAGAGTCTGATTGTTTCTGGGTTGCTTTGCTCCTGACCCCCCTCCCCTGCTAATTATAATCTGCACTGACAAATGGAACTGCTTGGTAATGCAAAGGCAGGCACACACACACACACACACACACACACACACACACACACACACACACACACACACACACACACTAAAAGAGAGCAAGAGAGATGCACTGTTTTTGCTGATTAGGAGTGTCACTGTTCTTTTTGGACTCAGACCCTGTATTTAGACACATAATGCACACACCTACACTTCACACACACACACACACACACACACACCCATCACACACACACTTTATTTCTCCAGCAGATGTAAAACAAAACTGCTCTGCATTTATTCTGTTGGAAATTGTCCCTATTGTGCCATCTGCGCCATGATGTGCAGCCATTTGTCGAAATCAATGGAGCCCAGAAATTGGTATTATTCTTTCAATGGTTCATTCTCTCTCACCCTCACTCTCCATCTCTCTCTCTTTCTCTCTCTCTCTCTCTCTCTCTCTCTCTCTCTCTCTCTCTCTCTGTGCCTCTTTGCTCATGCTTGAATGCGAAAAAGTGATTACCTGAGAAAGAAAAGGGGTTAGTACGTTGGTGAAAGTGGCCGTTGTGTGTCGACTGTCTCTGTGAAAAGACCTGTGTATGGCTGTTGCACCTCTGCACATTTCCTGGCTGCCTTATCTAGCCCCCTCTTGTTTCGACTCGAACGTAACTACGCACGCACACCCACACACACCTGCGCACATCGTGGCACAATGAGCCATCGACATAATGGAGGTACACTGCGAATGCTCACAGGAAAGACAATCCACAGACACTGCATGTGCCAAAGTTTATAGCCTGAAAACAATGCTTCATCAACTCTCGCCATAATCACAGCACTTTTAAAGATCTTGGGCTGAAAGACAGGGGAGCAGCACAATGCATAAACACAGCCATAAGCCAGCTCTATTCACGGGCTGTGTAGTTCTACCGACTGTTAAAGCCATTCCCATCTCCACAAAGCAACAATAGAGCGCAACAGAGAGACAGACTGAGGGACTGTATTGATATCGAGCTCTGCTGAATGGTCGGCTGACTATCATTTACTGTCACAGCGGATGGATGGTTTAATTTTGGACTGGTGTGAGAAAAAAAGTGTTTTGCGTATTTTTGCGTGTGTGTGTGTGTGTGTGTGTGTGTGTGTGTGTGTGTGTGTGTGTGTGTGTGTGTGTGTGTGTGTGTGTGTGTGTGTGTGTGTGTGTGTGTGTGTGTGTGGACGAGAGGGCCCGGGGAGGTGACAGCCGTTATCTTAGGCCTACAGACAGACACTTAGCCCTCCGCCAACCCTCAACCACTCGTCCCTATGGCATGCTCAGAAATGTCACGAGCTGGCACTGTCACTCACTACAGTACACTCGTGTGTGCGTGTGAGTGTGTGGGTTTGTCTGCGTTTGTGTGCGCATGCAGTTTGAGTGTGGAGCCGATGTGTCGATGAAAATTACGTCAAATATACGCCTGCTGCTTTGTGGATAGTTTTCTTTTTTGCTGTTATTGTGCAGACCAAGCCGCATTTACAAAGAGACACACATAGCAATGATTGGAGTGTGAATATGTCTGTTATAACTGCAAAGATGCAGAGCTTTTTTTTAATGAATTAAAAGTGTGGTTGTTTCCACTAAAACACTACAAGATATTCCTTCACCTGTTCACTTATTATTTGCATATGATTTCTAGTTTTAGGACATGGCCTATTGGTTTAACATAGGGGAGTTTGACCTGGCAATGTACAGTATGTTCAGATGCAGATCCAGTCTACTGTCTAATAACTTTATCCAACAAAGAATGTTCACCACCATAATCATAGTAGGGCATTTTCTTCTTATAAACCATGCACTATGATTTTTCAGTAATTACATAATTTGTTTTGAAGCAGTTGCTACAGATGTACGTGAGCATATCATAAGTGGTTAAATGTGGCTAAATACAGCCAGAACACACAGTTACATGCTACTTTAGATTAGCAGGTGTAACGCTCTTCTAAGCGCCTATTATGTCATGTGGATAACAAATGGTGAACATTCTGTGTAGGATGAAATCATTAGATAATAGTGCTGTATTGAACGGTATTTCCTGGCTGCAGAGGTGAGCACGGCAATATGGGTAGTGGAGGAGGGACATGACTATTCAGCCGTGGGTTATACAGAGTGCATCTGAACAGAACATCTGGTCAGAAAGCAGTGTTTCCCCTAGGTTCACTGCTTTGGAGCGTTGCGTGCAGGTAATTCATTTAAAAAGAAAATATGCCAGATTCGCCTGTTACTCCCATTATTTCCTTCTTCCAAAACATTGGTGAAGAACTGCATAACTGCTTGTCAAAGATGACAAGCAATGTTGCTTTTAAAAGGCTTTTCATCACACATAAAACTTCCCGGAGAACAATAAGGGCAAAACAGCATCACCGATCTGTTTTAACCAAAATATGCTCTGGTGAAGCTCACCTTAACCTCTTTACAAACGCTTGGAATTTCATGCTTTTTGGTCTAAACGGCATAGCCAAATTAAAAGTGGTACAGTTCAGACACTCTGGAATGTGCCTGATCATTGGAAAGGAAACACTCTCAATTTTTTGTTACAAGTGTCAGGGTGATTCTAGGCCTCACTGACACAGAGCTACAGAGGCTAGAATGGAGTTTTTTTTCCATCCAAGTCATACATCTGTAAAATGATTACAATACACTGCTGTGAACACATCTGACAGGTGACAGACAATCCAGGGCATTAGCCACAGGTGTCTGCTTACTACAGAAAAAAATCCAGAAGCCAAAAGACTCAAAAATTGATTTTATATGATTTTATTTCTACAGATGTCTGTGCATTTTTCTTGAAAGGTGCAAAGAAAAAAGCCAAGAAAGTGCAAAATACAAAACTTCTCAAAGACAAAAACACACCCACATCAATCACACACATACTTGAAATAACTATATACATACATATATAGAAATAAGTCATTATAAATTGGTCAGGGAGTGCTTTGCATTATAACAGTCACTGCATGTGCTGAAACTTGAATGGGTTGTTACATAACAATCTAATCCTCTCTTTATTGGCTACAAGGCTTATGGAGGAAATATTTATTCATAATTCAAATTGAAAGTCCAAAGAGAAAATGAGGCGAGATCAAATTAAAAATATATATTTTTTTATTTTCCATTTGGCTAAATTAAAAATATTATTATTTTTTTTAATTTTCCATTTGGCTAAATTAAAAATATTATTTAATTTTTCATTTGGCTAAATTAAAAATATTATATTTTTTTTTATTTTCCATTTGGCAAAATTAAAAATATTATTATTTTTTTTTAATTTTCCATTTGGCTTATCCATTTGGATTTAATATTTGGCTTTTCGATTTCAATTTAACATTGGCTTTTCATTTGGACTTGACACAATGTCAATGTAAATGAGGAGGCGTGGCCCAAAGACTGGTGGGAGGGTCTGAAACAAAAGGGGTGCAGAGGCACCTTATGAACAGCAGGAGGAGGTGACTGCTGGGGAGCACACTGTTGAGAAGCAATTAAATAAAACATTAAAAGAGAGAAGGTGTCTTTGTCCGTATTTTAAACAGACACACCTGGGGCGAAGTTGGAAACCAGAATCAGCTTTAAATACAGTCCTAATCTAGTCCTCACTAACACAGGCCCAAATATACACTTCCATGCACATTCAGACTAATGCCACCCACACATATCAACAAGTAACTCCATGCTTAACTCCATGCTTTAAGTCTGGGAGGCTAAGAAGTCTGCACTTCCCTCTTATATTGTGGTATTAGAGTGAACGATGTTTCATCAGAGCGGTTTAAGGCAAAATGTTTGTCTTCACCCCTCATCTCATAATTGTGCAGTGGAGAAGCAAAGTTTGAGAAATAATTATATATGCTCGCTACAAGAGAAAAAAAGATATGCTTGAAGGTGCAGTAGGTAAGACTTATAAAACTAACTTTCTGTAATATTTGTTGAAACTGACCCTTTGTTCCAGTAGAACTACATAAGGCAGGTAATAAAAAAAAAAATTGGCTCCTCTGGCACCACAAAAATCAACCGCTCCCTGTTCAGATGCACCAATCAGGGCCGGGGGGGGGTCTAACTGCGTGTCAATCACTGCTTATGCACACGCATTTATTCTCGCTTGTGGGGGGAGGGGCTTAGGAGACCGTTGGACTTCAGCAGAAAGGGGGGAGGGACTGAGAAGTTGTTGATGTTCAATTTTTTTTGCTAAGTCCTGGATCTTCACAGTCCTATCTACGGCACCTTTAAATTATACTATTCTCACATTATTGTGGTTCACTCACTTAATGGGGTTTCGGAGCACAACAGATGATAGAACTGTCACTCTACAGCATGTCTAGTACACCGCCCACATCTGTCTGAGACTTGTATCTTGTGTCCAACTGTTTTGCAATACAACCATGCAGTACCCCAGAATGCAGGAATATATTTGAAGCCAGCTTTTCAGGAACCTCTAAAATGTTCCTTGTTATTATTCATTAATATTAGTATAATTACCATGCAGCATGACAGGTGCATGTTGGATTTATGGAAAGCATGCTGCCTACACAAACAGCTGTTCTAATCAGATAATCATTTCCTATGCCCCCACAAGGTATTATTTGGGCAAAATAACACCTACGGCATTTTTCAATAGCATCTGACATTGTTTATCTGTGATATGATTTTCCCAACCAGCTGCCATTAAACTTAGTTTGAGTAGTGCTGCAATTTTCTGTGAGGACTGAGATATTGGATGCACTTTGTACTCTTTGCTGGAGTTTCTTCCTGTAATGGGTCATAAAGAGTCCTCCTCAGCTACTGAACGAGACTCAAGACTGCTGTAATCACAAAACTAGTTGTTGATTTTGCTGAACAAGGTCAAGCAGGCAAAGAGTAAGAATGTCAGCAGCACAGAGCAGTCTCATGGTTGTCAGTTGCAGAGAGCAGTTTTAATCGCAGGTATCCAGAGGACTAAAGTACAGCCGGGAATCACGCATGGTCAGACGAACTGTGATTCCTCAGTGTCTTCATGGTAGATCTTACAGGCAATCTACTCTCATTCACACTATGTAATTTGTAACCAGTTGACTATGACTACTATTTAAAATGTAATGTTATTTTTTTCAGATTGCTGAGATTCAATATGTATCACAGGGCAATGCAACTTAGGATGGACCCATAAGATCTAATGATCTTAACAATGCATGGTATGGAGATTTTCTTTGTCTGCATGGTGCTTATTGACTCCATAGTTGAACCGGCCCAACAGGAAATCCCCCATTTCTTGCCATGGCAGGATTTATGCCTTTGGACCAGGCCCCCACGAACAGCGCTCAGCCTTTCCACTGATTTTGTCAAGTGGCCACTGGCAGTATTGCAACGAAAAATCCCTCTGCTAAGGATTTTTCCTATAGGCAATTGCAAAAGAGATATCTGTAAAACTGCTGCCAGGAAAACTCACACTGCAAACAAAGTCGGTTATGACTCTTTCTATTCAGATTTTTTTTTTCTTTCGGGTTTCTGAAGTAAACCCAAAAGCTTAGAATTTGTTTTTGCCGGATGTGCCACTGAGCAACTCTCATAGGAATGAACAGGGCCATTCATGTTTTATCCAGAGGTCCATTTCAGGTAGGATGTTTAGTGGAAACTCTGAGTTTGTTAAGCCTGAGATGAGGGAAACTCTGGGTTTTCTGTTTCAGAAAGAGAGGTAACTTAACCTCAGATTCAGTTACTATGGTAACTGACCCTGTGAACCTAACCTGGTCGGGAGCAGGTTTTCTTCAAGAAACCTCGAGTTTCTTGAAGACTCCTCCCCATGGATGTATGAAGAGAATTAACGCTCCTACCTCTGACACAGTGCTCTTCATTTCCTCATTCATTCATTCAGTCTGTATCAGGAGCATTTCAGCGCAGTTTGTTATATTGGCGTGAATAAAAAAAACATTGTTGGTTTATTAACTGTTAGGCAGACTTTAAAACATAGTTTTTTCTCAAAACATGGCATTTCCTTTTGTCGACGATCCCGCTGATGAAGACGCTGTATGGCAGGGAGTTAAACATATGTCGGAAGATGATATTGACGCATATTAATTTCCAGATAACTTCCTATTTGAGTGGTATGGTTTTTCTTCCCAGTCTATCAGTTATGTAAGCTACATAACCTTATCTGTCCTCATATCACTAAAGTCACCCATCGTGGACATGCTCTATATCCGAGCATGTTCTATGTGTTGTATTACAGTTTTCTCTACAACATTGGTGATGCGGAGCATTTTAATAAAGCGCCGTCAGAAGAGATCACTCTGAAACGTTGTATAACTGCTATAAATCATCGTATGCTTTGTGTTTGGGCTTAATTAAATCCTGACAGTCTAAGCTTTAAACCAATGTGCTGCATGACCATATATTTTGAAGATTTAATGCGTCACATTTATAAGCAGGGTCCACTTTGAGCGTGAGTGTTCCGTATACGGGTCAGTGAAAGTAAAGAGTTTAAACATTTGTAGTGTTCCCTGGACACAGACCAGTCAGAGGCATTAAAAAGGAGTTCCACAGTATTGCAGGTGAATGATGTAAACCCTTTGAAATAAAGGATTATGAACTATAATTCTGTTAATGATGGTGCTGCAGCCTCAGAATGAGATTAGTAGACCTAAGACTTTTTCGCCCGCATTATTGCACCTAAATGAAATAGATTTTCAGTAATATTAGCTATACTTATGATTAAATATGATATACATCATATTGGAATATAAGCATTTACTCTAGCAGCAATTTTCTCCAGCGCAAATTCTCTCTCTTTGCAGCAGCCGCTGTGTTGCTTTTTTAATGAAATACATGTTCAAACTTGCATGTGCGCATGAGTATTTCCGCCGACCCGTTTGTTTGTGGTTGTTGCCATGGTGAATCGTAGTATCATGGCTCCATTCATGCTGTCTTTGGTGCACGCGCGTAACCCTGAGTCAACCTACTCCGAGTTGATTGAACCAACTGGAATCAGCCGTTGTAAACTGGTAAATCAACTCAGAGGTCAGGCTCAGACTCAGAGTTTGTTGAACCTCCTACCTGAAACGGACCCCAGGTGTTGTAATACATCCATGCTTTGGACACCATGAACATCACATTATACACATAATTATTTTTAATAGTACACACAAATACATTGAGTAAACCCCACACACATAACGGCCTGTTTTTGATCCACTTGGAGGACCCGCTCGACGAAACAGACGGACTAAAGCACACCTAAATTGCTACTGGAAGCATGTAGCTCAACTCTCTTGGCTTCATCTGCCATTTTGAGTCTTGTGTGGCATAGCCACCCACATGATTCTGTCACCATCTTCCTTTCGCTCTTCTGATTTGAAAATTGTGTGGTTGTATTGTGCATGTTTTCTTCATCTTGTGTGAGTCAAACACAAAACATACACTATTATAGATATCCTATGCATTCATATCACCCCCCACTTACACACACACACACACACACACACACACACACACACACACACACACACACACACACACACACACACACACACAGATGCTCCGCTGGCTTGCTCGCTAACAGTTGCATCTCTCACCACTTTATGCCACAGGCCCCAAACAAGCCATCTGCACTCGCGTTTGCCTCTGCCAGCCTGGCCCCAAGAGATGGACTGTGTGTGTAGGTAGGTGTCTATGAGTGCGTGTTTGTGTTTGTTTGTTCGCGCGTGTGTGTGTGTGTGTATGTGTGTGTCTGTATGTCTGTGTGCTAAATGCTAACATCAGCACAATAACAGGCTCACATTAACAATGCTAACAGAAAAAAGAAACTGTATTCTTTATTTGTCACAATTGGCAGTACAATGTTCAACTAGAACTGCAAGCGGTTATGACGGGGTCCAAGCATCTTCGGTGCGAGTCGTCCCCCGACACAAGTCGGCCCCGACTTTAATGTAGCAAAAATTCAGAGAGAGAAATTTGACATTAGTTATCATTGCCAAAAATAAAATGTATATACTACTAATTTCCAACAGCAAATACATCTATAAAGCTGCTAAATATTTACACTGAACTGAAATACATTCACTGACAACATGTTTCATTTGTTTACCCTACAATATCATTCGTAGTATTCTGCATTTTGGTTGTTATGGCAACTCAAAGCACTCTGGTAAAGACAGTGGACCGGGTTAAATATTGAATAAGTCAATACATAAGACGTCAATACATAAGCCATAAGACAAGACGTGTTTAGTTTTTCAATAACTGACCCAAACCTTTGTGCAACTTCAAACGACGAACAAAGTTGGAAGTTGTTGCCTCACCGTCTGTTATTTTTTACTCCTATGTTTTACATTTGCATACTGCATTTTGTCCATCTGTTTGTGTGACCTTGCAGTATGACGTGGCTGTTGCTTGTTGTGAGTAAAATTGAAGGTTTTCACATAAGTGTTTTTTTCCAAACCAATTTAACATACTTATACATTAATGCTTACAGAAATATTTTTTAAAATTGGTGAAATGAAAACATTGGAAGAAAATCACACAACAGTTCAATGCTTCTTCAGTGCTGTCGCCCAATCAAAGGACCTAAAATCCCCCACTCAACAGCAAGTATCTAAAAGATAATCAGTGGCTTTTTACATGTCAATCATGGAGAAAACACTACAAATGCATATCAACTTCCAGACACACTCAAACACACATACACACGCCCACACACAAATCTCATGACTCAACCTTGCTCCCATCCTGTTTCCCGGTATCTGATATGCAAACAGCTCTATCCAGCTACTTCAAAACATGTCATTTGGAGGAGCAAAAAAATGAATAAAACTACATCAAACACCCAAACACTTGCACCTGCTTTTTGTAGTAGATAAACATTCACAAACATACCTTTCCCATCAGGATTTGTTTTTAGATTGCACCAGCTCCATACAGAAATATTAATTGCATGTTCTTTAGCAGCTACATTTTATGGAATTGCAATGCCATTATTGCAACGTCTAGTCTGGGACAAGAACAGAATAGGTGCTTCTGCAAACAGTGGAATTATGTCATGTGTGTCAAAGGTTCCTGCAACTATAGCATACAAATATACAGTAGTTGTTCATTGTACATAATAACACTGAGTTACATACTTAATAGTTACATTTGGTGATGTGTGCTTATTTGCTTTCTTTCTGAGAGTTGGATGAGAAGATTGATATCCTGTCATGTCTGCAGATTGAGAATGGAAACAGAGTAAGAACGTGGTAAACCTAGCTTAGCCTAATACTGAAAGCAGAGGGAAACAGCTATCATTTAAAGGTCCCATATCGAAAAATGAGATGTTCATGTCCTTTTTGATTATGAAGCAGGTGAATATAGGTGCTATATAAATACTGTGTTGCCAACTTGGTAGCGCCAGATGGAGCCACGGTGCCTCTGCAAAATAGCCTCAGGAAGGAACCTGTTTTGGTGGAACATGTGTATGTTCAAAAGTTGTTTTAGTCGTGAAACAGAAAACTCAGATTGGACAGATAGTCTAGCTAGCTGTCTGGATTTACCCTGCAGAGATCTGGCCATCCGGCCAAATATGAGTGACTGATCTGGTGGAATTTCTGTTTCATTTTTAAATGAAAGTATGCAAACATGTTCAAGTAGCAACCCAAAATGCAAGTACTGTATAAACCTAAGAATGAGCATACTATGGGACTTTTAAGAATCAGTTTTTTTTCTGAGTTGAAGGGTGTGTAATATTTGATATTGTTTAGGTTTGTCCATGTTTGTGTGAATGTGATCGCATGGGCGTGTGGTTGTGCATATCCTAGGCTTGTGTTTGCATGTGAACATGTGTTAGGGAAGCCTAAGAGGCAGAGCTAAAGAGTGCAGAGAGAGAGAGAGAGAGAGAGAGAGAGAGAGAGAGAGAGAGACAGTTTCTGTGTGTGAAAGAACTCTTTCATCTTCACCCCAGAATCCCTGGTGAGGCCTTCCATGCCAATCCATTTCCTGGAGTTGGCTTGAGTCTCACCCAATGGGACGACACATACATACACACACACACACTTGGCTCGCTTCACCCCACCGTGAAAGCTCTGCAATCTTGCCTCTACACACAGACAGACGCTCACAGACGCACACACTCGGCCCGTTGGGATGACAGCGAGGAATGGCAAGCAGCAGCTGGGGGGTCCCTTTGCTCCTCTGCAGAAACTGTAGCACCC
Organism: Gymnocephalus cernua; assembly: GCA_023631565.1. NCBI lineage: Eukaryota > Metazoa > Chordata > Actinopteri > Perciformes > Percidae > Gymnocephalus > Gymnocephalus cernua. The sequence continues at coordinate 9,598,562 of CM042427.1, read as the reverse complement.
CAAACTTTGCGACTGCTTCTGCATTTGTGTTGGTGTGTGTTGAGCTGCGTGTTTGTGTGCTGGCAAAGGGGAATGTGTGTTGTTGTTGTCCCCCCCCCTAATCACCACCACGTTACCTGTTGTGCTTGCCTCCTAGCACCCTTGTGTACGAGTGTGTATGAGGATGTGGGTTTGTTATTGTGTGTGTAGTGACTCCATTTTAAGCTTCCAGCCAGAAAAAATGAAAACTGATAAACAAGGATAGAGTGGTGAAACAAACCACACAGACCTAAAGGCTGCCCTGCACACTAGCCGCTGCATGTCAAGGAGTTGCATTTGTGTTGCAGATTTTTGTGTGTGTGTGTGTGTGTGTGCTTGGTGTCATGAGCAAATCCACAGGCATTTTTTTAAAACATTACTGTATGTGTGTGTTTGTGTGCATGTGTGTGTGTCTGGGTATTTGTGTGTTATACTAACCGCAGGCGTCCAAGTCTGTTCATTAGCAGGCTTAGCTACCAGAGGGAAGCATGTAAAGATGACTGCTATTAATTTAGCATCTCACTGGCCTCCCTCGCTCTTGCTCTCTCTCTCTGTGTCCCTCACACACACACACACACACACACACACACACACACACACACACACACACACACACACACACACACACACACACACACACACACACACACACAGAGAGAGATGACTGCCAATTCATTAAGTGAACGTTTGGAGCCCCAGACTGTACCAACTGGTAGAAGCTAACTAATCTGCACTGCGCCAGTGGAGAGAGAACGAGCCAGAGAAACAGATAACATTCACCGAGGGGGACATTCAGCCTCTGAAAACAACTATTAACATCAACATTTGGGAGGGCCTCAACTTCAGAAAGATAAACACACACTCACAAGTGCTGGCCTTTGGTTGTGAGTACAAATCATAAAACATACGGGACATCGGAAAGCTGTAGCTAGGTGCATAGTGGCTCTATGTGGCTTTTGTTCATTTTCCTCAGTAAATGCTGTAGGAGAAAACTCACTTGCTGTTTGTTGTCCCTCAGTTTCTTAATCATTATCATATTTGCTCTCCTGTGGGAAGCTCTGATTGGATGGACAATACCAGTCTGAGGACGGAAGCTGTGTTTGTATGCAAGGCTTACTCCTCAGGGCAACACATATAGACACTAAAGCAGGGCCAAAACCATTTGCACAAAATTCAGGAGATGACACCCAGTGGTTGAAAAATTTAGCGGCATTTGGGAGTTCAGTTTGCCCAGTAAAAGGTGACTTTGAGCTGGGTACAGGGCACGGCATGCTACCAGTTGTTCCGGGGGTTAAGGCGATAAAGACCGATATGTTTAGACCTCCCTGCGCGGGCCACAGCGTTCTTATACAGCAGCAGTTACTGTGGTTTGTACAGCAAAAAATACGTTGAATGCTTACGAATTCCAGAACTAGGAATTTTACCGTGTTGTACGAATGTCTCATGAGAACAGCCTGAAAGGTTGATGACCCCAGGGCAATAACAAATGAGATGGGATGAATGCTCTTGAATAAGCTCATATGTGGACCTAAATGTAAGGGTTATTTTGAGTTAAAGACTATTTCTAAGGTCAAGAAGGCCAGTTAATGAAAACTGGGTGGATGTATTTGTTGTTTAGCAAAATCATCCAATACTTTTGCCTGCACTTTAAACTGGTACATTTATCAAATGTATACATCTTTCCAATACCTTTCAGTTCATCCAGCCCTCCAAAGTGGCCAGAACTGTGACTTTTCCAATAAATTTGCAAAAAGCCTGCGGTCGTTCATTATGTAGCTTATTGAACGCAACTTTATACATTGGTTAGCTTGCGTGTCAGTACTCCTGCCTGCTTGTCCAAACTGAGACCGCCATCTACTGTAGGGAGTACACTTACCTGATACAACCCCACTTCAAAAAAACGATATCCCTTTAAGACTGTTGTTACTGTGTGTATATATTAGCAAAACCAACAATGAATTTACTAACAAGTATTATCTGTGTAGCCAAAGCCTATCATCCATAAAGTGTTGCATATGCATAAAGAGCAGTATCATTCATTACAATGGACACAGGAAGTGTAGTTAAGTCCTTACAGTGTTTTAATTAAATATGAACTACATTTGCAGTCTTCATTGTAATGAAGGAATAGGTCACTAGAATGCAACAGTATGACTATTTAATGTGTTCTTAACAGTATTCTATAGCACAGAGCCATAAGGTACTGCATCAGGCTGTGGCGACAGACAAAACGTGTTAGTGAGATTAATTCACTGTTAGTTTTGGGACATAATAATGATAAAATGTTACTATAACTGCAACCATATACCCAGGAATTAACACATTAAGAACAATGTCTGCTCTGAGAATACAAGGTAGAAAGGGATTTTTTTCATCACTATGGCTGCATGTGTTTTTTTTGTAAAACTGCTACAGCCCCATTGACAAAAAGTACATCTCTTTACTTTGTTTTCTGTGAATCTACCAACACTACTGTCATCTACGATGCTAACTCATTGCTGCCATTACAATTATGGGATGTAAATCCCTTAAGAACATTTTAACTTGTCAAGTGTTGATCCATAGCAGGGAGCCTGTGTGTATCCATGTGTAAGGCTCCTTCATCTCCATAGCTGTGTTAATCATTCTCGCTGCCACTCACTCTCTAGGTCTTAGTGGCCTCTGTTGAAAGCTGCAATCCGCAATTCAAATAGAAACAGAAAATGGTGTTGCAGCCACATTAAGCAGCTCAGTGAGGCAGTGGCTGTAGACTGAAATGGGGCACTCTGAGTTCAGAGGGGTAGGTCATTACTTTGCTAATCCTACTGAAAATTAGTTTATAGGTTAAAATTGATATTTGAGCTACAAGAGCATTAACGTTTACTGGCAGGGCTGACTCATGGCACGGATGCACAGCAACATTAAGGGTGAGAGGATAAGGCAGAGCTAAGACAGGTTAGATTGCTATTTTTCATTTACTTTTTACTCACTGTAGATCCCTTTCCCAGAAAGAGGTAGAACGGCAGAATTTCAGTGGGAAAAGTATTTCTTTTCAACATGCAATTAAGAATGAGGACCAGTTCTTCCACTTGTGCAAACTTTGACAAACTTCTTATATTAATATTTCATAGTGAGAGTAAGGCAGTGCTTTGCATGACACCCTTTTTGATCCTCCTTGGTTTATTCACCGTCTTCCAAAGCAAAGGAAGATTCCTTGATTTATCATTCAGTGTTTATTACGTAGGTCTATGATAAAGCCATAGATAGCCACTACCACGACTATCTGTTTCAACGATTGTCTCTTCAAATATCATCCTTTTTTTGAAGTGCAACCTGATTGAGCGAAACATGAGAGAAAGTCAATTTCACAGCACATTCATCAGCAGGCAGACATCGGAAGAATCATTTTGTTAGCATTAAATAGCAGTAAGACGGCGGTGTCCTCACATGTGTAGCTGCTTTTACAGATTACATGTCATTTAGCTGACGCTTTTATCCAAAGCGACTTACAATTGCTATATATGTCAGAGGTCGCACGCCTCTGGAGCTACTAGGGTTAAGTGTCTTGCTCAGGGACACACTGGTTGATGTATCACAGTGGGAATCGAACCCTCGTCTCCCACACCAAAGGCACGTGTCAGATCCACTGCGCCATCACCACCCCATCATGCTTCACGCCATCACGCTTAACTTGACCTCCTTGAAGCCCACTGAGACGGCAATTTTGGGTTGATAATTCATTGCCATGCTATACGTACCGAAAACTCTCTTTTGTCAAAATGATCAACCATGTAGGAAAGGACCTTTAAAATGTCCACTGATTTAGCTGTGTGTGTGTTTATGTGTGTGCATAAGAGAGATAGAGAGGTAGGGAGAGAAACAGAGAGACAATGGGAGAAAGAGAGCGGTGTGCATGTGTGCATGTTGAACATAATTAACTGGATGGTGCTGTGAGTAAGATGAGGGCAGAGCAGCTTTAAAAAATTGTCAGACCATGCTGACCTTGGTAACAAAGGCTTTCTGCCCAAAGGTATTAACAATAATTGGACCCTAATTATATGATGTATAAAAAGAGGAGGAAATTGCAGAGGAGTATTCGATTGAACAGTTGTTACACAGGCTGGAAAACGGCACAATAACAGGTCAAATGGAACCAGTGCTCCATGGGTTGGTGTGTGTTTGTGTGTACTCGCATTTGTGTGTGTATTTGGATGTGGGATTGCGCCATGTCTCCTTATACTTCAGGCTGCTTCAGGCTTTTGAAAAGTAAAGCTCTCTGTCACTATTAAAGTTTAGCAGGGCACAATCAGGTGTCGCTCCTGACAGGAAGAATAAAAAGATGAAAATAACATCTGAATCAATTGAATAGGTGTGAATGAGCTTAGTTTTGTTTTCACACCTGTCATATAAAGTTGCTTTGTGCTGCGTTACTTACGCATCTGGAAAAGGAGTGCAAGGTAGTGGTATTTTTAGTGGTTCCTATCATAATTCCAAGCCGAGGAAGTGTGTCTGTCTGCCGTGTGGAGAGGACAGCGAGATTGTTGTGTTTTTAGCGGTTCCTACTGTAATTCTAAGCCGAAAAAGTGTGTCTGTCAGTTGGGTACAGAGCTCCGCTTCTATGACTGTCAATATAGCCAGCATCTAACGTTAGCTACTCCGCTGTGCTGTGGAGTAATGTCTGGCAATGTGAGACTGGCAACATTGTTGAATGTCTCAGCCTGGCAACCAACGTGAGCTTCGAGTCTGGGGAGGAGGGGTGGGGGAGACGACTCTCTCCAGTATTTAGAATTTGTACTGCAGTAACTATTTTAAACACTAGCTGTCAGTGGGTGAAAGTCCTCTGTTTGTTTGACCCATCCACCCACCCCTACCTCCTCCCTACGCTGACTTTGATCAGAAACACATTTGTGATACATCAAAAACAAGTGTAATCTGGGACGAAATATGTTTCCCTCAAAACGTCATTGAGGATACAGTTTAGTTGCATGGGAACGTACTTTTTAGGAGACAGGGCTGAATATTTAAGGTATTTGTGGTGAGTTTATTTTGTAATGAAAGACCAGTCTACAAGACAGCACCTTTTTATTATTATTATTTTACTTCATGAAAAGAAAAGATACAAAATTGCAGAGATTATTTTTACCCATTTATTACAATTGATTTCAAAAGTCTAGGAATGTGGTGTGTTCACAGGTTGGTGGTAAGCTCCAGTATACAAAGTTCATGTTCCAATTTCTTTTGCTTATCTTGTCATTGTATTTCCTGGCCATAAAGCCGAGCAAAATAAAGCTGCCTACTCTGAGAAAATGGTAAATATTTCATTAAAAATATGCGCAGCGTTATCAAATAGGAGCAGGAATACTTTTTATTTCGTCTGAGTTGCGTGTCCATATATAAAGCAAAAACACGTATTCAGAATAATGAGGAATGAAAGAACAAGGAGAAAAGGCAAATACTGTGTGACGGGGCAGGCACAGTGAAGTTGTGCAGGATTACCTCTGGAATATCAAAGAGAGCCTGCATCAGAAAGGGTTAGGCCTTCCGTCATTAAGCATGCTCTCTTAATGATGAGGCTCCCACTCCTGCACTGATGAGGGAAGGAGAGAGACTAGCTGCCAGCTAATTGGAGTCAATTTCTGCATGACTGAGTGTTTGTGCACATGTATTTATGTGCGTGTGTGTGTGTGTGTGTGTGTGTGTGTGTGTGTGTGTGTGTGTGTGTGTGTGTGTGTGTGTGTGTGTGTGTGTGTGTGTGTGTGTGTGTGTGTGTGTGTGTGTGTGCGTGTGCGCACGCGCATCACACATCTGTGCGTGTAAACGTCTGGGTGTTTGTCTGTCTGTAAGAGAGATTGAGTGTGTTTCCATTTTGGCCGCTTCGTGCAAGGACTGCCTGATTCCACCTAATTTTGCTTCATTTCAAAGACAACCTTTTCCGCCTCTCTCCATCAGTCAGTTGACCTAAGAGGAGAGACACCAAGCCAACAAGAGGAATTTAGTCAGGGAAGTAATTGAAGAGCTGACATATTGACAAACACCGAACACAATTGAATCAAATTAGTCCACGGTGTATTTATTTAGTCCAATTAGTTCCAGGACTAATGCCAGAGAAGACAATTGCCAATAAACAGCTCTCCTCCACAGCACCTCACACCGTTCAGGTGAGCTAAAGGGCAAAGTCAGACGAAAAAACATCCTCAACAAATAATCTATTAGAGCATTTAAATTACAAATCAAACCACTTAAATGTATCGCCAAACACCCCTGGCAAGGACAGCGTTTAAGACTAATGGTTGCCCAAACATACGGTCACCCCAGGCAGTGAGCTTCAATGTGTTACCAGTTTCGTATTGCTGCTGCAGTTTGTCACAGTCTCAAAAGGCAGAAGGGACTGATCTTCTTTCTTGTTCTACTGTTAACACAGAAGAACACAGAAGAAATATCCCAGCAATGGCAGCAAACAACAAGGATGTTTTGTTTACTTTGATTCCATTCCCCACACAACAAAGAATATCTAGGGTTTTATTTACAATATATATAATATATTCACCACTGGATTTTGTTATTCAGGAGTTAGCAATGAATAGATTGACACTGGCCCAATTTGGATATTTTATATATTTATCTGATGAAAGATAAGTGTGGGGATGTGTCATAATACTCTACAATTAAAAAAAATTTAGTTCTTTTTGCTCATTGCCCTAAACCAGGCCTTTCACATGTTACATCTGCCCTTAAGTTCCCAGGCTTCTAGCATGGGGTCATTTTTTTGTTTTCAATGAACCTTTGAGAACAAACATTAGCTCATTGCAACAGCTAAAAAAAAAAATCACCCCCACTTTGTAACCTCATGTCTTGATGATGTATTCTTGTTTGAGCCAAGAACTTGTAGCAGGATTACAGTGAGTTTGAAATTCTGCTGCACTACTATTAACTAAAGCCCCTTTTATACAATGCAATGCAATCCTGAAATTACCTAGACATTTCCCGAAAGAGCTGTATGTGAAAACGCAAATGTCCGAATCAGTTGGACCAGCTCCCTAGTGCAAATTCTGCATAATGTCTGATTAAGGCCATGTGTGAATAAAGCAGTTCATTGTCCAGAGAACTCCCAGCGAGTGACTGGGCGTGTTGGTGAGGTTTCTATCATGCGGCTGAAGTGAAACTGAAATAATACAAACATCTGAGGGTAAATAAGAAGGGTCATTTACACGAAGATGCCAATGCAAATATCTAACTGGAGAGGTGAAGAGATTTGGGAACTTCTGATGATAAGGGCCGATGCCGAAATAGTCAGACAAATTCAAGGAACGGTAAGAGTCTCAGTAGTTTTTGATCAAATTACAAACCGGCTAATGTATAATTTGGATCATGTCCTGCCTCCTGCACACTCCAGCCGGTATGGAGCTCAATAAAGATAAATGCACACACTACATTCACATATGCACACACAGGATTCATACATGCACACACGATTCATAAATACACACACAGGCTACACAAATGCGCACAAAATTCAGAAATGCATAGGACAAGATTCAGAAACGTATTTCTGATGCACACACAAATATACCTTGACTTACAAACTGCTAGCGGTCTGTGAACTTCACTGCATTTGTGTGTGAATTTTGAGACTCCCCTGAGGTCACAAATGCCTTTTTTTAAACAGGGAATGATCTGCAACCAATCAGATATCTCCCTTGTTTTTCCAATCACAAGAATGCACCCCACGTGGGGGATTGTTTAATTATAAGCCAATCACATGAACGCGTTCACACAGCGCTATAGAGAGCCAAAGTCCCTCCCCTTCCGGTGGACCTCAGGGACCTTAACTCAGAATTGAATATGAACGGTAGTGAACGGGGAAAAGCAAATTATTTTTTGATCCCGTTTGAATTGAGCCACGGATTACAAATATGATGTTCGTCAATATAAAAGATAATTTTACAACCGAAGAAAGTCTCAGTTTATTGTTAAAATGTTGAAGTATAAGACTGAAAATACGTAATTACAAAGACTACACACTTCATGGATGACGTCTCACTGAAGCTACGATGTCTTTCTAGGTGTCTCAAATAGCGCACTTCCCTTAGTGCACTCAGGGAAGTGCACTTCGTACACTACGTACTTACTTGCATAGTGCATAAAATTTGACGGGGGAGTGTTGTCTCAAATCGCGCACTGCCTTATGTACTTACCGGACGTGACGATCACAACATCTCAGTCCTCCTTCTTCTTCTTCTTTGAAATTGTGAATTGTACCCAGCGCAGAGCACTCGCGAAAAATACATTTCTGCTTTGTTCATCAAAATTAATGTGATTGTTTTTATTGTTTCTTGTATTTGCCCTCTGTTTTACACAACCGTTAACGTACCGGTATGACGATATTCATACTTTTGCTCTTAATTCATTGTAAAAAAATAATGGCCATTTTGAGTTATTTTAGCAAAATTGGAGCAATTAAAATGGTGTCCAACTGACATATAACGTTAACATAGAAAATAGTCATATTATATGTGAAAAAAAGTTATCTGCGCTTCTGTAATCCACAACAATCCAGTGCAACCAGGGCAGGACAAAACAGTGCAGAAAAAGAAAAAGAATCGCTGGTGCAGCACAGTCAAGGACTCTGAGGAAGATGTAACTTTACATCGAAACGTTAGTCATTGTTATGCACCTTAAAAAAATAAAAAAATATGAAATAAGTGCTGCACCAGCAATTCTTTTTCTTTTTCTCTAGTCATATTATATGTTTATATAAAGGTGTTTATTGCAATAGCTATTAACTACAGTGACAATACAAGAGTGAAAGCAGAGGCAACCCAATAGACATTTAAATAAATGTCTATTTATATAAATATAAATAAAGCGATAAAGCTTATAGTTAGGGAGTGAGGAGTTGCAGCGTCCGCCTAACCCGGCCCAACTGCTTCACTTCATAGTCGTTAGATTCATCTACCATATAATCAATGATATAATCAAAGTAGAGGGAGGCAGGCCGATACAACCCAATCCGGGTGGGGAGAGTTCAGAGCCCGACCAGGTACCTCTCTTTAGCCTGTCTCTCTTAATTATACTGTTTAACTTTTAGACTGCTGGGGGACTTCCTTTAACACACTAAGCTTCTCTCTCCTCTATGTTCCCTTTTCTGTGCATCCATGTCCAAGAAATGCGTGTTACTAACCTAGCCCTGGGAGTCTTTGTTTCTTTTCACCCAGGATGATGTCCCGGGATTAGGATGGCACCAAAATCATGGTTCCAGCTGTAGCTGGGATTCTGCCGCAATTCCCTGCTATGCCATGCTATGCCATGCTGTCCCTTGCTATGCTCCTACAACCACAATTTCACAATTCTGTTTCATTATCTGTTCTGTGACTGTTATTGCCCCCATCCGGCTGCGTCAGCCACCGTCTACCAAGAGCCTGGGTCTGTCCGAGATTTCTTCCTAAAAGGGAGTTTTTCCTCGCCACTGTTGCATTGATGCTTGCTCTTGGGGGAATTCCTGGAATCTCTGGAATTGTTGGGTCTTTGTAAATTATAGAGTGTGGTCTAGACCTACTCTATCTGTAAAGTGTCTTGAGATAACTCCTGTTATGATTTGATACTATGAATAAAATTGAATTGAATTGAATTAATTAGATCCTATTGTTCTATTCATTTTTCATTTCATGTATGCTTGCTACAGTCATGCAACGCTAAAGATAACACATACCATTAAATACATTCAATAACATTTTATTTTAAAAGACAGTGCCATTGCTGGCCCTGTACTTTGATGGGGAAAGTGATATGAGGGTGGACTTCAGACTCTCCAGGGGATCCTTTAATGGTACATCCTCGACACTATGGGGCGCCGATTGTAAACGGCTGTTTACACCTTTTTAGCTGATACATTTTCAACATTTAGCTCACTTTACTCACATTTAGCGCATTTTCCTCACAGAAATTATATATATATATATATATATATATATATATTATATCTAAATCTAAATGTTAAATGTTAAATCTAAATCTTAAATATATATCTAAATATTATATCTAAATCTTAAATCTAAATCCATCCATCCATCCATCGTCGTCCGCTTATCTGTGGTCGGGTCACGGGGGGAGCAGCTCCAGCAGGGGACCCCAAACTTCCCTTTCCCAAGCCACATTAACCAGCTCTGACTGGGGGATCCCGAGGCGTTCCCAGGCCAGGTTGGAGTTGTAATCCCTCCACCTAGTCCTGGGTCTTCCCCGAGGTCTCCTCCCAGCTGGACGTGCCTGGAACACCTCCCTAGGGAGGCGCCCAGGGGGCATCCTTACCAGATGCCCGAACCACCTCAACTGGCTCCTTTCGACGTGAAGGAGCAGCGGCTCTACTCCGAGCTCCTCACGGATGACTGAGCTTCTCACCCTATCTCTAAGGGAGACGCCAGCCACCCTCCTGAGGAAACCCATTTCGGCCGCTTGTACCCTGGATCTCGTTCTTTCGGTCATGACCCAGCCTCCATGACCATAGGTGAGGGTAGGAACGAAAACTGACCGGTAGATCGAGAGCTTTGCCTTCTGGCTCAGCTCTCTTTTCGTCACAACGGTGCGATAAACTGAATGTAATACCGCCCCCGCTGCGCCGATTCTCTGACCAATCTCCCGCTCCATTGTCCCCTCACTCGCGAACAAGACCCCAAGGTACTTAAACTCCTTCACTTGGGGTAAGGACTCATTCCCTACCTGGAGAAGGCACTCCATCGGTTTCCTGCTGAGAACCATGGCCTCAGATTTAGAGGTGCTGATCCTCATCTCAGCCACTTCACACTCGGCTGCAAACCGATCCAGTGAGTGCTGAAGGTCACAGGCCGATGATGCCATCAGGACCACATCATCTGCAAAGAGCAGCGATGAGATCCCCAGCCCACCGAACTGCAACCCCTCCCTACCACGACTACGCCTCGATATCCTGTCCATAAATACTACGAACAGGATTGGTGACAAAGCGCAGCCCTGGCGGAGACCATCCCTCACCTGGAACGTGTCCGACTTACTGCCGAGAACCCGGACACAGCTCTCGCTTTGGTCATACAGAGATTGGATGGCCCTGAGAAGGGACCCCCTCACCCCATACTCCCGCAGCACCTCCCACAATGTCTCCCGGGGGACCCGGTCATATGCCTTCTCCAGATCCACAAAACACATGTAGACTGGATGGGCATACTCCCAGGCTCCCTCCAGGATCCTTGCTAGAGTAAAGATCTGATCCATTGTTCCACGACCAGGACGGAATCCGCATTGTTCCTCTTCAACCTGAGGTTCGACTATCGGCCGAACCCTCCTTTCCAGCACCTTGGAGTAGACTTTACCAGGGAGGCTGAGAAGTGTGATACCCCTGTAATTGGTACACACCCTCTGGTCCCCCTTTTTGAACAGGGGAACCACCACCCCGGTCTGCCACTTCTTTGGCACTGTCCCAGACTTCCACGCAATGTTGAGTAGGCGTGTCAACCAAGACAGCCCCTCCACACCCAGAGCTTTCAGCATTTCTGGACGGATCTCATCAATCCCTGGGGCTTTGCCACTGTGGAATTGTTTGACTACCTCAGTGACCTCCACCAGGGAAATGGACGACAATCCCCCGTCATCCTCCAGCTCTGCCTCTAACAAAGAGGGTGTATCAGCTGGATTTAGGAGCTCCTCAAAGTGCTCCTTCCACCGCCCTATTACCTCCTCAGTTGAGGTCAACAACGTCCCATCCTTACTGTACACAGCTTGGATGGTTCCCCGCTTCCCCCTTCTGAGGTGGCGGACGGTTTTCCAGAAGTGCCTTGGTGCCGACCGAAAGTCCTTCTCCATGTCTTCTCCGAACGTCTCCCACACTCGCTGCTTTGCCTCTTTCACGGCAGAGGCTGCAGTCCTTCGGGCCCTTCGGTACCTTGCAACTGCCTCCGGAGTCCTCTGCGGAGGACTCCTTCTTCAGTCGGATGGCTTCCCTGACCACCGGTGTCCACCACGGTGTTCGAGGGTTACCGCCCCTTGAGGCACCTAAGACCCTAAGACCAGAGCTCCCTGCTGCAGCTTCAGCAATGGAAACTTTGAACATTGTCCACTCAGGTTCAATGCCCCCAGCCTCCACAGGGATGCACGAAAAGCTCCGCCGGAGGTGTGAGTTGAAGGTCTGTCGGACAGGAGCTTCCTCCAGATGTTCCCAATTTACCCGCACCACCCGTTTGGGCTTACCAGGTCTGTCCAGAGTCTTCCCCCACCCCCTGACCCAACTCACCACCAGATGGTGATCAGTTGACAGCTCTGCCCCTCTCTTCACCCGAGTGTCCAATACATACAGCCTCAGATCAGATGAAACGATTATAAAATCGATCATTGACCTTCGGCCTAAGGTGCTCTGGTACCAAGTACACTTATGAGCATCCCTATGTTCGAACATGGTGTTTGTTATAGACAATCCATGACTAGCACAGAAGTCCAATAACAGACAACCACTCTGGTTTAGATCAGGGAGGCCGTTCCTCCCAATCACGCCTCTCCATGTGTCTCCGTCATTGCCCAAATGTGCGTTGAAGTCCCCCAGCAGAACTATGGAGTCCCCCTCCGGAGCCCCATACAGGACTCCATTCAAGGTCTCCAAGAAGGCCGGATACTCTGAACTCTTGTTTGGTGCATATGCACAAACAACAGTCAGAGTTTTCCCCTCACGCACAAGTTCCGGCTCCTTCCCCCACAGCGAGGTGACATTCCACGTCCCCAGAGCCAGCCTCTGCTGCCCGGGTCTGGTCCGTCAAGGCCCCTGACCTTCACCGCCACCCGTGTGGCAGTACACCCGACCCCAGCGGTTCCTCCCACAGGTGGTGGGCCCATGGGCTGCTTAAATCTAAATGTTATATCTAAATGTGTCGCCAAGTGTAAAGCTAAATGTTTAGAAAATATTCAAATACCTGAGGAAACCTCGCCCACTGCAGTGGCTTCAAATCGCGCTGCGATCCTGCAGAGCAATAGCGGGACATTTTTAACCATTTTCACTATCTTATTCATCATTAAAGTCACTTCTGATAACATTTTAGGCGAGAAATTAACTGTTTAGATTTCGAATATAGGCAGTCTTGTGAAAATCAATGCCGGAGACAGCTGGTTCCCGCTGGGGAATGCTGTTCTCCGGGCGGCCTGATATCCTGAGACGCCCCAGTGTAAGATGGGCCGAGGCTTTTATTTCGCCGTTGACGTACCGTTTGTTTAAATATCACAACACATGTCCATCATAAGATTAACGGGAACGTGTGGTGAAGGGTATGTGATGATGTGGGGCTATTTTAATTCTAAAGCCCAAGGGAACTTTATCAGGATGCATAGTATCCTGGATCCATGGAATAGGGTTAGTTAATTGTGTTTAACGCCAAAAAGGCAGTTAACCACACATTCCCGTTAATCTTATGATGGACATGTGTTGTGATATTTAAACAAACGGTACGTCAATGGCGAAATAAAAGCCTCTTATTTACGAGACCGCGGTCCATCTTACACTGGGGCATTTCAGGATCAGGCCGTCCGGAGAAAAGCATTCCCCGGCCCCCACCAGCTGTCTCCCGTCACATTATGGAGCTTGTCAACTCCGAAAACTTTGAAGCAAATTGTCAATTCAGCATCGATTTTCACAAGACTGCCTATATTCAAAATCTAAACAGTTCATTTCTCGCCTAAAACGTTATCAGAAGTGACTTTAATGATGAATAAGATAGAGAAAATGTTTAAAAATGTCCCGCTATTGCTCTGCAGGATCGCAGCGCGATTTGAAGCCACTGCAGTGGGCGTGGTTTCCTCAGGGATTTGAATATTTTCTAAACATTTAGCTTTACACTTGGCGACACATTTAGATATAACATTTAGATTTAAGATTTAGATATAGATATAATATTTAGATATATATTTAAGATTTAGATATAATATTTAGATATATATTTAAGATTTAGATTTAACATTTAACATTTAGATATATCTTTAAGATTTAGATATAACATTTAGATATATATATTTAACATTTAGATTTAGATTTAACATTTAGATATATATTTAACATTTAGATTTCGATTTAACATTTAGATTTAGATATAATATTTAGATTTAACATTTAACATTTAGATTTAGATATAATATATATATATATATATATATATATATATATATATATATATATATATATATATATATATATATAATTTATGTCTCAAATGTGAGGAAAATGCGCTAATTGTGAGGAAAGTGAGCTAAATGTTGAAAATGTATCAGCTAAAAAAGTGTAACCAGTCGTTTACAATCGGCGCCCCACACGGCATGGCGTGTGCTGTGGCTGGGGACCCGTCATTGAGGCCCTTGTCTTCCTCTTTTGGCTAGCCAGCGGTACCTCTTATCGTGGTTTAGGCAGAGCCTTTGCTATGCCCGGGCCACTGTGCACCGTGCTGTCCACAAGACCAGCAGGGAAATCCTCTCTCTCCTCCCCCAGATCGTTCGCCTTCCAGCAGAGGAGGACTTCCCTCAAGCTGGCAGCATTGACGGCTGCCACGTCAGTGTCCCTAACGATTATATAAGTCAGATCAGGACTGAAACGGCACTGTTAATACGTTACAACATAGCATACATTAACGTCCTGTAACATTACTGCTAACGCTCGCAGCTTAGCTAATGTATATTTACAAGATCACACATCTAACGCTAAAATCGTCTACAATAAACAACAGTATACCACAACACGTAACGTTAGCTAGGTTATAACTTATTTGCCAGTGGTTAAACCAAAGAGTACCGGTAACTTCTATACTCTTTGGTTAAACTGTGCCGCTGTTAGCTAGCTAAGGTTAGCTAAAGCTAGCTTGATAGCACGTCAAATTATGGTACAAATAAATGTAAATCGCAGTACAAAAATCATCACCGAATTAAAAATTAACCAAATATACATAAACAGGTGGCTTATATGTTATAGTAAAAATGTTATAGAAAAAAAGTATAGCAAAAAGACTTATATTCAACTCACATTTGTAATACTCCGTGGGTTTCGCTGTCGCGTATACGGCCGCCATTATAAAATGTTTTTCACTTTTTGTTAGCTCTGTCCCTTCCGCTACGGTGGTGTGTCTGTGTGTACGCGTTCATGTGATTGGCTTATAAGTAAACAATCCCCCACTGGGGGTGCGTTCTTGTGATTGGCTAAAACAAGGGAGATATCTGATTGGTTGCAGATCATTCCCTGTTTTAACAAAGGCATTTGTGAGTCGCGCCACGTCAGAGGAGTCTCAAAATTCACACACAAATGCAGTGAAGTTCACAGACCACAAGCAGTTTGTAAATCAAGATATATTTGTGTGTGCATCAGAAATCCATTTGTGAATTTTGTGTGCATTTGTGAATTTTGTGTGCATTTGTGAATCTTCTGTGCTTTTTAAATTTTGTGTGTGTATTTGTGAATTTTATGTGCATTTGTGTATCCTGTGTGTGTATTTATGAATCATGTGTGTGCATGTATGAATCCTGTGTGTGTATTTATGAATCATGTGTGTGCATGTATGAATCCTGTGTGTGCATATGTGAATGTAGTGTGTGCATTTATCTTTATTGAGACTCTTTTAGCTCCATAAGCCGGCGCCATGCATCGCCTAAACCAACAGAGTATTTCCAGTAAGTGAGAAGGCCTCTGACACGGACAATCTCCCGTTGTGTGCTACATGTGACAAAGGGAAACTCTGGAATTTCCAGACCTGATTTGACGGATATTGTCTGGAGTTCATATGAGAAAATGGCTTATAACTCCACAGTGTTCTATATTACATCAGTGCTGGCTTCAACACACTGGCTTCCTATTAAATGTAGGATTCAATTTAACTTCTACGCACTTTTCAGTTATTACAAAGTTTGGCTCCACCATATTAGTTGCTGATCCCTTAAGAGCCACGAAGCCTCTCTCTTTCTCAGAGATTTGTGGTGACTAAGCTTTTGCTGTCCTGAAATTTTTAAACAGTCTCCCAATTGTGGTCAGGTCAGCAAACTCGGTTGAGTGTTTTAAATCTCATCTCAAGACCTATTTATTCTCAAAAGCATTTTACTTCCTTGCCCTGATTTCTTTTTACCCTTACACAATTTTTGCCATCTTTGACTTTTTATCGTTTTGTATGACAGTATGTAACTGTCAAGCCAACCTTATTTTGAAAAGTGCCAAGTTTTACTTATATTTTATCCCAATATGAAGCCATTTACATGTGGGTAGAGACTATCTTAGCATTATTATCATCAGGAATGTGATGATTGTGAATAATTTAGGGCTGTCAAAATAACGCGTTAATTTTGATTCATTAGTCTGAGAAAAAATAACGCAGATTAATCCATTCCATATTGACCTTTGACCAGGAAACATTCTAGCCACAATTCAACTGTAAAATGAAGGAGGGAGACGAGAATGCGCTGCCTGGATCATTGATTGGAACATTTACTTATAAATCTGCGCTTCTCTCTGATGCTCTAAAACAGACGTTACAGGCAACAGAAACATTGCTGCACGTGACGCTAGTTAACACTATACTCGACAGCAGCTAACGTTAGCCTACCGCTAGCTAGAAGCTGGATTAAACACAGTTAAAATGCTGACAGTTAACGCTAAACAGTGTAACGTTTGACTATTTATTTCACTGTAGAGGATTCCAACACTGGGGTGTGACAATCTGCAACTGCCGTTGTCGGAAAAACACAGACGGTGCGTTCAATGAAACTGGTAGCCTTGTGGTGCATTGAAAGTTATTGTTAAATGCAACTTTCCCATCTGGTGGTTGTTTTTGTCATTTTTGCCGGTTCAGGCACCGTTTAGGCACGGCACCATTTTTAAAGCAACATTTATTTTTTTAGCAGCAGTGTCGGAAAAAACCCAAACGATACCCAACCCTATTCCTGAAGCACTAAAGAACAATAAAAAGAGTTTTTTAACTTTAATGTCACTAATGCTGATTATTCATTGATTCATTTGAATTGAAATATTTAAAATGCTTTCACAGCAAAAAATATGTATGTGATTAATTTAGATTAATTAATCACAGAGTAAATAATTAATTAGATTACACCTTTTAATCGATTGACAGCCCTGGCATAATTTTGTAAAAGCTGTTGCATAATTGCATACAGGTTTTCAAGGAAGAACATGTCCTTTCATGTTCTGTGCCTATTAGTTCTTTCTGATACTGTGGAGAAACATTTTGAAAAGAAAAATGACAGCTCTTCTGAGGATTGGCCCAGTTGTCATTTAATTAAGATGACATTGCCAGATTGCCTGGTTTGGGAGACCAGACAACACAAAATCTGAAATTGGAGGAAATTATGCATAAGACACAGTAGTAAAAGAACAGATGGGAAATCTAGAGACTGAAGGTAGTGTTCCTCCTTTAGAGTTCTGCCCTAACTTCAAACTTTTGTAATAGAGCATAATAGAGACTCTAAAATTAGCCAGAATAATTGACCATAATCTTTTCTAAGATTACTGCTGACAAACTGATGTACAAGGACAGACTATAGAAAAGGTGGTGAATTCTGCTTAAAAGAGAATTATTTTCTTTAACAGAAATTAAAACCACTAGTGGTGCGTTCTGCTTTTCATCTGATACAGTTAAATGAGAAAGCAAAATGATACAAAGATTCCTTTGGGGAACTTAATAGGAGACAATGAGGACACTACAGTAATTGACTGTTGAAAGGGAAAACAGCACGAGGAAATGCGTTTGAAAACATCCTAGACTGCATTATAAAGTTCCCAGATGATCAAAACCTGCATTCATGTCATGAACATCCTCTGAAAGTGTTGACAGCTAGTTCAGCCTGAATATGAATGGTATATCAACATCAACAAAAGTCAGAAAGAAAGCCATTGTTAGTGTGTGCTGGTAGGCACATATTACACATACCTGCAACATGTGAGACAGAAATGCTGAGTTGTTTGTGTGCAGTGATGTTTCTGTACATTTGATTTTAAAATAAGGTGTAATGAGAATGTTAAACAACTCCAATTAATGGTCCAGTTTAATTGATAGTGAATACAATGGTGTTCTGTGAGGAAGGCCTAGCACCATACTAGAACACTGCATTGGAATTGGGATCCCGCTGGTCCTACAAGACCCAACACAAATCCCGCGGGAGCTGGATGTTTTACCATTGTAGTGGGTGAGAGCGTGCGGTTCCAAACATAGGCAACGGCTACCGGGATTTAAGAGTACTGCTCCTGATCAGCGCTGTAACTGGCTGTCCATAGGTTTGCCTAACTAGGTTTTATTATAAAATAATAAACACACACTGAGCATCCAGTTGAACACCAGCCAAGTGCTTTATTAACAGTCTTCAACTCCCTCTTTATCTCTTCCTTCCCTGGGCTCTACGCCCCTTTCGCCTACAGCAACCTGAGGAATACAATCACAGGGACTAACATAACAAATGTAACAGTCATAGACTGGACATGGCATTGGTGACATTACCCATTGGTTTGTGTACTGTCATTTTGAAGCCTTGGCAATACGTGCCGATATTTGATGGTAGTGTGGAGCCTGGGAAGATGACGCCACCAAGTGTTGTTTATGGTTGCACTGGCACTGTGCTAAGCTGAACATTAAAGAGGGAAAGTTGCTGATTTTGAACCCTTCTGAAGCGAGTCATCCAGTGGAGATTTAACAGATGTTAAATGTGGACCTGCGGTTACTGCCCCCATTCATATGTATGTACGTACGCCAATACAAATCAGCTAACTTTCCCTTAAGTGGATTACGCCATCCATTCCAACATACCCCCACTCCGACATTGACATCTAATTGTCGGAGTGGCGGCACTTCCATTGTTTTCAAACATCCCACCACTCCGACAATTTTTGTTTCCATTGTTGGAGTGGTTAGGGTTAGGGTTAGGGTTAGGGTCGGAATAGCAGCATGTTGGAATAGCGGCATGTGTGAATAGAAACATGTCGGAGTGGCGGTATGTCGGACTGGCAGCATGTAACCCCCTTAAGTTACCAGCTAACGCTAGTGGTAGCTAACTAGCTTGGTTGGCATAATGCTGAACAAGACATCTTTAGGCGACAAAATATTCCAATTAACTTTGATGAAGGAAAACACACATAGTGAGAGGGTCAAAGACGAAAACACCCAAAAACAAGTTCATAGCGATTTAAATGAACACAGTGCCATGGTGAGCATTGCTAAGCCTCTATCATGATTGGCAAGTCGGCGTATAACCACACCCCTAAAGCATCTATTTTAAAATAAATGGGACCATAATTTACTAAATGAACATCATGCTGTATTGAAGAAGACTTAAAAGTAGCAATTGGAACCATAAACTCATTATAAAAATGTTTACTGAGGTAATACATCTAGAAGTAGGGTCATTTCCCCATAAACTTTCATAGAAACTGACCTTTTTTTGCAACCAGCGGAGTAGCCCCCTGCTGGAAATTAGATAGAATGTAGGTTTAAGACACTTCCACATTGGCTTCTCTTTTCAGGCCTGGAAGCTTCGTCCATTATTTTCACAGTCTATGGTTACAGTGCATTTAAAGACAGGGAAACTCAACAAAATAAAACAGCCTGAGCAAAACAAACCACAGCCAACAACACATTTAGAAATAATAAGTGAAATAAATAAATAAATTGTAACTTTGCCCTCATTGCACTAGTATAAATATATGCACTAGAACGTAATGTCGCTACTTATCACTGACAGGCATGCATATCTATTAACACTACACAGTAAAATAATGTGTTTTCCATGCAGAAAGAAGACACAAAAATAAAGGTACTCTTAATCTATTAACAATCAATCCAATGTGTGTGGTGCGGGCAGACACACACTGCAAGGATTGTTTATTTAGAAACCCATCTGGATAACTATGTCTGAGAATGCATGTCTACCACCTGTCAATCACACAATTCAGCCCTATTACTGCCTACAAAATGCAGAGAGAAACAAACATTTCCACAGCGTGGGTGACATGAAATCAACTCAACACCAAGACTCAAACGTGTAGAAGGAAGCAGGTCATTTATTTCACATTACGTAACTGTTAATTAAGAGCCACAATCAACTCCATTAGTCAACCAGTGTAACATAGCTAAAGGTCTGCAATTATCGTGACTTTATCAAGATACTGGCCTAAATAGTTTTTCTCTGCTGGTATGAGTAACAACTAGACAGGGTTGTATCTTAAATAAAAGCTTAGATTCTTCACGTTTGCCCAGTGAAATTGAGACTTGCTTGATGCTTGATCATTATCCGTACATACTATATGTCTGCAGTTGCAATCAGCGTTTTTGTTTTACATAAAAGGTTTTGAATCTCTAAAGTTCAACCAATGTTAATGGGATCGTGCTTATCTCCAGTATAGAATTGCATCTGAGCGGCCACTTAAAGTAATGCAATGTTTGTATTTGTTGCTGAAATGGCTAATGGCCAATCTTCCTCCCCCTCATAGGCTTTGAACATTCTGTAAATCAAAGAAATAAAATGGAATACCAATGATCACTTACATTTTAAAGAGGTCATCAGCTGCTCTTGTAATTTTACTTCTTTTTTTTCCATTTTGCCTTTTGTGTCTAGCACATTTTTGTTACAGTTTTTTCATTCAGTCCCTCCAGAAAAAGGTGATTAAACGATCGCATAATTCAATGCATAATCAGCCAAAGTCCGCATATTTATGCGGGGGCCGCGTTTTTTCAAATATGCCACACTTTTGCCGCATAAATTGCCGATTTCCACGTAAAATATGTGGGGCTTGCATGATGTCATAATCCCAGCAATTTTAGTTGCAAAAAAGTCACATATATCTTAGCAGAAAGTAAGAAAATGTTGCGTTTACTTGATTTTATTTTCATTCATTTTCCATTTTCCCTTATTTCCATGGGAACGTTATGAAGTGACATAATTTCGCCTAGTGAGAACAGGGTGTTGGGGGGAATCACTTTTTTTCTCTCTGTTTCATCAAACCGTAGTTTTTGCAAGTTCCCGCAATTTCATCGCATAAAATTGCATAAATATCCCGCATATTCTATTGCATTTTTTAAGAAAACATGCCGCATAATCAAGGATTTTTGCCCGCAACAATTACAAAAAAACTCTGTATTTTTCTGGAAGGACTGTTCATTGTCACAATAGTAGCTTGACTTTGAAAGTCAGTTGCTAAAATAAGCTAAATGCCTGCACCAAGTCAACAATACACAAGACCCTCCTCCCCAAATAAACAACCCCAGAGGTTGTTTTTACAAGCAGCTTATTACGACCCATATTTACGTTTATTGTGGCAGCGACCTTTAGTGGCTGTAGTAATTGTGACGGGAACAAAGGAGTAAGTCAGGTGACGTAGTTTAAGGAGCGACAGTCAAGTCAAATAAACACAGGATTTCACCCAGGAGACCGCTGTTGTGTCCCATGTGTAACCAAAAGTCAACATTGACTTAGTTTAACTTTTAACATATCTACATATGTAACTCAAGTTACATAACAAAACAATTAATTTAAGCCAAACCATGATCTTTTCTTACACTTTACCAAGTAGTTTAGTTGCCAAACCCTAGACCCCTAAACCCAAACAAACTGCGTCCATTTCACAACGTTAACCACATGTTTAACAGTGTTGATCTCCTGCCACCGGTAAGAACGCTAGTGTAGGAAATGCTCCTTTGGGTCATTTTAGAGGGTAGGAACAAACAACTTATGTGATCATATGGATTGGAGGAGTTGTGGCAAGAAACTGTTTTATCTTGCCTTATGTTACTAACTGTGTGCACACTAACTGTATACTGGTCATTGTTGGGTGTTTACTATAGTGGTAGGAAGGATGTTGACCCCTCACTATTACAGTATGTTATCTGGCTACAGGAGTGCAAGACGAAAACTCTGAAAGCATTCAGTCCTTAGACTCTTTTGTGTTAAGCTTACTGAGCTCATCGCATCAATCTCAAGGATACCTGTTCTAATAGGAGACATTGGTTTGATCTAAAATTTTCCCTTGGAGAAACCACCTTAATGCTATGAAAAGCACCCATGAATGATCACAAACCGGCCAACACCACTTTTATCCTCCCAGTCAGTAAATAAAAAGTAGCCCAATCAGGCATGTATAGACACTGGGATGCAAACAGATGCTTTACTCAAAATGTAAAAACATGATATTGCCTGTCTGTCAGTTTGAAATGTGAAGCTTCATCAAGCTAATGTAACTCCCTTCTTCTGTGTCAGCCTCAGTATAGAAGAGCAATAAATTAATGTGCATGAATTGTTGTGCTTACTTTTTCACAATTCAATATCTAGAATTGATGACAATTCAATGTTAATGGCAGGAGCCTACTTTACACATTCAGTTTGGTTGTCAATAACTTTTATATACATACCTATCACCTTGCATAAATATATCCCATTCATTCATAACGTGACAGTAATGCAGTAGGAGTAAGAGTGCAGTAATCACAATTTGTAACCAAAGAAAACTGCACTGGTAGCCTGGACTTTTTTGTTGATGTATTTGAAGCATTCATGGATTTCTTTTGAGCAAACAAGATACAAGTATTTTTCTCAAAAGACTTAAAATGTTTTCAGAAACACATTTCAGTGAACTATTTTAGTAAAATGTAAAATATGAGATTGTATTCTGAACAAGCTGCAATGACAGTCTGGCTTTGAATTTCCGGAGAAACCGGACCCATGTGATGCGTTCGTCCAATCAGCTGCCGTCGGCAGTCGGCATCGCTTCGGTGTGTTCCGAGGCACTTTTTTTGGCCAACTCGGGGAGGCAGTTAGTCCGACTGCCTTTTCTGCCGAAGGTCGGCCGTCTGGTTAGTGTGTCAGGGCCCTTAAGGGAACATGTTCTTTGTAGTTTTTAACCTGCTACTTTTCTATGTGTTACCTTGCTTCATAGCATGGTTCAGAGTAGACTACATGATGCAAAGTCGCAAAGCCTTCGTATAAATGGCAATGTGTTACTGAAACCATATGTTAAAAAGAAAAGGCACATTTTTATAAAGACACTGTTGGTGTGGAAGTGGGAGAGCTGTTTTTGGATAGCTGGTTGGACATTTTAATGAAACTGTGAAAAATAATTGCTTGTTGTGATGCTGGTGGTGCTTGATAAGTAGTAAGAGATTTCATTTCTCTGAATTTATCAAATTCATTACATTTTATTTTATCGTGATGTTTATTCCAACGTGAGTCTAGCATTTGAAAACTGGCACATTCTCAAAACTCCTTCACATACTTGGATTATCTACATTCTGAATGATGAAGAGGTAGTGTTCTTTCTGTTTCATTTCATCTTGAGGAATCACTAATGTGGTATTAGTCATTGAAGGATGTTCATTAATTAAGTATGCCATAAAAATGAACTGATACCTCTTTGTGAGTTTGTCAGTTTTAGGCAATCATTCAAACATTCTAAAAACTGCAGATTTTTATTTGGACCAAGTAACACTGAACTAATCACTGCGTGGAGTCAAACCTGTCTTTTTTTCTGAACTCCCAGGGGTGATGACAAAGCAGTTCATGTACCACAGTGCTGTAAAATAATTGGCTACAGTTGGGGTTCATCTGTCAATCCCCTCTGTACCTGAGAAAAATACTTTGGTCACATATTTGGCTTATGTCAAGATATGAGTTTCACCCCCAACTTATGACTTTCCTTTTACTTGTTGAAAAACAAAATATATGGTTTTCTCCTCTAATATTTATGTTCTTTAAAATTAACTTCACATTGTCTCACTTGATCTCCACAACTTGTATAACCTACCTGAGGAACAGACTGGTTTCGACAAGTACATATTACCGACAAAAAGAATAACTGAATTAAACAAAATTTTAAAAAAAATTAAACATTTTGTCTTTCGTCCTCATTAGGCCAATATTAGTCTCACATTGCCAGAACTTCCCCCACAGCGCTGCGGAGGAAGGTCTGGCTAGTCCACACAGCATTCCGGTATGGGAGAAAAACGTGCTCTGGTTTATTGGCATCTCTTTAAACCAATCACAATCGTCTTGGGCAGCACTAAGCGCTGGACGAAATAACGGTGCCTCTGCAAAATAGCCTCGGGAAGGAACTTTTTTGGTGAAATGTGCTCATTAAAAAGTTGTTTTAGTTGTGCAAGATAAAACTCAGATAGGACAGATAGTCTAGCTAGCTGTCTGGATTTACCCTGCAGAGATCTGAGGAGCAGTTAACCATAGGCCTCAGAAATTGGAGTTTAGAATACCAACACAAAGAAAGTGAGGTGAGGGACATCCAGCGGATCTTCCGACAGCACCACAACTACCCCCTAAATAAATCCTTGTTGATATAGACTAGGCCAATATTGTAATACCATCTATTTATTCTTATGCAGTGGCAGCAACCCTTACATAAGTGCACTCTGTGTTATGAATCTTTGTAAGTTTCATAACACAAAGTTGCCGGTATTGTAATTTGATTGATGCAATGTGTCTGGGCAGGAGTTACAGCCACACAGGCAGAAATGGAGACAGTGGAGCATGTCCTGATTTCATGCAGGAATTATATAGAAAAAAGAAGGGCCATGTTTGCAGGGTTACAGAAATTAATGGGATAGAATAGGTGACGGTTAATACCAGTAGGAGGCAGTAATGCAACATATGGTACGCCAACTGCCATGACACTCTAAAGAAGAAGAAGAAGCAGGTAAACAGCTGGGATGCCACCATTTTCAGCTGTTGCTTTGTACCATCTGTGATTTGACATACAGAGAATACAGGAATAGCTGTTGCGGTTGGTTTATGACATCAGCTAGAAGGGTGGGTGCAGTTTGTTTTTGTTGGCGTTTGTGGAGCCTGGGCTGTCTACAGAGACCGCGTTTTTTTACAGTGTGTTCAGGGGACAGGCAGCTAGCGGACAGTGAGGAGATGTTTGCTGTGTGTGACAAAAAATGTAGCCTAAAAAAAAAATGCGTGACACCTTTAATATCAATTCATTTTTGTATGCATACGTGAACGAACGATGAAGAATTGATGTCAATCCTAAGCAGATTGTGTTGTTGGTTGCACAAAGAGGGTAAAGGTGCTGAAGATGATTACGCCAAAACCAAAAGAGAAGTACTATCAACTGCACAGTGTGTCTCTTAGCCAATCAAAGTTGTACAATAAACCAGCAAGAGTAAGCCTGCCCTAAAACATCCAGTCTGGGACCTAAAAGCTCAGTAAAACAAGCGGGACCGACTTCCTGTAAAGCTCAGCTGCAGACAGAGCGGGAGCATTGTTTCCTGTGATTGCTGATTGTCTGTGTACTCAGGGGATTGCAGATATTGCAGGTTTTTTTATACATATTACCTCTGTTGTTATTTTGCAGGCCTGATGGATGGTTGTTTGCAGTGGTCATTTGTTTGCCTAAAAGCAGCATTTGTGTGTAAAAGCGTGTGTGTGAGATTGTGTGCGTGTGCTGTGTGCCTCTTGTATGAGTGTGTTAAAAGCTGAACGACCCCATGATTGATGCTACATATAAAACTAAAACTGGCCTCGCCTGAACACTGTAATACATTACACTTGATGACAACAACGTGTCCTAAGATGACAGCAGGACGCGCCCCAATACCAATAAATCCATATTTCCCCTTACTCTCTTTTCTTCCCGCTGTGGCATCATTGCCAAGTCGCACAAGAGCAGGTTTTATCCTGCTTTACAGAAGAAAAAAGCAATTTCTGAGAGAGAGAGAGAGAGAGAGAGAGAGAGAAAATCTTTCTATAGGGAGAAAGGGAGGCTCCGAATGAAAGAGACAGAGCTGACGATATATCATTAACCAGGGCTCACTGAAACCAGGGGTTGTTCGATTTTTCACTTCAACTGTCAGTAAAAAAATATGTCCACGCTGAAAAGGATACAATAAACAACAGCTTCTCATAGTTTTGTTCCTTTTAAATGGGGGTCAATAGAAGGGCAGACACAAATACCGTGCTGATGTTACATTTTGGCAACCACAACACAAACACAGCTACCCAAGAGATAATGCTGTTCCACTGTCAACTGGCAAGCTATTGTGTGGTCAAATGGAGAGTGGATGCAGGTATCTGAGTTCAAACTGAGTTTATTGTATGCCAGCTCAGGCCGTGCGATCATAAGCACGCCTATCCGTGACCAAACACACAAGTTTGGTCTCACACTGATGGCTTATGGCTTTCTCAAATCTGATTGTGTCAGTATGCAGAATAAATACTGTTTTACCTGCATTCGCTGTGTGCACAGCATTCTTTATCTGCCTTTCTATTTCATCCAGCAGCTCATTTTAACTGACAGCCCACTGAGTGTCATTTGATGGCAAGCTTTATTCTGTCAAACCTCGTGCTGGGTTGCTCTTTTGTGCGCCAGAACTGTCTAAATTATATGGTGAGCATTGTACCTCCAACCTACCCTTAAATCATATTCACACAGCGCTTTATCTTCGGTTAGGTGTGCTTGAGTAGGAAAGGGCCCTGAGCAGAATACATTAAAGTACTGAGCTTAATGTTTTCACTATGCACTGAGAAGAAATATCAAACTCTTTGGACTTACTGTAGTTCAAACTTCTGGTTGTGAACTGTTAAGAGACATGACTGGGGCACATTTTATACAAAATAAGTTTTTTTGCAATTTGGACTGAGACTCATGCTGAGCAGAACCAAAGTTTTAATGACTTGACAACAACACTTTACTGTTGTACAAGACTGCAGATATACTGGTAAATGGCTGTCTGTGAACATGCTAAAAAGGCTTCCTACACACCAAAGCTTTCATATATACATGCCCGTAGACATGCATGAACACGCAGGTAAATGCAAAAGCAAACATGAAAGCCCTCACAAACACACTTACACATCCAAATGACATCTTAAATATGCGTACATGCACATGTTAGAGGCAAGATTCCTTTGCACGCAGAAACACACAAACACACTTAGACACATGCAATGATTTGTTGTCCTTGTTGTTTTTCTGCCTTGCCTTTCATGTTCAAAGCTTGGTGTGTGATTTCTGCATCTCCGCTGAGGATAGAGGGAGAACAGCATAATCTGTGTGACGGGGTAGGGGTGCAGAAAGAAAGAAAAAAAGAGGTGGCAGAATGAATAAAAGGCAAGTCAGAATGTAGAACTGAGCAACCTTGGCGATCTCACATCCTCATAACGCGATTAGGACTAACCTGGCATCTAAATATGGAAGAGGGATATGTTCCTGTGGGTTACCGTTACCAAAGGCTAACATATTTAACATGATCATATTTCATAATATTTGTTGATTGCTTATTCCCTGTAGGCAAATGCAAGCCTGGTGATTCTGCAGCTGCTTAGGTCTTTATACACATCGCTGAAAACCAAACTGAGGCCACATCTACATGGGAAAAAAAACACTAACAACTAAAGAAGACCTTTATCCACGACTGACAATGTGAGAGAAAAATGTCCCAGCAGTGAAATGTTGGCAGCGCATGGATGTGAACGGTCAGGTTCACCCCAGATTGGAGCCATCGACACGACCATCAGCAGAGATGATGGGTCAGTAGAGCCTGTGTGTGTTTGTGTGACCATAATAAACAGAGTCAGCGTGAAGTAGAGATGATGACCGGCAGATAATCTTGTCGCCACAAACACACACGCACACACACACACACACACACACACACACACACACACACACACACACACACACACACATGCACGCAAACACACACTCACACATACGCTCGCTGCACCTCTGGTGCAAGGCCAAACTCAGCAGCGATGGGGTAGAGTGACAGAAGCAGCAGTTGGCTGAATATCAGCGAATGGCAGCATGTGTATGGGAGAACATTAGTGTGTGTGAGTGTGTGTGTGTGTGTGTGTGCTTTGACAGAGATAGCTGGGCTTTAAACAGGAGCAGGATAAATCAATGAGGCAGTGGGGTGGCCACCACCTCCCCTGTTACTCAGCAGAAAGGACCCCTATTCATGTGCTCAGGACACATCTCAGTGTGTGTGTGTGTGTGTGTGTGTGTGTGTGTGTGTGTGTGGGGAGGGGGGGTTGAATATCTACCTGCTGAGCATTTGCCAGCTAGTGTTTACGGATCCTGCTGTGGATCCCAGCATAGTCCACTTCATAGTGATCAGAACACACTCTGTCTCATCTAAACTTTTTTCTTGTCTGATCAACACTGACTAACGTTTACATGCACATACTATTCTGTTTTTTGCCCTTATTCCAAAAAAAAAAAACAATTTTCCGACTAAGCTGTTTACATGGCTAATGAAAGTGAATATTCCACTAATATTCTCGTTTACATGTAGCCGTGCAACATACGATTTTTTCAAAGTTTACCAGCGGTGGTGGACTTTTTGGACTGTGGGAACACAGCCTCTCTCTTTCATTCCTTCAACCAGCTTCTCGAAAAGGCAGCGTAGCGATGTGTGCGCATATCCAAAAACCTGTGGATATCCAAGTCTTTGATAATGTTTAAAAGTATCTGTTTTTCCCCCCTCTTACAGGTCTGCAGCCTAAAGTGGGTGTAAACTGCGGTTAAAAACCCTGATTGAGCCGCATATTATGACTACGCTGTATACATGTCCAAAGAATGCCTCTAAAACTAGAATAATACCGAAATACCCCACATCTTAATCGAAAATGCTATATTCGGAAAAAGGGCCTTACTCGGAATATCCAACCGGAATATGCTGATTACATGACTTGTATCAATGTGTTTTTCCTCCATGATATTAAAATGTTTGTAATCAGGAGCCAGATTTGAAAATAAATTCCAAAACAAAACGCTTGTTTTTAGAGCTGAAGAAAATTGAGCTGCACTGTAACTTAACTGCACTGTAACTTTTACTCTCGTATATTAAT
This sequence comes from Gymnocephalus cernua, assembly GCA_023631565.1. Lineage (NCBI taxonomy): Eukaryota > Metazoa > Chordata > Actinopteri > Perciformes > Percidae > Gymnocephalus > Gymnocephalus cernua. The sequence goes on along the minus strand of CM042427.1, from coordinate 9,569,735 downwards.
CGTTTTCATGTAAAGCACTTTGAATTGCCCTGTTGCTGAAATGTGCTATACAAGTAAAGCTGCCTTGCCTTGCCTAGCTGAAAGCCTGATTTCACAATGTTTTAATCTCGGTCTTATGCTGCGTTTAGACCAAATCTAGCGCGCAAAGTTGTGTGACATCCAACCAATGGATGACTGGCTGCGCATCGGACTGCCTCCCAGTCATCCATTAATTACCTGATAATGGACACCTAGACTAAACCCAACCATCCTGTTGTTGTTCTGCGTCCCGTTATTGTTTTCCTAAACCCAACTGTTTATTGTTTTCCTAAACCCAACCATCCCATTCTTCTTTTCCTAAACCCAACCGTCCCGTTGTTGTCCCACGTGTCATGGAAATTACTCCACAGCGTTGCGGATGAGGGTCTGGCTAGTCCACACAACATTGTGGGATAGGAAAAAAACGTGTTGTGGTTCATTTGCATTTCTTTAAACCAATCCCAATCGGCTTGGATGGCGCTAAACGCTGGATGGAGCAATGGTGCCTCTTCAAAATAGCCTCGGGAAGGAACTTGTTTTGGTGGAACGTGCTTGTTCAAAAGTTGTTTTAGTCGTGCAACAGAAAACTCTGATTTGACAGCTAGCTGTCTCAATTTACCCTGCAGAGATCTGAGGAGAAGTTAACCATAGTCCTCATAAATTGACTGGAGTTTAGAACATCCGGCAACAAATTTGACACATCTGGCGGAATTTTCGGCAGCACCTGAACAATCCCGGAAATTAAACGCCGTCGATATAGACTAGGGGGTCATAGTTCAGCAGCCCAGTATTTATGATAGTCTTGTAATGTGCAAAATGTTTTTTTTTTTCTAAAAAGGACCTACTGGAAACAGTGCCCTACAATGGGTTTTGTTCATTGAAATCTAATTAGTTGGATAGATGAAGTGTGCGTGGAGTGGGGGAAAAATAGACATTCCATTCGTTGAGATTGATATCCACGTTGAATCAATGTAAATTAAACCTCACTTTCAAGATGTTTTTCTACTGTTGCAAATCGAGGATTTATTTACATTCGAGGTAATGACTTTGTACTACAGAGTGTAGTCTTAACATCGCACTACCTCTATGGAAATCAAAGCATCCTGCCATCCTCTTGCCAAGCCAGTGCAACTTTTTACAAAAGCACGGTTCTTAGTCAGTCACCTGTTGCTATGGTTGCAAAGACTGACTATCAGATAGGGAGTATACTAGGAAATGAATGTCCTCTCAACCAGCATACATTCTATTTTTTTGATGCCAGGGACACATCTCTGCTTGAGGAGATGATGAAAAGCAGATTTAAGGTGTGGGTGGTTGTGATGCACCGTGCCACTGAGGGGCAGCTTAGCCCTCCTCAGTAAGTACAACATGCTTTTTATGACATTAAAGAGACATTCACGTTGAAAGGCTCATTTTCGCCCTCTGTAACTTGCTTTGTTGTTCTATCATGTCCATCTACTGAAAATACATCTCTCTTTTCATCATCCCCAGTCTCTCACGCCTTCTGTCCTTCAGCTTGTGACAGAGGAGATGCTTGTGAAATCCCATAACTTAGGTTATTGATAAGGGTGCTCCGATCGATCGGCCACCGATCGGTATCGGCCGATAATGGCTTTAAATAGTTTGATCGGTGGTCTCCATAAAGGCCGATCAGATAGGCCGATCAGATGACGCACTACCACGGATGTATTAAGAGCCACTACTCCTGAGAACATTTTCAAAATGGCGGCGTCCCTACATTCAGCGGTCTGGCAGTTCTACAAGGTGTCTGAACGGTGGCAGAACAGCAGTTGGCCCGCGGCCGCGGAACAAAGACGCTAGGAAGACGGCTACTGCTTTTAAAAAGCGTCTGCCATCGGTGGTGCTCCGGCAAACGTGTTTGTGATTACACCATTCTGACGCTTCTACTGCCTCTGGAGCACCGCTGGTGGTCCGCCGACTCATTGCTATCTGGGAAAAAGACAATACACTAGCGATTAGCAACGTGTGTACCGAGGAAATACCACGAGGCGGAAAGCTCCAAAGACATTTCAACACCACCAACCTCATCAGACATTTGAAGGTTAGTCACAGAAAGGAGTATGAGGAGTTTTCAGAGTTAGCTAATGCTAAGGCAGAGCGGAGTCGTGTAGCTAGCAGCTCAGCGCCGCTCAAACAGCTGTTTCCCCGTGTGTGTGTGTGTCGGTCCGTGTGTGTGTGTCGGTCCGTGTGTGTGTGTGTCGGTCCGTGTATGTGTGTGTGTCGGTCCGTGTGTGTGTGTGTCGGTCCGTGTGTGTGTGTCGGTCCGTGTGTGTTGGTCCGTGTGTGTGTGTGTCGGTCCGTGTGTGTGTGTGTCGTTCCGTGTGTGTGTGTGTCGTTCCGTGTGTGTGTGCCGGTCCGTGTGTGTGTGTGTCGGTCCGTGTGTGTTGGTCCGTGTGTGTGTGTGTGTCGGTCCGTGTGTGTGAGTCGTGTAGCTAGCAGCTCCAGCGCCGCTCAAACAGCTGTTTCCCCGTGTGTGTGTCGGTGTGTGTGTGTGTGTGTGTGTGTGTGTGTGTGTGTGTGTGTGTGACTGACTGTGTGTGTCTGTGTGTGCTGAAGAAATGTGCAGTGATTGAAAGGACATTTTTTAGATTTTGAGCTAGGACAGAAAGCCAAACAGTTACTGATACATTCTCTAAACATGTGTGACTGTTATGTAATGGCGTAATTTTCAGTTCATAAAAGTGATCGGTGATCGGTGATCGGTATCGTCCGATATGTCTGCCAGCAATCGGCAATCGGTGATCGGCCCCAAAAATCCTGATCGGAGCACCCTTAGTTATTGATGTCACCTGCACTTCATCCTCTCCTCATCTTGACTGACCCTGGCTGCATCTCACTTGCCTTATTTGATAGCTCCTCGGTCCTCGTCTGAACCGGAAGTTGTTCTGGCCCTCCTTTGTGAAGGCCGTCCTAAAGGTCTTATTGCTGCTTGAGGAAGGATCTCCGAGGAGCTATGAGCGAGGATACACAAGAGCAGTCTTCCTGGAAGTCGTGCAGCTGAAAGCCGTCGCTAACTCCGCCCATACAGCTGACATATTCACATGAAGCTTTAGAGGAAAGGATGTCTCATCCCTCTAAAAACACATTTCCTTGTTTCCTCTCTCTTTGCATGATTTCATTGCGTCTCTCCCATGCTTCCTCAGTGGTACGGACTAAGACTATAGTAAGAGAGGCAAGGAGCCGAGGACGCAATTTAAGGGAAGTGAAATTCAGGGCCTGTGTCCGAAATTATTCACTTGTTCACTATTCCCTACTCACTATTTCGGGGACTTCTATGTAGATGACTATATAGTGATCATCATCGGCAGAATGAAAACATACCATCCCACACTAAATCCTCAGAGTCTGCCCTAACTTCATGTTAGTCCAGACCTGAGTGACTGAGAGGACTGGTCATTATTGATAACCAAGATCTAATTATATCTCTGTCTTTCCTCTTTCACTAATCTCTCTTACACACACACATATAAGAACACGTAGCTACACACACGCGCTAAGGTGAACAGCTGGCCAACAGCTAGTCACGTAGTTACCGAGCGCACACCGCTCAACAACTGCGCTCCTTAGTGTGTCCTTGTGTCTGCAACACATGTTTCACATAACACATAGCCTAGCTCAAACGAGCTGACGGCTAATCTCGGGCGTAGCCTAGCAACCCCCTCGGTCTCTTCAGCCCCTCCTCTTTCTCACACACACACACACACACACACACACACACACACACACAAAGAGAGAGACACAGACGTGTCACGCCACATGCTTGCTGTTTTTACTTTTGTTGTAGTTTTAAAAAGGGTATATTGGTTTTAATTGATCGAAGGATTATTGATTGGCCATTGATAGTTTTGAAGTTAATAAATTCTACTATACTTTAAATAGCAGTTGTCTGTGATTATTTTGTGTATCTGTTGTGATAATTGCTGGTTGAACACAGGTCAGTGCTCAAATTCACTTCCTTTCGTTCCTTTACAATATTCCAGATAATTTACCAGTTAATTAAGATCTGTATGTTCAAGGGAACCACCTGTGAGACTGTTACACAGTTGATTATTGGTCCCTGATTTCAGGGTGGTGCCCTGTTTTGATTGTTTGTCAATTTGGTAAAGTTATTAATAACCCATATTCATAACTTCATTAATATTGATTAAACATATTTAATAATTTGCCAATAATTGAATCTGTACCCTACGAATTCCCAACAATGCGTATCTTTAAGTGTGTCTCTCCCTCTGTTTTGACACCTGCATGCTGTCAAGGACAGGCAAAAAGCGACACAGGCGGTGGCAGCCAGTGCTTAGGAACAAAACATGCTTTGATGGCATGTCATGCAGACCTCAAAACGTTCGGCGGACCTTGTACATCAAAGCCCTCAGAGTTGAAAAAGTGACAGTTGTGTCATTAGAGGCACTAGAGATATGTCAGGTGCCTGGAAACATAGTAGAAAATGGGTTGTGTACTTTCCCACCTATACTCTCGGCCAGGGAAAAAGGTTTACTTTGTTGCCTGCTGCAATGGGCAAGTCTTTAATGTAACTGAATCATGAATACAGGTTCTCTCTCATTCATTACCTATCATACATATCTTAGGCATGCCTCTTGGCCCGGATTCATACTTTTCCCAGCTTCCCACCCAACTCCCTTTCGACCTTTTCAGATCTATCTATCTAGCTCTTCTTCTTATTTATTAGTAATAACTATTCATATCACAGTCAGCCAGTTGTTGGTTTGATGTCTGGTGATGTTGCTTTACAACTCCATTGTTTGGTTTTCTGCATTCTTGCATTGTCAAACATTTTGGGAAATACGCTTAGATTTACATAATACATTTTCTGTCTTGAGAGGATTGATACCACATCAATGCTTTAACGTTATGTAACTAAGTATGGAGCTTGAGCCAGGAGGCAATTAGTTTAGTTTTGCATAAAGATTTGAAGGTGAAACAGTCAGCTTGGCTCTTTCCAATGTTCACAAATATGCCTACCGATGCATCTAATGCTCACAAGAGTTACATGCTTTAAACCATAACTCTTGCCAAAATGCATCCTAGGGTATTTTTGTGAATGTACGTGAATCAAACTTTAGTTTAAAAGCTAACTTTAGTTTAGGACGAAAGTACCACTTTTAAGATTCAACGTATTCCAGTTTTTGGGTGAAATGGCCTTTTGAATGGGAGAGCTAGGGGCACTTTGATGCTAGCCTCAAAATAGCTATTTTTAATACACTAAGAAGGCAACACAACATGAAACTTTGCTTCAAGTATCACCAGGGGCTCTACACCTTACCGCAGCATTGACAACATTCTTTGTGTACACAGATTTACTAAAAAGAAAGTTTTTTACCAACTCACCGTAGCTCTTGTTGTTTCCTGCCGCAGCCATATTATCAGTCAAAACGAGTCAATTTCCAAATACAACATAACAGGGAGGAGAGTAAAGATGGAAAGCTCCTAAAGCTTAGTTCCATATAAATGCACGGATGATTTTTTGTTTTGTCATTTGTAAAAAACAATATTGACCTTGTAGTTGAAAAAGGAGCCTCATATAAGAATGACATTTCCTCCTATGGAGTCCGTTCATCCGCATTCGGAAATCAACTCGTTTTGACTGATAATATGGCTGCGGCTGGAAACAACAAGAGCTACGGTGAGTTGTTCAAAAACTTTCTTTTTAGTAAATCTGTGTACACAAAGAATATTGTGAATGCTGCGGTTAGGTGTAGAGCCCCTGGTGATACTTGAAGCAAAGTCTCATGTTGTGTTGCCTTCTTAGTGTATTAAAAATAGCTATTTTGAGGCTAGCATGAAAGTGCTAAATATGTTTTTAAACTAAAGTTTGACTCACGTACATTCACAAAAATACCCTAGGATGCATTTTGGCGAGAGTTACGCTTTAACTATTGTTTGACGAACGCTGGCAGCGGTGACTTCCTGGAGGTCTTATTACCTCCAGGAAGTTGCCAGGAAAACAGAAGAGATGCTGTCCAGAAGATGTCATTTTTAGATTTTTGTTAGTGTATTGATTAAACAAATGTACTTTTAAAGCCCACAAATTAACATTTGTGGGCTTTAGAGGTACATATAGAGTTTTAAGGATATCTGTATCTCCCTGCTTCATGTCTTTATGATATGCTAAGCTAATCACCTCCTGGCTCTAGCTCCATACTTAACACACATCAATTGTTTTTACCATACTCTAGGCAAGAAAGCGAATAAGCATATTTTATAACAGTTGAAAATAGGTGCAGAGCGGAGCAGTAACATCCGTCACAAAATCAATCAGTCATTTAGAATCCAATGTTTATTGTTCAAAGATTCATTATTTTTCTAAACAAAAGTCTACATGCTCTATTGCCACTGCTACAACAGTGTACAGAAGTTGCTTTTTTCATTGGATCATCCCAATTGTGAAGCAGTCGACTGGGAATTATCCAGATAGCCAGTTCACTATTGGCTAAGAATAGTTATCTTTGTGTAGTCCCTGTTTTTAAATGCATATGATCTATTTGAGAAAATAGTCAATGAGGGCTTCAATAATTCAAACTGCTGAACTAGATGTTACTGCTAGTGAGCACATATCTCTTTAAAAAAAAACTGAATGTTTTGAACTACAGAATGTTGTACCCTTAAAATGTATAATGGTGTTTGGGTCTAACTTTCCTTCATGCAATCCCTTGCAATACTTCAAGGAGTTGTTTATGTTTAGCGTTTCATGGCATGATTGAGTGATGGTACCACTTTGAACAGGTGGATCCGTATGAGTTTGAGAGCCTGGGGCCATTTTCTTTTACTCCCAGTCTGTCCTTGAAGTGATATAACTAGTCACACTGTTAAGCTGAAGTAAACTGAGTATGTTTTTTGTTTGAAACATAAAAGTCAAATATGTCATCTACTTACAAAGATAGACTGAAGTAAATTGAAGCAAAACATGTTGTTTCTGTGCTACACAAATACAGGTGTGCACTTCAAGAAGGTTTAAAATTTGATTTAATAGCCAGTGAATAGTGCACTGTAGCAAGCACACACACACACACACACACACACACACACATATAGAGTCAAAAAGAATTGTTGTCATCAAAATGATACATACACAAAAACACTCGATCTCAGGAGAAATGTTTATTTTCAGAGAGTCTCTTTCGCTTCCTCTCGCTCTCCTTCAAAGATCCTTGCCTCACCCAAGCTGAGTGAGTCGGTGCCTAGCCACTGTGGAGAGTTTGAAAGTTAAAAGACGGTGTTTATTGTTTCTATAGGAATATGAGAATACACAGACATTTTCTGCCACTGCTGTCTTTTTGAAGTGCAATCTCTGTTTATCTTTCTGCAGGGTTTTAGTTTGCATTGGAGAATAGTCAAATAGACTGCGCTTTTGTGTGAAATAAACATCAAATGTGATATGCTCTGCTCTCATCATAATTGCACCGTGCAGGACCCCTTATCTTTTTCAAAGATGCAATTAGTGGAACTAAATTGGACATGATACATTATAACAACTATAAACCGGATTTGCACAGGTACGCCAATAACACTAATTGTTTTACTGATCAAAATATTATTGCAATAGTGTGTTCTGAAAACAGATTCTTAAACAACCTCATGGTGTTCCCAGTGGGAGGCAGGGACTGTCACACATGGTGGGCATCATGTTGTAGAGTTTTTATTCCAAAATGAGATATTCACCATCTGAACAAAGAGGCACAGGCTCTTACAGAGTGCTGCAAAAAAACAACTAATTATCTAGGCTATTTTTTAAATATCTAATGATATTAGTTATTATAGCTCCTACTTGATATAATAGTAACATTGCCAACTGAGTCCTTGGATTTTTAATGATACAAATTCCTGAATTTCAAAAAAACAATTCTGAGGCAAAGTCTTTCCAAACAATTTTTTAATTGGTGTGTAAGAATTGTTCGTACTCAGTTGGTATTATTTAAATATATATATATATATATATATATATATATATATATATATATATATATATATATATATATATATATGCAAACTAGGTGTACCTAATACAATTATGCTGCATTTCAGAGTTATGGCCCTGGTATTGTACATGCTGGCTCACTGCTACATTATGGCTTAAATTAATCATTACATTGTGAATTACAACTGTGCTTTTTACTGACAAATAAATAAATATGAAAAATAATATAGTGACTAATATAGTGAAATTAAAGTGACTGCTTTGAAAGGAGAAAATAGACAGGTTTCCCATTCAAACAACTGAGAATGGGCCAGCAGCAGGGAGACGGAAAACACATTGCCTGACTGTCATGATAGGACAGATGTGGACATTTTCACAATTTAGAAATAAACCAACTATCTTGAAACCAGCGAAATCACTTTTAAGAGCTAAAAGTGTATACATTGCACATTGAATTGAGACTCAGATGAAACAAAGGTTAGCTTTTTCAGGTTGTTGGCGTACAGGAAGTTCCGAGAAGGTCTAACTGCAGACCTCACGTCAGGCATGGTTGAGGCTGGATGCTCTAGAGGGCTGGACGAAGGCATGACCAGCCCTACTCTGCCTCAGATGTGCTAGTCTGGATCAACGGAAGTACATTTCCAGGATAAAGCCACATGCCGGATGTCAGGCTTTGCCCCTTACCTTCTGCTCTCTGTGTGTTGCCTTTCTAAAAATCCCTTTTTCTTGGAGAAACAACAAACCTCGAGCTAGCAAGCTACGGTCTGAAAATGGCACTTTTTGATAACACTTTACTTGAAGGTATCTACATAAGAGTGACATGACACTGTCATGAACACATGAACCCTAACTCTAACTCTAACCATAACTTGTCATGACAAAAACCAAACGACACTTACTAAAAGAAGCGTTATGTCATAAACGATTATGACTTGTTTATAATGTTTATGACATATTCATGACAGTGTCATGTCACTCTTATGTAGATACCTTCAAGTAAAGTGTAACTGAAAGTTTGGATCATGCAACGAGGCAGGCCTTCTTGGTTCTTTTGGGGAATGATTGTAAAGATTTACAAAGAATATATTCATGGAATTTACTATGTAACTTGAACGTTTTGGGACCAATTGGTGGGGATTGGCTATGGACACAATACACACGGGGATACACTGGTAAGAGCAGATTACATTTAACCATGTATCCAGCTAATTTAAATAGCCAACACATTCTCACTCCCAGCGCGTCAAAAGGTGATGCTTGGTCAGGTGCCTGTGTCGTTTGTTATTGAGAGATCCACTGCAGTGTCATCTAAAGATGAAAGCGTAGCAGCAGTCACTGCTGAGATATCCATTAAAGGCATTTGTCAACCAGAGGAGGAATTACATTTAATTTTTTCTTACAGCACAACCAAAACAGATTTGACTTACATAATTCAATTAGAAACAATAGCACTGGAACATTAACAGTTCATCATTAATACCAAATGATTAAAACTGAATGTTATTAACAGATCCCCCAGATTAGGCTGTGTCGGCTCAGAGACCTGCGGTGCGTATCAAGGCAAGGCAAATTTTATTTTCTGTAGCAGCTTTCAACAAGGTAATTGAAAGCGCTTTACAAGAGATATTAAGGCATTAAGACCAAATTTAAGTCAATTCAAAAAGACATGCATTGGATTTAAAAGAATGAAAAATATATATTAAATAGCACAAAAGCTAAAATGCACAAATTAAAATGCAGCTACAGTGCAGCGCAAGATATGAATACATTTCAATGCTGCTTTTTGATGTTTAGTTTTGACCCTGGGGACCATAGTCGACGACACCTGGGGTACACCTGGGTCAATTTTCCTTCCTTCCCTTGGCATGAAAAAGACACACGGCAGACCTGTCTGGTTCATAACGAAGCAACCTTTCGGAAATGTATTATGGCCCCCTACCATTCAGTGCTTTATAAACAGTAGTATTTTAAATTAAATGTTTTGACATGGAGGAAGCCAGTGTAAAGATCTACGAACTGGAGTGATGTGATCCACTTTGCTGGTCTCAGTACGGACTCCAACAGCAGGGGTCTGAATCAGCCGCAGCTGTCTGATAGTTGTTTTTAGGAAGAAAGACAGAATTACAATAGTTGAAGATATAAACATGGAGAAGTTTTTCTAAATCCTACTGAGACATTAGTCCTTCAGTTCTTGATTTATGCTCAAGGTAATGGTAGACTGATTTTATAATTGTTTTAATGTGGATGTTAAAATGTAGGTCTGAGTCCATGACTACAGCAAGATCTCTGGACTGGTTTGTGGTCTTCAGTGTTAGCGATTGAAAGTAAGTACTGACTTGTAATAATTTCAATCAGGATAAAGAAGTGAATGAAGTAAAGAAAAATGTATATTATAGCAAATGGTAAGTGATTTTTTTTTCTTGGTCTTGGGGGAGGAAAATGGAAGGTTTGATGTGGGCCTGTATTAGTAAGTTGTCTAGATTGTTCTTTCATAAGTCATATGTCTTAAAGCTGAAGTAAGTATAAAGCAAAATAGGAACGCTCTCTCTCAGCTGAAATGACCTGTGATTGACCAAAGTCTCCCGTCACAGGCTAGGTTTTCTAAAGGCTGAAAATAGAGCCAAGACGAGATAAAGTCTAGTTTTCGACAACGGCAAAAATAAACAGCCTAGCCCAGCTTTATTAAGTGCAGTTTTCAGGGCCTGTGGGAAATAGCCTGAGAGTACAGAACTGTTGACTATTTGCAGTGGCATTGGCTGATGCAGTTAAAAACATTTTTGAAAAGCCTGTAGGCACAATATGGAGGCAGCAGAAGGAGGATTTCAGATTCAGATTTCCTCCAGGGTTAGGATCATAGCATCAAATTGTGTCATGCTAATAGCAAATAAGACACATGCATTATTATTATTGTTTCGGTAAATGTGTTCTAGAAGAAGGGCTGCCTTGCGTTTCTATATATATATATATATCTATTATATATGTGAAGTCTCTTAATAGAAAGCATAAGGAACCTGGAAATGTGTTCAGCTTATTAACACCTTTTTGATTTTTTTTCACCAGCGTGGCATTTTTCCATGGTGCAAGCAGGAATAGTCAGAGGCTTTTTTGGAATCATGGAGGAACTGCAGGGGGTCACTGTACATGAAAAAGAATAAAAAATGGCAAGAAGAAATTATTTTCTTGCTAAAAACTGGGGAAAACCTTTTCTTAACGCTCAACTTCCCCATGTCAAAGCATACAATAGGTCGTGAATATCTCCGAGCTCAATATTTGAAAATCAGTCTGCACATTATTGGACTTGTGTGTCTCTAATGTGGGAGTCAGTGTTTAGTGTTTTGAAATAAGTGGAGCCACTCAGCTAAACTCCTCCAAAAAGAGACCAGAGACCCATGAAAGCAATAGTAGTACAAGTTTGCAGAGGTTCATAAAAACTTATTTTTGTAGCTTTCTGCCACAATTCCTATTGTTATAACATCACCAAACTAATTGCTAAGGCATGGTATCAAGGTGGCATTGCAAACAAACAGGCTGTCAGATAATTACACCAGCTGGGATTACTGATAGAATGTCTGGCCAAAACTACAGAAATATAACCCCAAATCAGAAAAAGTTGGGACAGTATGGAAAACACAAATAAAAAAAGAAAGTAGTGATTTCTAAATGTACTACTTTCTTTTTTTATTTGTGTTTTCCATACTGTCCCAACTTTTTCTGATTTGGGGTTGTAAGATCCAATATACCCAGCCACTTGGGTGCAATGTAAACCAAACACTGACATATTATCACTTTTTTAAGTTAATATGGCAAATGTCTTAGCAAACAGTTGCCTTTCTACACATCTAGCAGATACTGAGCAACACTGACATTGGAATTGTGTTTGTGTCCACCCAGCATATGTACTGTAAGTCAATTTGTCTCCTTTTACATCTTTTTTATTTTCCACCAACGTCAAAGGGAAATGAAGCTTAGCGTAAATTCATGCAGGAAGATTTCTCAATTTATTCCCTGTCTCTCTCTCTATCTAATCAGTTGCTGAAACGCCCACTTTCTTTTTAACCAATCAGAAGCGGCCACGAACTTTTCCAAGCCAATCACAGCATGACTCCCCCGTTTTAAACCCGTTCTTCTCTCTCCACTGTCAGCTGTCATTCCAGATGAGTACGACCCTCCTCCTCCCCTCCACCTCCGGTCTCCAGCACACACGGCTCCCTGGGCTTCCTTCTGGCTGTCTGCTTCTGCTGGCTCCTCAGCTCGGTATTCGGGACTTCCTCACACCACCACCAGTGTCTAGACTCCATCGGGGGATGTCTTTGGCTTCCTACCCCCTTCTAATATATTATCGTATTAATATATTTGTGATGGAGTCTAATCTCCAAACATCATTCATGTCATATTATACTTATTAATACATTTTGCATTTCTGCAACAAAGTCTCTCCTGATTGAAATACCGTATGTGACTCTTTAGCTGCAATATGCTATCCTATGTATGTAAATGTAAATGGACTGTATGCTTTCCTATGTTCACTAGCTAGTGGCTACCTTTGTCTGTCTGTGGTTGGCAGGTGTCGTATAGTCGATTTTGGTCTTTTGGTGCAAGTCTGACGAGACACTACAGACACCTGACCACTGCAGTCTGTTTCAACTGCATAAACTTTTCTTATTAATTTCTGTCTGTTTATGGTCTGTTAGTTAAGCAGCTTTATATTGTTATATTGCTATTGCTCAGGTCATACCGTATTGTTAAACTATTATTGTCTTAGAATGTCAATGCACTTCTTTTGTATATGTGTGTACACTTAAATTACCTAGACAATAATGAAGTATAGCATAGGTTATAAGACCTAGACTTGCGTAATATGTTTATGCGTAATTGTTGTGGGCTTTGGTATCAGACTGTTTTGTCAGTGTTCCTTTTGCATAATTGCTGTGTGTGAATTTGGTGCAGGACAAGATTTACTTATCTGATTCATCTGTAATTATGTGATGAGGCTGGCTGCTGTGAAATGGCCACTAGTTCTGTTGACGCTTGCTAAAGGACTGTGGGTCTACAATTGTATGCACAGCGGGGTAATACATATGTTTGTCTGATAAAAAATAGCAGGGACGCACAATGCCATTTATCAGTGATAAAATGTATGTTGTTGTGATGAAGCAATTATGTAAAACAATGATAAGCGGTGATGAAAAGACTCTTCCAGCCTCTAGTCTCGAGCCTTTGATGTTGCCTAAACTCCAGCCTCATTGTGAAACTGGGCAATGACACCACAAATGAGCCACTATCTCTGCTCAATGCACAAACACATTCACGCAAACACACATAACTGCACACAGAGAGGAGCGTGCAGTAACAGAAAATGCTCAGCATACACACAAACACACAACTATGTTCCATCAGTCTCATGGAATGGTAGTCATCTAGATTACTGTGAGACAAAGCGGAGATGGAGTCACTGGGAATGAGAGCTTGTACATCAAAGCCAGCTTGGTTGATAGTGATCGTAGCTCGCGGCTGCACTGAAATGTGCAACGCGACACATCACTCTCAGCAGGCCTGCATGATATTAGTCTTTGTGTGTGTGCTTTTGGAATTTATCATCCAGCAGTCCATCCATCTATCCAGTTTATCATCTTATATCTTACTAGTGCAGAGCCCGTTCAAAAGTGCCTGATTAGAACAGGCTGATTGCTTGGCCTGTGGTATTGCTGTTTGCAGTATCTTCAGAACCACGGTACCCCAAAATAACTTAGAGAAAGCCCCCAAAGCACTTAATAACCCAACTACTGACGTACTGTGTACTTCTACTTCAGAGGGAAACATTGTACTACTACATTTACCTTACAGAGAAATGTTACTGGTTACATTGCAGATTCAATTCAATTCAATTTTATTTATAGTATCAAATCATAACAGGAGTTATCTCAAGACACTTTACAGATAGAGTAGGTCTAGACCACACTCTATAATTCAGATTTTGCTCACAAAATATCACAATTAAAATAGCTCCACCTTGAACAGAGGTTAAGTAAACGTAGTTACCTTAGGCCCGTTTCACATAGGACGCGGCATGCGCTGCGCTCGCCACTAGGTTGTCCTATTCCCAAAATAACTTTTGTTGTGCTTGCCGCGGGGCTCAGCGCAGAAGAGGCAAGAGTTTCTAAATTGACGTCATACACGCGACAATATTTAAATGCACGTCATGTCTGCGTCCGTCCGGTGTTGACATCAGATGTGCATTACATGCGACATTGTGTATACACCTGTGATTTGGTGGCGAAGATCTTTCTTTCTGTCAACCACTTGCCCTGATTGTGAGGAGAAGACGGAGGAAGGCAGCCGCAGCAAGAAGGGCGTGTGTGCACGAGACTCTCAGGTCCAGAGAGCAGTTGAGGGAATTCTAGCTGGTGAAGGAGCTCCGCTTTCACTTTGACCGGTTGCAGGGCTACTTTCGGCTCAACGGGGAGCAATTTGACAGTCTGCTGACGAGAGCCGGTTCTATGATTTCCCTAATCCGAACAACATTCCGATAGTCCAGTTCTACAACGGAGCGTCTGGCAATGTGTCTCTCCCTGGCGTATGGCTCCAGAAAAGACAGTATGGAAAAGTACTTCCAAGTACGTTTTTGGTCTGCCCCCGCACCACTTTTTTTTGTCTCTCTGTTGCCTCCTCTCCTTTATGTAGCCTACCTGTCCCTTAGGTTCTTCCACATTTTCTTACACTCCTCTAAATAGAAAAAAATAAATGGCTTCTTTTAAAACAAACATGTTCACATAATATATAGTAACTGATGTGTATGTGGGAGCATATCTGTAAATGAATGAAGGGTACGATCATGTTAATGTTGGTTTTGGGATAAAAGTGTTAGTAAATGTATTTGTTGACATCAGCCTGCCCAAGTGCTACAACCTGGTAAAATGCATCTCTCCTGTCTAAAGTTAATGTATATTGTACATTGTCCCTGTTTAAAAATAAATAAATGAAGAAAATGAAGATGAAGACGTGTGGATTATTTTAATTTCTAAATAAGATGGTGCATTTTAACACTACGTGTCATTGCATGTTTACATACATAAGAGGTCTGCAGTCATTACAGTCAGGTATAATAAAGCTAAGATAGCCTAAATTCATACATTCATCATCATCCATTCATACTCTGGAAAACACTTTGTTTAATACATATGTACAATTAATTCCTCCAAAACTGGAGCTTATGTACACTTGTTAATAGGTCTGTACGACCTCGGACTTGTGTCGTACAGCTCTGGGAGATGCTGACAGCTAAAATCAACCTCTAGTCCATGTTCCGTTTGTGGATCCACGTGCATTCTGTGTTGTTTTTGTTTTTTGAAAGCACATCACAGCGCACCGCGGCTGCTCTTGTGCGGTCAAAGTTGAACCATGTTGAACTTTGACCGCGGCACACGCAAGAGCAGCCGCGGTGCGCTGTGACGTGCTTTCACGTGTCTGAAAAAAAACTATAACATGTTGAACTTTGGCCACGGCACGTGCAAGAGCGGGAAGCCGCAAAATGCCGCTTCCGGCAAAGCGCAGCGGAAGATCAGCTGTTGTGTGCGCAAGCCATTGACAATAATGGGTTTCATAGCGCAGCGCTGCCGCTTGCGCGTCCTATGTGAAAAGGCCCTTATGCTGATAATGCCTCTCTTTCACCCTTCCCTTGACTTAAACATTTGAATAGAGGACTTGTACTATGCGATATTAATAGTTGTAGCCTACTATTAATAGGTAATCATTTACTTTTTTTTGGAGTACTTCTTCTACAACTGCAAATACTAATACAGATAACTCAAAACATTTTAGTTGATGGCTATGTACATTATTTTATTATTTAGTCTTTTTGCTGAGTCAAATGTCTTGTCAGGTTATATTGAACATTTCAGTTAATCTAGCCTTGCCAAAACCAATAATGTTTTCAAACTAATTACACATATGATTTTATGCAATATATCTTATCATTATCTGATGAAAAACACATGTGATTACCATACTGTAATAACAGATATGTTACCTAAGCACAGACCACCGACTGTCGTACTGTAATAACAGACATGTGACCTAAGCACAGACACTCGACTGTCCTACTGTAATAACATACATGTGACCTAGGCACAGACACTTAATTGTTCTACTGTAATAACAGACATATGACCGAAGCACAGACACCTAAATATCCTAGATTCATTTCCTTATTAATCAAAGGTTCCGGATCTTTTCTCCACAGAAGGCAAAGCACTGCTACTTGGGCGACCTGAAAAGCACCGTTGTTACTCTCTGCTCCTCACCACGGAGCTTCTCAGGTGCAAATCACTCCACCCAAGTAGCAGAAGTAGCACTGCTTCGCCTTCTGAGAATATAGTTCCCAGTTTGTATACAGTTAGAAGATGGCTGTGTCTCATGTGACCTTGTTATTGTACACGCTGTGACTATATAAATCACAACATGTAAATAGGAAAATGTTGGCGTTATTTTGACACTTATTGGGAGCAGTAGGCTAGTTGGAGTCGTTTACCTCCAGGATCTGTACTAAGCGAGGCTACCGGTGGGGGCGTCAGACAGAGTTATGACACGCACAGAGATGAACTCTGGGGGATACGGTGAATAAGCTAAAGTCCCAATAAGTCGCCGTGTTCCTTTAACCCCTGGCTGAATGATTATAAATATAGCTTTGCAGTTATTCCGAGTCCTCGGCGGAGGTAGCCTATTTGTGGATGTGGGCATGGTTTGCATCAGCAGCAGTGGAGAGAGGTATGGGGGATGGCCCATGAGAGCAGTGCTGGGTGAGATGATTGACACAGCTGGTGCTTACTGACTAATTATACTCTCCCTTCAAATGCAGTGGTGAGCTGGAACCTGGGATGTCTGGCACACACCAGAGACAGACAGCTAGCCACACCGACTGTTGTATTTCATTGACTATTGAACTGTTTGCCGAACTGTGTTGGGACCTTTGGAGACATGGACTACGTGCGCCAGTAAGGCCGGGTGACACGGTGAATATGTGTATTTATGTTGGAAGTGTGTGCAGAGAGAAATCCCGGTGGTGATGAGTCTTGTTACAGTATTAATTTCCAAACAGGCGTATTAGTCGCTTGCTCTGACCACTGCTGGTTATAAAGTTATTTTAAGGTAAAATACAACCCCAAATCAGAAAAAAGTTGGGACAGTATGGAAAACACAAATAAAAAAAGAAAGTAGTGATTTCTAAATGTATTTTGATTTGTATTTCATTGCAGACTATACAACAGCACATCATTTAATATGTTCCTCATGATTTTTTTTTTTTTTTTTTTTTCAAAAAAACAAAATTCCTATTTTGGTTCTTGCAACACATTTCAAAAAAAATTTGGGACAGTAAAGCATTTACCACTTTGTAATGTTGCCATTCCTTTTCACAACACTTAAAAGATGTTTAGGGACTGAAGACACCAAGTGATGAAGTGTTTCAGGTGTAATTTTGTCCCATTCTTGCTGCAAACAAGTCTTAAGGTGGGCAACAGTACGGGGTCTTCATCGTCGCATTTTGCGCTTCAAAATGCGCCACACATTCTCTATTGGAGACAGGTCGGGACTACAGGCAGGCCAGTCAAGTACCCGTATCCTCTTCCCTCCGCAGCCAGGACTTTGTAATGTGTGCAGAATGTGGTTTTGCATTATTTTGTTGAAATATGCATGGACGTCCCTGGAAAAGATGTCTTCTTGAAGGCAGCATATTGTGCTCCAAAATCTCTATGTACTTTTCAGCATTAATGGTGCCATCACAGAAGTGCAAGTTACCTTTGCCAAGGGCACTGACACAACCCCATACCATGACAGACCCTGGCTTTTGGACATGTTGCTGGTAACAGTCTGGATGATCCCTTTCTTCTTTGGTCCGGAGCACACGGCGTCCATTTCTCCCAAAAAATACCTGCAATACTGATTCATCTGACCACAGTACACGTTTCCACTGTGTGATGGTCCATCTCAGATGCCTCCGAGCCCAGAGAAGTTGACAGCGCTTCTGGACACTGTTAACATAGGGCTTCCTTTTGGCACAGTACAGTTTTAACTGGCATTTGTGACTGTAACTACGTAATGTGGTACTTGAAAAAGGTTTGCCAAAGTAGTCCTGAGCCCATGTGGTGATATCGCTTATAGATGAATGACGATTCTTGATGCAGTGCCGCCTGAGGGATCGGAGATCACGGTTGTTCAGCTTAGGCTTGCGCCCTTGTCCTTTACGCACTGAAATTCCTCCTCATTCCTTGAATCTTTTAATTATGGTATGCACTGTTGAAGGTGAAATAAGCAAATGTCTTCCCATCTTTCTTTGAGGAACATTGTTTTTAAACATTTCAATAATTTTCTCACGTATATGTTGGCAAACTGGCGATCCTCGGCCCATCTTTGCTCCTAAAGGACTAGACCTTTCTTGGATGCTGCTTTTGTACCAAATAATAATTACAATCACCTGTTGACATCACCTGTTTCAAATCACATCATTATTTAACCAATTTACCTGATTACTAGCCCTAAATTGCTCCTGTCCCAACCTTTTTTGGAATGTGTTGCAGGTCTGAATGACAGGAAAGGATGTATATTTACAAATGAAATTAAGTTGACCAGACAAAACATGACATATTTTGTGTTCACATTGTCTGCAATGAAATACAAGTCAAAGTACATTTTGAAATCACTACTTTCTTTTTGTATTTGTGTTTTCCCAACTTTTTCTGATTTGGGGTTGTAGTTACATAAGGTTGGCATGTTTAAAACATTGATTGAATTAGGAAAGGTAAATTGTTATAAGTTAGTACAACAAACTTACACAATTTGAGTTGCAACCTGTAGGATATCCGCTTGTGTGAGTTTGGTTGTAACGTTGATATATCCAGCATCCACACTCAGAAACATGATGAAATACACAGAGGAGGTATTCATTTCCAAACAGATACCGGCCTGCTGCAGGCAGCTTACTGCTGACTTCAGTGGCCTAACAGCATGCTATGTGATGTTTTTCGCGCATCCCTGATGTGATGTCTATCGCGCATGCATGGGTCACCACATTTGCAAAACGACAGAGCGCCGGATGGACTCACTCACTCACTCACTCACTCACTCACAGACAGAGATTCCTTCCTTTATTAGTTGGATGAAGGACTGTCAATGACGTGTGTTTGTGTCCATGTGAGTTCTCTAATGGTTCCCTATGGTGAGCAGGCCTAGGGCAGATGTGATGCACCAGATGTTATCCTTTATATCTTCTTCCTCCGTTTCCTCTTGAGAGACGTATAAACATGCACATTAAGCACATACACACACATATAAATATATAAGCTCATAGAGCTTCAGGAATTGCCTATTTTAGGCTCCTAGCGAAATTAATTCATTATTTAATAAGCAGCCTTATGTGAAAAATTACCAATTGACAAATTGTTTGGTGAACAATGGTTCATTTTCTTAAATACATGCAATTGTCTGGAACTGCATTGATGGTGGCTATTTCTTTTAGTTGCTGAAAATATAAAACTTATTGTCGAATAAAGCACTGCTGTGTCGAATAAAGCACTGCTGTGTAAAGAATTTTGTTTGATTTTCAGTAATAATACATTTGTTGCACTGCTGAACATTCTCTCGTCATTCTACACATACAATCTTCACAGTTGTGCTAGGAAGCATCACATTTAAACCTATGTCAATATCAGTCAAGTTAAAAATGGCTTTGCCAAAGATTTTTGAAATGTACAAAATGGCAAAGAAAGCTGGATGCTTTGATGAGCAAAGATGTTCTCATTGTTAAAAGAATTGATGCCATATCAAGACTATATTACATAAGAATATTACAGCTGGGTCAGAATCACCTGCCCAATGCAATAGGCTACACTCTGTCAAAGCACTCGGAACATAAGACATGCACATGTCAAAATGATGTAAAAGAATAATTATCTATAAACTCTGCGGTTTTTCACCGATGCTGCCCCTTCTGCGTTTTTTTTTTTTTTTCAGGACCAGTGGTTCGCAGGCCACTTTCCGCCAAAATTCTCCCAGTCCGATTCCTCAGCCCTCCATGAGATCTACCCCATTGCCGTAGCCTGCCGCGTCTGGGGGCATCTCTGGAAGGTAAATGCATCTCAGTCATGTGTGATAATCAAGCAGTCGTCACTATAATCAATAGAGGGCACTCTTCATGTTGAAAAATCATGCCGTTCATCATTAACATTAACAATCAAGCCACAAAAATACCTTCAAACATAATTTTGAAAAAAAGTGTCCCCATATAAAATAAATACAATGCTTTTGCACACTTGTTAAATTAGCTGATCATAATGTAAATTAGTGAGCCACTGGTAAAGCTCATCTGCTCACCCTCACAGCCACACACCTCCAAAAATATGAACTAAGCTCAACACACTTACCTGAGACTCTACACCTGACTGTCTCTGGTCTCCCTGTTCCTCAGTTCTTTCTGTCTGCCTGTGACATAGTGACGTTAGTATTTCCATAAGCATTCTTTATTTCCACCCATTCTTATAAAGATGTTACCAAATTGTCTTGATAGGAGGACTTATTGTACTTACTTGGCGTTTTGTGGCACTGAAAAAGGATTATATGTCTGTTTTTTATTTCTCTGTCATTTTATCTGGGCAACAACACAAATCTTTAACATCAGATGTCTATGAGTTAGTTCATAGGTTCACCACGTGGTCATATTATAATTATAAAATGATCTTGCGTCCTCCACATACATATTAGGTTTAGTCTGGGACAGATGATATATATTTAACTGCAGCAAACCCACTGATCAGCCACTTATCATCATATTGAGCAAAACACAACTGTAGATCTTCAATATTAACCCTAATATCAGTTCACACACATAACGTTAGGCTTATCGCCGTGTTAACGTTAGTTGTAGTGGGTGCATTTATATCCAACAAGCTAGGTAACATTACATTATATTACACTAACATAGCAAACGTTTTTGTCATGACTAATTTATTAATTACTCAGCATCATTTATATTTGAGAAAAGAAAAACTTCATCTGATGTTTAATGTGAATAAAATAGCCTTGAGCCGCATGGGCGTCAGTTTGGTTTGAAATGTGGTGGGGACAGAGACGCATTCGGAAGTGTATTTCCAGAAGTGGTGGGGACAATGACGAAATCATATTTTTTTCTCTTTCGCGCAGGTCATGTTTTGAAAGACGTTGTCCAGGGGCCTGTAGGCTACTACAAATCAAGTTTAACATGCCCTGGATTCCTTTCAGTTCCCCAGCTGCACTAACCCTAACAACCACGGTTAAACTGTCACAACGTTTATCAACTAGTTGACTCAACCCGGGTTTACCAATCTAGAGACGCGCATTCACATAAAAGAGGCGGTGTTTGCAATCAATCTACCAGAGCCACATATTTTACATAAGAGCAATTCTACATAAATATGAAGAACACAGACACGGTTTACAAGCAAAAGGCAATCCAGTCGCTTCCTAGAACAGGAAGAAAAACTGGCAAAAAAGCCGACGCTGTAAATGTGTAAGTCACAACGCTTATCAGCCCCTCCAGACAAATTCAGAGTTTAGTTTGATTGTTGCGGGCAGAAATCCTTGATTATGCGGCACGCTTTCTTATAAAATGCGATGGAATATGTGGGATATTTGTGCAATTTTATGCGATGAAATTGCAGTAACTTGCAAAAACTGTGGTTTGATGAAAAAGAGATTCCCCCAACCATGTTGTCAGTAGGCGAAATTACGTCACTACATAACGTTCCCATGGCAACATGGGAAAATGGCTGCTCTTGTGTGAAGTAAACGCAACATTTTTCAACTGTCTGCTGAGATATATGTGACTTTTTTGCAACGAAAATGCGGGGATTATGAAATCATGCAAGCCCTGCATATTTTGCGAGGAAATTGGCAATTTATGCGGCTAAAGTGCGGCGTAGCCTATTTGAAAAAATGCGGCCCCCACATAAATATGCGGACTTTGGCTGATTATGCATTGAATTCTGCGATCGCATAATCACGTTTGTCTGGAGGGACTGGCTTATCAATCAGTCAGGCACAAGATGTGACCATAATTACACTTGTTCTTTCCATAAACTGTCGTTAGTCTATTCAGTTGCAACCCTGGCAGTGGGAAGCGATCGTGGGAGCAAATAAAAAATGTGAAAACATAATTCAAACCGATGTGCGCATTGGCAACACACGGCTCAAGAAGTTTACAATAGGCCTACGTTATTCCCTCCACTGAAAATCTATAGGCCCTAGGCTACCATTCATAAAAACACCCATCAGGGAATGTTAACGGGGTTGTCAGTCTCTAAATGTTTTAACTTTTAAGAGCGCACCTCTCTCTCTCCCTCTCTCTCTCTCTCTCGAACTTTTTCTTCTTTTTTTCTCACTGAACTCCACCCATTCAGTCAATGGATCGTCTAAGAATGGTGATGCAGTTATCGAAGGAGTAGGCCTATTGATTGGTCAGAAGGCGGTGCTTTTACACCAGTTGATCTCTGATCTCCAACATAACCTGCTCCCGACCAGGTTAGGTGTTCAGCATAATTAAGTTACCACGGCGATTGAACCCGGTAACAACTAATCCACCGTCGTGGTACAGAAATCCCTGGGTTCAGTACAGGCCCCTGTAGCTTACTAATGTAAATAAATAAAAATGTATTCAAAAATGTGATGTCCAACTCGTTTTATGAAGAAGAAAGCCTTAAGTTTTCAAAAAGCATTAGACACGACATGTTCTGCTCGTACCATGTTGACAATATGACATGACGTGGTGTAATGTACCTAAACAATAATCATTTCTCTCTCATATTGCTCCTTATAACCACCGAAAACTCTGAAAAAATCGAACCAAAAGTCCAATTATTAACGACGTTATCTGACATTTAAGCGTTGTTTCTGCTTCACATCAGCAGCAGCGGCTGTGGGTTGACTCCCCACGGTTCTCATGGGCTTAATATAACGTGACAAAGCTTAACGTGGTTTAATGTTCTTAAACAGAGATCAATGATCACATTTCTCTCTCATATTGCTCCTCATGTACAGTAAGTGATCTTATGTGTTATGAACTTTATTTTTTAACTAAATTGAGCTTGAGGTTTAAAAAAAAGTGGTGGGTAAAAAATGACTCATGACAAAATCTGGTGGGGACACGTCCCCACCGTCCCCCCCTAAAACGACGCCTATGTTGAGCCGCCTACTTACTACATTCCTGTCACTACCCGATGTGACTGTGAGTCAAGTGAAGGTCCTAGCATACAGCAGGCAGTGGACCAAACCACTGTGAGGCAAGGGAGGGGGGACTCAAAATGTTTCTAAACTTAAAAATATTTTTTTGGGGTTTGTATTGTTTTACTACTTACACAGATAAGATAGTTTAAGTATACATCATTATGTTATTTACAATACACAGCATTGTTTTTAATGATATTTCTAGGGGGTGACAACCCTTAGATAGGGGGGTCCTGACCCCCCCGACCCCCCTGGGTTTTACGCCTATGGTCTGTAGTGGGCTTTAGAAGAACCACTCTCATCAAACCACTCTTACACATGATCAGACCAGTCTGACTTAAAAGTCACTTTAATGTGTTTTCTTCATTAAACAACAGGAGGCTAAATCATGTTGTTATGGAAAGGCAAAGGCACACCGGGGTGTTTTATTAAGTTGTCAACCGTGATAATGAGATAGAGTTTTTAAATGTTGAAAATGGACTAAATGTAGCAGGAGTTTGACAGAACTGAGGGGGAATTCAGAGCGAAAAAGAGTGGTTAAAGGGTAGCGAGGCCAACAGAAAAAATGCGAGGATGAAGGAGACCGGCAGTCATTGCACTATACCACCACAATCTTTGAAAAACGGATACCGACGCAAAAATCACCCTTTACCGTATGTATGGAACGCACCGGGAATAGCAGCAGCTCGCTGTAAGTTGACGTAGTATATAAGAGTAGTCTCACATTGCCAAACCTTCCTGCACAGCGCTGCGGAGGAAGGTCTGACTAGTCTGACTAGTCCACACAGCATTCCGGGATGGGAGAAAAACATGCTCTGGTTCATTGGCATTTCTTTAAATCAATCACAATCGTCACGGGTGGCGCTAACCTAGGTCAGACCCAGGCTCTTGGTAGGCGATTTCTGACGGTGCCGGTTGGGGGTGTGATGAACAGTGGCAATAATAGTCACAATAAAGATAATGGAACTATGACTAGAAATAGTAGTTGTAGTAGTTCATGGTGTAGCAGGTGTATCCAGCTAATCTAAAAATCTGATGTTACTGTCTTGTGTGAACAGTTCATTTATTTAATATTGTACATGACGTTTTAATTTATCGGGGTGCAAATGTTCCACCAAAACAAATTCCTTCCCGAGACCATTTTACAGAACCACCTTCGCTGTGTCCAGAGCTTACTGCGCCCAGTACAATTGTGATTGGTTTAAAGAAATGCATACAACCCAGAACGTTTTTTTCTCCTATCTTGCAATGTATATGTGGAGGAGCTAGACCTTACTCCACAGGACTGTGGACATAGAGCTCGCAATGCAAGACCACGAGACTAACTGCTATATGGACGTGATAGAGAACACCAAAACCAAAACAAAAAAGGACAGGACATGTTGATCATAAAGCAGATCTGTATGCTGTAGCAGAAAAACATGCAGTTTAATTTCAGTTGGACTAAACTAAACATAATAAGCTAGTCTCTCTTTCATCACAATCTCTTGTCCATAACTCTGGAGCCCACAGATCTGGTACCAAAAAGCTGACTCAGAAGGTACAATCAAAAGTGGTCTTTATGGTCTGGGTAGTCAGCAACGGCTGGCAGACAAGGCAAGCAAATTATCAGTGGGGTGAGGCAAGTAGGCAGGCTAGTCAAAAGACAGATGGTCATCAGAAGGCACATGTATGCAATCCAGAATTTACACCTGGAGAGTGTTGCTGTGATGCATATACTGAGGCTAACTGTGAATGGTGTGCCATGAAGCTGTCTGGTCCAGAGAATTAGGCCTGGCAAACTTGATTCCTTTTAAGGATTTGGGTTACTCAGAGTCACTCACTAAACTGATCCGGGTTATGCAAGTCACTTGAGTCAGTATTGTATACTACGTCGGCTCAAGCCGAGGCGAGCTTTTGATTTGGATAAATGCCATGTTTTCATTTTGAATCTTTTAATTTTATTTGGAAAATTCTATATCCATAAATTAGGGCTGTCAAATTAAAAAATAATAGTCAAATTAATTACAGACTGTGATTAATTAATCAAAATGTTAAAAAATCGCATACATCATTTTTGCTGTGAATGTATTTTAAATATTTCAATTCAAATGAATCAATGAATAATCAGCATTAGTGACATTAAAGTTAAAAAAAACTTGGTTTATTATTATTTTCACTGTTCAAATAGTGACCATAACAATCAACAATATGACCTAATATGCTGAGGAAATAAATTCAAAAGGGTATTTTACAATAACTATAAATGCACCGAGACGCTGTAGATTACCAGTTTCGATGAACGCACCGTCTCTGTCTGTGTTTTTCCGACGGGCAGAAACACAGTCAAACTTTACACCATTTAGCGTTAGCTGTCAGCATTTTAACCGTGTTTAATCCAGCTGCTAGCCAGCGGAAGGCTAACGTTACCTGCTGTTGAGTGTAGTGTTAACCATAGACAGTTAAAGAATCTAGCGTCACGTGCAGCAATGTTTCTGTTGCGTATTCTTGTCTCCCTCCCTCATTTTACAGTCGAATGGTGGCTAGAACGGCTCTGGGTGAAAGGTCAATATGGAATGGATTAATCTGCATTATTTTTTTGACGCGTTTTTTTTTCTCAGATTAATTCATCAAAATTAACGTGTTATTTTGACAGCCCTACCATAAATGTAAATGGTCTGAAAGAAAACCGAATATTCACCAATTTAAAAATTACATGAAATTATATTTTGAAACCGTAAAAGGACTGTCAAATAAGAAAGCCATCCAGACTGAACATTTAAAATGCCTTACAACCTCTTTAATGTAAATTTCATGCGCCCCTTTTTCATGTATGTATGTATGCATTTAATGTTTTCAACGTGTATGTGTATCTGTACTTGAATAATAAAGTTTTTTGAAGAGAAAAAAGAAAAGAAAAACATGAGTTTGCAATGTTTCGGACTGTCTGCTCGACCTAATTGCATTTTAACATACTACATTTATACACCAAACCTACAGTAGGCCTAGATAGGGTACGTGCAGAACATTGTATGTTATATCAGAAGTGAATGACTTTTGTTGTTGCTTTTGTTGTGGATTTGCTTTACTCTGAGCTCAAGGAGAGACTTCACTTCACTCGCTCGTCTGCTACTGATCCAGTCATAGCCAGCTGATTTGCGGGATTGACTGACTCGCGCGACAACTCACGAATCATCGCGGACAAGAGCCGAGGCGAGCTTGTAATGTTTCGGACTGTCTGCTTGACCTAATTGCATTTTAACATACTACATGTATACACCAAACCTACAGTAGGCCTACCTAGGCTACGTGCATAACATTGTATGTTCAGAAGTGAAAGAATGACTTTTGTTATTGAGTTCATGGAGAGACTTCACTTAACTCGCTCGTCTGCTACTCATCCACTCATAGCCGGCTGATTCGCGGGATTGACTGACTCGCGCAAAAACTCATGAATCACCGACAACTCATAAGTCATCAACAACTCACGAGCTCGTCCCACGGTTTGCAAGCTTCCAGCTCTGAGTCTGCAGGTCTGGAAGTTCCTATAACCTGTCTCGGACTGTCTCTCTGCTCACTCAGTCGCTTGAATTGACATGTGGAGTTGTTCTTGCCTATGAAATTGTAAGCTATAAAGCTTTTTGCAGCTAAGATGGCTAGGAAATAGTAGTAGCTAACGTTGCAAGAGGTTTGTGTGTGGCACTGTTATCATTTTAGATTGAATTGTAGTAGGACTCAACTGATCCGAGTTAATGATACTAGAGACTCGCTACTCATGAGTCAATTTAAAGATTTGGGTTAAAGTTTTGAGTGAATCACGACTCAAGACAGGTTTACAGAGACTGTTCTGCCAGTGCATGAAAACAGCAGCAGGGAGCCGCGCCAGCTTCACTGCAGGAGAGATAAATAGACATTAGTACTGACGCCCCAATTACCTTCAGCTGCGACTGCAGCAGTATGCCAGCTATACAGCTGCATGCCAGCCCAGACAGATGCATCACACCCCACTGCCACAGCCACAGCTCCCCTGATTGCATCCCACAGGTGCTCCGTGGGTTTGAGGCTGAGCCAACTTGTAAATGTTGTCAATGAACATTAGAATGAAAAATTTACTTTTTTACCATGATGAATATAAAACAGTAATTAAAGAGTATTCTTGATATGCAATGGACACACTAGACCTGTTTACTTAAAAATTCCTGTTTCCTGTAGCTTTAAGTGGCAGCTCTCAGAAAACCTGCCCAGTTCTGTCTCGTGTGTTGTGAATATATGAAAGCACTGATTGCCAGACCTCTTTTTATTTTTTAAGCTGACAGATGCTACTAATTGGCATTCAACCAAAGCAAGTATTTTTCATGCAATTAAGAGTAGCTGTATTAACTGCAAGTTTCCTTGAAGATGCAGAGGCAGTAGTGTGGGTCAAAGTGTCATTACAGGGCTCATTTGCCCAAACCTTGGTTTCTCATTAAAAATTCAAAAGTGAAATGGGAGACGGACTCAGGGCCCGAGCCTGGTACATATGTACTACCAAAATGCCAGATCGGGATGAAACCAGTCATGCATGTAACATGAATGTAGATACATATAAATATAAACTAGATCACATGTTCAATTTAGAACCCTGCCATCTTCATGGGTTATTCATTTTCTCTCGCACACTAATATGAGCCAGATGTCAAGCAGTGTTTTAAAATGAAGAACATCATAGATTCTTAACAAATTGGTTTGATTGTTTCATGTCTGTTACAATATTATACTCACATGCAAAATGTTATGGAATGCCGTTTCACTCAATATTAAATAAATTAATAAATAAATGCATGAATAAATACATAAATATTTATATAAATATTTATTTAGAAATAAATAAATGAGGCAATATATACATAACTAATTAAATAAATGTAAATATGCATATATAAATGAATCAATTAGTTAAATAAATATATTAAAAGGTTTTATTTATTATTATTTATTATTTCATGGTACTTTTATTTCATAAGTCTACGTTTCTTTATTTCAAGAGACTTTTATTTCATAAATCCACATTTATTTATTTCCGTGGACTTCTATTTCCTAATGCCACATTTATTGACTTCCCTCTCTATTTATTTCCAGTTCTAATATGCAAATCAGGGGGCGTGGCTATCTCTCACATTCAGAACAGTGCCGTGGGCAAAAAAAGGCTGGCGAAGTGAGAGTGCGGACATAATGGAAGACATCGGTGGGCTCCGAGATAGCATGCTATCATTAGCAGATCAAATTGATCAACATGGTTTATCAACAGATACTATTTTGGCACATATTAAAGATTTTTTGGAAATACTAGGGCAGATAAGTGCTCTTCAAGAAATATACATAGACGGCAAAGTTTTAAATTGTTTGAGACTGATTGAGCACCGTGTTCGTGTGGAAGATGTCGAAGTCCAAGAAGTCAACGTTACCGCTGGTACTACAAGCACAGGTGCTGGACGTCCACCTCTGGATATTCTGGGCGACATGCTGACAAAGTTGTCCAGTCTATCAACCCGAGAAATCGCAGATCTGTTTGGTGTGTCATCCAGCACCATTCAGAGGAGATTGGCCAAAGAAGGCCTTTTAGTTCAAAAAAGGTTGCTTGAAAAAAAGAACAAACCTGAACAGATTTTTATTGAAACAAAAGTATGTTGAAACACACAGTGGACTCCACATCTACTTACGGTGTGTTGTGTGTGGCATCTTTTTGTTCTTTTGCGCATGGTCAGATAGACAGACGGTAAGACGGACCAACGGACAGAGATTATTTCCTTTATTGGATAGATGTTACAGAGGTATGTTCGCTATAGCTGAATTTGAATTTACCTTAGACTTCTTAAAAGGTCCTTGGAAGTTTTAGAGCCCCACTGTATAATTGGCAACCTCTAGAAATGATTTGTGGCGATTCACAGGGGGAGTATCTAGGGATGTCTGGTGAGTTTATTTCCACCTTGAAGATCTGTCCACTTGAGTGAAGGGAATCCAGAGTAGAGGTGTAGTGGAGGGGAAAGCCAGAAAGAGAGATAGATATGACATAATCCAAAGTGAGATTGGTTGCTGTGTGATATCTTGTTTCTCAGTCCCAAAGACTCAATCAATAGCCGCCAGTGAGGGAGAAGGAATCTATCTCTCTCTCTCTCTCTCTCTCTCTCTCACACACACACACACACATACACACACACACACACACACACACACACACACACACCTGTCAGATAGGAGGAAATGCTGACGCTAATGAAAAAAGCTTTAGGACATCTTTCTAGCTGTCCACTTCAGGGACATGTGGACACACGGATCCACCTATTCCTATGCTCAACACAGCAAAACAACATATAAGTTAATATATTCTTTGACAAAGCACTGGCTGCATGATATATCGTTTCAGCATCGTCATCGCAATGTGCGCATGTGCCATATTCACATTGCAGGACGTGCAATGTAAATGCTACAAATTTTTTGATTGGTTGGGGGTTAGGCATTTGACCTTGAGTGGTTAAGGTTAGGATAGCCGGTCAGAGGATAGGACCTGTACAAATGGGGTTACGTTACCTTGCGTAAGCATGGACGCCTGGCCATTAAATGCTATTGAAGGGCGGGTCTTGGCGTTGCCATATTGGTGGATGTTGGACTAGTGGGCTGTAGGACCAAAGGGAATTTTTCGGGTTATTGACAGGTCGGAACAATGGAGCGTCGGAAAAATGACTGATTTTCTTTTCTTTTTGCTGCAAAGAAGAAAGATCTTACTAAATGTATTGTTATTAAGTTCTGCATGTTACATATATATATTACCTATTAACACACATTACATGCAGAAGATATGAAACAAAAAACTAACAAATATAAACATTGCCATACATGCCTCCCTTTTATATTTGTTAAGTATCTTCCTTTTTAGTATTTTTTTAAATCTTTGTAGCGAGTTACACATTTTCATTTCCTCATTGAAAAGATTCCACATGTATATTCCTTTTGCCGATATACATCTTGGTTTTACATTTGTTATAATCTTTATCTTTGTGAACATGCACATTCCCCTTAAAAAGAAGTTCATACTTGCTCTCTCTAAACAGAAACGGCTTCTGGATACAGTCTGGAACCATCCTATTGTTGATATTATTTGCATTGTTTTGGACTCCACCAAGTCTCTAAATGTATGTGTGTGTGAGTTTATAAATAATCTGTTTGTTGGTTCATGGTATTCTGCTCTGTTAATGAGTCTTGTTGCTCTCTTTTGTAATGTAAAAATAGGGTTAGTGATCGTTTTGTACGTGTTTCCCCATATTTACACACAATACGTAATGTATGGCAATATTAAGTAACAGTACAATATATGTAATGAATTTGAATTGAGCATATATTTTGTTTTATGTAATATCGCAATTGACATTGATACTTTTGTTTTAACTTGTTTGATATGTGGTTTCCAACATCATGTGTGGTCTATAATCACTCCTAAGAATTTGCTTTCATAGACTCTTTCTATTTCAATATTTTCTATCACGATATTTACTTCATAACTCTTTTTTCTTAGATTTATTTCAATTTAAAGACAACTTATTAATATCAAACCATCGTTTTAAGATGTCCAGCTCTTTCTCCACTGTATCCGATCAGATCATCACCCGAACAAAAACAAATGGTATCATCAGGAAACAACACATAATTGGAGATAGTCTGAAATGTTTCTTTAGGTTTTAAAGGGATAGTTTGGATTTTTTGATTTTTTTTCTGGGGTACAATGAGTTAGAATAGTAACATATTCAATATTCTTCACATCTCAACATCATAATACATCTATATCTGTTTGGGGCCTGTCTTGCCTAATGGTACAGTCTGCTCTTGGTGTTTGTGTTTTTTTCCCGTGAACCAGAGTGTATTTCACCAGTGTTTCTGACCGTGAGTAGCCGTGACTTGGGTATGTGACGCAGTCCCTTTTTGAACGGGCACATCTCATAACTACCAAACATCAGAATTGGCTGCTCTGTGCAATCTATGTTCTTGTAGTCAGCACAACTTGTTAGAAAATTGAGAGCAGGTAGTGCCACCACTCTGTGTAAGTGACCCAACACTTCAGCAAATAAACTTTCCATTTGGGTTGTTCATGTTTTGGTTACAGGCCTGTAGTGGTTATGGCTGTGCAGCTTTTGTTTTACCAGCCGTTTTACCCTGCCACCAAAGCCACATTGTTGTGTTTATTTCTGACATCTTTTGCATTGTATGTGCGTCCCCCATTTATTTCATTTGCATGTAAAAGTATGGCCCTACCATCCTAGGTTGACCGAACTTCATGCAACCACATTATAGAAGAGGCGCCGCCACCACTAAGCACCAATAAGCATGCCTTTGGACAAGCACCAACCGTCCAACAGGCTTTCATGAATGAGTGAATGAAAGTAATTTAGTACAACCTGGCAGCCCACAATGGTAGTCTGCGGTGCCATGCACTAAACAACATAAATCCTGCCCTATTTCACTACATGCATTAACTAGCATGTTTACGGACACATATACTATGTATCTATATGATAAACAAGACTAAAAGTAAATTGTAATGCTAGCAGCTCTGTGAGGCTGTACATAGGCACAGTGCTAACACTATTATGACAACATGTAACAATGACAATGCTAACATGCCTATGTTAAAGGGCCCATATTATGCTCATTTTCAGTTTCATAATTGTATTTAGAGGTTGTACCAGAATAGGTTTACATGGTTTAATTTTCAGAAAACACCATATGTTTGTTGTACTGCACATTGCTGCAGCTCCTCCTTTCACCCTGTGTGTTGAGCTCTATGTTTTAGCTACAGAGTGAGACATCTCACTTCTGTACCATCTTTGTTGGGAGGCACACATGCACAGTAAGTAATGCTAGCCAGTCAGTTGCAGAGTATGAGGGAGTACCATGCTAGCAGCTAGGCGAGCATTATAACGTGTGTCTCTGAAGTAAAGGCTGGACTACAACAGAGCTGTTTGGAGCAGTTGGTAAACAGTGTTTTCTGTTGGAGATGGTAAGTCCTTTTGGGGGGGACTATTTTTCACTTTGTAAACCTATAACATGCACAACAAAGATATATAACACAATAAAGAAAAGGGAAAAAGCCAAAAAGAATAATATGAGCTCTCTAAGCAGGTACAATGTTCACCATCTTAGTTTAGTCTGTTTGCATGCTAACATTTGCTAATTAGCTCTAAACAGGGGAGGCTGTGGCTCAGGTGGCCCAGAGCGGTCGTCTACCAATCAGTAGGTCGTGGTTTGATACCTAGCCCTGCGGTCCCATGTTGAACTGTCCATCGGTGTGTGAATGTGTGTGTAGCGGGATATCAATATCTGCAACAGGCATGTGACCCCTTAAAATGAAGCAGTGTTTTCTTATCACCCCTCATCACAGGTTATCTAAAAAACATTTATTAGAAAGATTTTAAGAGCCCCCAAAGTTATGAAAGTCAACATTTTGTGATATGATGTTGTCATTGCACATACTGTTTTGTCATTGGACCCCTACAGTAGGTTGAAATCACTGGCCTGAACTACTTATGTTGCCTCACAACTAGGATAGTACTGACAAAATGTAATAGTTAAATAAGCAAATCATTCATACTAACTATACCCATTTGTTTGTTTGTCTGTTAGTTAGCAGCTTACCTCTGTGAATATGCAATGCACAATTACAGTACATAATACAGCTTTTTTCAATTTCTCATTAACTACTTTTCTTTCTTAAATGACAACGTGCGTGCGTGCGTGCGTGCGTGCGTGCGTGCGTGCATGTGTGTATGTGTGTGTGTGTGTGTGTGTGTGTGTGTGTGTGTGTGTGTGTGTGTGTGCAATAGAAATTATATATACTACTATATATTTAATTTTGCACCATTTTAAAAAATCTGTAAGAATTAGTTGTGAGGCTACAAAGGGTCACTGTCATTTAGCATGCTATTTGATGTAAATAACACGCCTTACATGACAAGAGATATGATTTCATGAACAACTCACATAATAAGTAATGCATAACACACTGTTTCCTGCAGAATGTTGTACTCTAGTTGGTGTAGCCGTTTCATGTTGCTGAAAAATGAGACATCAAACATGCACATCACAAGATTCATGTATAAAAGAAGGATGTGAATTCATTATGTATTCTGTTGTCTTTGGATACATAAGACAAAGCATCTTCCTGTGGTGAAGCCTGTCAATGTGGTTCAGTCGTGAGGCAAATGAAGTTTAAAGGATCTCCTCAGATCTCTGGCTGCATTAGTTGTGAGAGCATAAGAACACTGTATATCAATGTCCAGTGGCATGAATTTAAAAGTGGGAATAAAAAAAGGGGAAAAAAGGGTGTCGTAGAAGAATAGGAGGTCAGGGTGGATGGTAAGGTGAGTGTTGTTAATATTGATCAAACGCTTTTCTCCAAAGGCCGAACTTGCTGGCCTCATCATTACAACACGTCTCTCTCACTCCTCCACTCTGACAGGCTAGGAGCAAAGATATTTTTCATTTAATCAAGTTCTCTCTCTCTCTGTTTTCAGAAAAGGATTTTTTTCCCCCTTCTAATAAGATTTTCTTGAATATTAAAAGGAAAATCAAACTATGTTAAGGGAGCTTCCCTCTGCTTATATGTGGCAATAATTAAGTCCCTGGAGTGGTGCTGTGTGAATGTGTGTGTGTGTGTGTGTGTGTGTGTGTGTGTGTGTGTGTGTGTGTGTGTGTGTGTGTGTGTGTGTGTGTGTGTGTGTGTGTGTGTGTGTGTGTGTGTGTGTGTGTGTGTGTGCATGCATACTGTAAGCACGTTTAACAAAGCAATGTCAGTTGTTAACTATTTTACTGAGTTTTGCACAGAGCTCTTCATCTTCTTAAAATCCTAATTCAGCCCTCACTGTCTAATATACAGAGATGCATTTCCTGATGAGGACAATATTTATGCAGTTGCAGCAGCACCTGCAAGTAATGGGAATCAATGATGTGCCTGCATTGAGACTGGAGTGGGATTGAGGTTTTTTGAGCTAATAGCTGTCTCAGTCAGAGAAAGATTCAACTGGTCATAAATGGAGCATGGGATTTCAAACTCTAAATATGCAGACTGCGCTAGCAATGCCAGCACCGATGGCAAAAACAAATACAGGTACATGCTAGATTCAAGCCCAAATTAACTGTGAGCTGCTTATGGAAATGGACCCCACTTCCAAAATGAGGATAAAATTGGCCATGCATAGGTAATCCTACCTTAATTAGGCTTTGGCAGAAATGTAATATGGCACACATGGTAATGATCTGTGGGCTTGATTACGCAGATGTGGTCCAGTCACAGAGAAAACAGGATTTTACTGACAATGTGCCTTTGTGATGTGACAGACCGATTGTTGTGGATGCCATAAGCTATGAAATTGGCCAAACAGATGACATTTTGACAAAAAGGAGTAGAGAAAATATTACCATTTGGGATTTTTGAAAAAAAAGGAAAAAGAAATGTGGCAATAGACTGATACAAAAATGCCACGAACATAATGGTGTTTTTTGCTCAGGCAAGATAATCTAATTTATAATAAAATATTTTCATGACATTTTCTGTTTTTGGTACTGTTAATGGTGCCAAATTTTATTATTTTTTACTATTTACATTCTGTAATGACCTCTCTATTTAGTAGATTGCGTTGTTATTGGCAGAGTCAAAATGTCTGTATTTGTCATTGCTTTTGTCACTGGTTTGAGGTGGCCAGGGCTCAGCAGGAAGAAGTGATGTTACAGTGAATTTCAACATGAAGGTGTGAGACCTGCAACGTCTGGAGTTTTTTGCGCCTTTTGGCTGTCCTGGCTGTGACTCTGCATTTAGACCTTCCCTTTGTTAGAGGAGGCCACATGTCTGCAGAGTTTTCACTGTGGTTAAATAGTCCAGGATTGGCTTGGTGGTTGATAACAGTTTTGTGTGTTGTGACAGACTCTGAACACATATTTATATTTGCTTTACCAGGAATTTAAGAAAGTGAATATATAATTATATAGAAAAATAATTGAAATCATTATTTTGAGTGGCTTTAAATGATTAGGTTTAAAATGATATAATTTTGCTTTTTGAGCTTGCCTTTTGAATACACAATATGACGTGTATGTTATGTCAATTAATTGTATGTGTAGAGGTGGGATTTTCAGCTTTTAAGCAATATTCATAAAAACTAAGAATAGGAACCGTTTCCACAAGAGTATAATTAGCTCTCGGTGAGAGAGAAAAGGAGACAAGCGCAAACACTCTTGGGTCTTGTGTGTGCATATGTGCTGATGTGTCAATTGCTATTTCACCAGTGCAAAGGTAAAAGATCTTCCCCTGAGGATTAAGCCACTTTGCATGCACTGCTTCCTATTGTACCACAGAAATAGCACAGAAATGATTACCACAACTAGTGTACTATGATATCACTTGAGTGGATGTTTTGTGCAGGCAGGAATAACAGTACTGTGATATCAGTCAAGAAACGAAAGGAGACAAGAAAAGAGAACGTAAACATGCAGCAATGAATGAGGTGGAGGTTTATTGTGAAAAAACATGGCATTGCCTACCTGTTGAATGACAAAGTTTGGTCCTTCTCAAATGTCCTTAACCAATCAGCCACAGCCAGAGCATAACGTCTTCAACACATCTCCTGCACAGTCCAATTAAACCATCACATTTTGCCACAATACCATTATTAGGGTTTCATAATGATGGAACAAAGTCTACTTTGATGTAAAATGCAACAGATCAGACCCAGGAAATGCAGACTTGTGATTTATTATCTCTTTCAAACACCACATGTCCAATGTGTAATGCAGGCTTTCTTTTAAAAGAAACGAAGTCTTAAGCCAAAGCTGATATTTTTTTTGTATTATTATTTTATTTTTGTTTGGAATAGATTGCAGCCATACTCTTGAATAAATAATGTATTAGTGGGATGTGGTTCAGCTTTCTTGGCAGAGTCAAATTGTCAGGGCTTGAAATACATCCAAGTTAATGGCTTATACATCAGCTGTGAGAGC
This sequence comes from Gymnocephalus cernua, assembly GCA_023631565.1. Classification (NCBI taxonomy): domain Eukaryota; kingdom Metazoa; phylum Chordata; class Actinopteri; order Perciformes; family Percidae; genus Gymnocephalus; species Gymnocephalus cernua. The sequence continues at coordinate 9,533,518 of CM042427.1, read as the reverse complement.
TCAACAAGACTATGAATGCAACTGGAGAAAACGCAAGTAAATGGAGAATCACATTCACAAATTTCACAATGTATACAGCATGCTAAAACATGCTGCAAATTGGAAAATGCTTGCAAATTCGTACAAAGTCATACACAACGCATGAAGTTACCATAGAGGAACATGTGACTTGCTGCAGTATAATTTAGCTTTATTTTTTAATTTAACCAGGTAGTACGATTGAGAACAAATTCTCATTTGCAACGACCTGGCCAAGACAAAGCATAAACGTGCGAGACGACATAAAGTTACACATTACATACGGCAAATATAAACATACAAAATACAGTAAAGTGTCTACCAAAAAAATAGGTCAAATATAGAGTCAATTAACAGTATATATATTATGTTATTCTGGAGACTGGACCAGTTAGATCATTATGTAATTTTTATAATTAGTAAGTTTTGTTGTTTTTTTAAAGGAAAAAAATAACTGGTGGAAAAGGGAGAATGAAAACTAAATAACAAAAAAATTACAGACATCTTAATCAAAGATATGAACAACATGTCTGAACGTCATGAAAATAATTTCAGGGCTCAACTCGACTCGCTTGGTACCATTTTTCTTTTGGTTTTCTTTGGCAAAAGTTGTGGATAGTACCTGGTACTTTTTTTGGTTACCACCTCGGTCGAGGTACCAAGGGAGCTGAGCCAACATTAGAAGATTGAGTTAAGTTGAGTCACTATAACAATCAGCTAAGAATCCTGCTTACAATGAAGAGGTACTATCTGAAATTGAGAATATCACCTGGTACCAAAAGTGAGTAGAGTACAGTCAAATTGAGCCGATCCATGCAGTGGAAATGAGGCATAAGTGTGTGTTGGAGCATAAATCAACTGGTACAGGTACAACTTCCCACTCAGCCTCCTCTTCAACACAAGTGCTCCTAGTTCCATTTAAAAACAAGTCTGATTGAATGAATGACTGAATGAATTAAATGATCTCTCTCTCTCTCTCTCTCTTTCACTCTCTCTCTCTCTTTCACTCTCTCTTTCACTCTCTCTCTCTCTCTCTCTCTCTCTCTCTCTTTCACTCTCTCTCTCTCTCTCTCTCTCTCTGTTTGTCCAACATATCTTTCTGGTATAAAATGTGCCTACGTTATTTGATATCTTATCAATTACCTGATTGAAGAGAAAAGCAACAATAGTCAGTCTCCCAGGAATTAATATACATTGAGGTAAGGTAAAACGTATTTATTATATCTTAACATAAGGTGGTAATTCGACAATCCTGTTTTTACAGCTCCCCCAGGTGGCACACAATTTCTATTAAGGCAGCTTTAAAAAAAATAAAAACCTAATCACAATGTTAGTTAACAATAACTTCTGGGTAAAAAACTCCCGCATCCCGTATATACAGTTTAACTGCACTGAGCAAACGGGGGCAATTAACAACTGGATATACTCTCATCTCATTCATCTACAATGGGTGCTTGATGCTTTCAAATGTCAACGCTGTTATTAAAGGTCCAGTGTGTAACGTTTTTAGTTCATTATCAAAATCTGTGTTGCCCATTCACAAACTTGTCCTTTTTCATGAATATTTACCACCACCAATTCCAAGTATTTCTATTGGCTTGAAATTTTAAATTTGCATTTGCATGAACTGGGTAGACGCTCCATATTCATGCGCCATCTTAAAATATTTTAACTGGTAAGGGACATACAGGACATACTGCTCCGCCTTTCGCGTTTTTGTTGTCACATGATAAACTCACAGGTGCTGCTAATGCTGCTAACGGGTATCGGAGCTTCCCGGCCCCGGCAAGTTTGAAGAAGGAAACATGGAGGACCACACGTACTCAAAATCTGACTGGTGGTCAGTCCGATTGGTGGTGAGATGCTGCAGTGTGTAATGTTAGATTTGATTTTTCAAAGATGCTAGCAAGGCAACACAGTACAAAAAGTAAGCACAGCAGAGATGTCAGATAGGTGGGACCTCTGTGTGTCTGTTGCACATGCAGTGTGGTTTTCCCATGAGAGATACTGGTCCACAATACTCAGACAGTATTGCATATTATCTGTTCCAAATACTGGTATAACACGAGTACCCAGCCCTGCCCAAAAGAACAGTAAATATTACTGCCCAGTGCAGTGCATCAAAGCAGGCTAAATCTCCACCCCAAGTGAGACTGAAATGATTAACAGCCCTTTGAAGGTAGCTCTACTCTTTCCACAGCCAAGTGCATGCAGTTTCGCGTTGCAATACAAACTGAAATCATAAGTGTAACCAAGCTTTGTGAGGCTCAAAATGTAGAAAATTAGATTTTCCAAACCTTTCAATAGAGGCAAAGCCTGGGCAGTAAGACATCAAACAGTGTGCCAACCTTCAACTCCGTTTTCTACAAGTTTGAACACATTTTGCTGGTTTGTGATTGTTTAAATCTAAAATAGTTATGTGTGCATTAAATCATGTCAAATATATTAACATACTAGACTATTTGTGTTTTTGCTTTTTAGTCTCTCAAAGTTACAGCTTTCTTTCCTCCGTGAGCCTCCCTCTTATCCCAGAGGGAGAAGGGCTGCTTAATGCTAAGTGCCAATTACTAGCACTCCAAGGTTAGCAGGCCAAGCTACCCCACACTCTGTCTGCACTTTCTCTACAGCAGGATACAAGCCCCCAGCCCTCTGACCACACACACTCTCTCCGTCTGTCAATCTGTCTCTATTTCTCACACTGTCCTTCCCCTCTTTCTCCCTCTACCCTGCTCACATGCTCAGCCATTCTCAGGCTTTCAGCTGGTGGCTGTCATATCTTTCACTTCTTCTGGTTGATCTGTCTCTTTCTCTCTGCCTAAGTGATGAGGATAGAAGGTGTTCATTTATACGGACGGAGCATCGCTGTGATAGAATAGATCCGGTAACTGTGCCGAGTTCCTGCACATGTGTGCATGTGTCTTTGTCTTTGTGTCTGCCTGGGCCTTTGTTGCTCTTTATGCATGCTGCCGGTGTGTGTTCATTCAAGAGGATCTGACATATTGCAGGAATAGCAACTGTCTCTTACCTCTGTGAGTGTGTGTGTGATACAGTGATACAGGCCGTATGCTTCCCCTCAGCGATCAAATCAAATAGGCCCTCATCTCCCAGTGAAGCTCATTCAAAAACGACAAGGCTGATTGACAGGTGCTGTGGGCGGTGCGCGCACACACAGACGCACAAAAACCACAGCTCGGATTTATCTGTCACAGCGAGGCAAACCAGCATGGCTGTGAGTTAGATCTCGACTTGGCTTGCATTATGCATTTAAGCATGTGTACACTCGTGAGTGCTAAAGAGAGGATGGGGACCAGCTCTACTTAGGAGGCATGACATCCTTGATTTGCAGCAGTGGGATCCAGGTCTCCTCCTGACGAGCATGGCCTTTGTGAGCCAGTGTGAAAGTGTGTGGGTGTGAAGTGAAACTGAGATTGATAAATACTCCGTGCTGTAATAGGCTACCTCAGGATATGCATTATAGTAGCAACAGTGTGTGTGCTTTGGAGAGTGGAGGTCCTTTCACTTTAACAGTGGACATTGAAAACAACTTATTAATTCACCAGGAAACATGATACTTGTATGGACACCATGTAAACACGTAAGTGCAAGGGAGGTGGATTAAGAGGGGTGTACCAGAAAGGAGGATAAATCAAGCAGGGCGTATTGTGTAACACCTGACACAGTCAATTTAGTCTCTACCAACTTGTGACGGATGTCCGGCCGAAATGAGGGACATCCGGCAGAATTTCCGGCAGCATCTAAACAATCCTGGAAATGAAATATCGTCGATATAGACTACTACCAACTCCTCAGGGAAATATCTGGCTCTGCTAAATGCTCCATTGTGTTCAGCAGCTTGTTGCTTAACTTTGTATCTCTGTTGGTTGGTGCTGGTCAGGTGGTGTGCAAAGGGATTTTAGAGGTCTGTCACTGTTTTCACTGCTGTGGCTGGAAACAACTGCATTGATGAGAGCAGTGAGAGCGAACCAAATCAGAAAAGTTGTGGGCCGTCATACCAAAACGATGAGCTGAAAGGTGCCAAAACGCTCAATAGAGCTGAAGGTACCTGCAGTCCGGGAGATAATTATCTGTTGGTTTGTTGGGAGGTTGAAACAATTCATATTAACTGCACCTGCACAGCTTAGAAACGATAGATCACATCAATTCACAATGAAGGAGATGAGACGAGTTCAAAACTAGCCTAATGTGGCATTTCATGGTAGTTCTTTCCATGGTAACAGTCACAGACTTGAGTTAATCTTGAGTTGTGGATCAGGAGCTTTTCCATGAGCCCGGTGTTTGGAACAGAAAATCCAAGTTTTTCGTGAATTTTGTTTAAATACATCTGGTTAACTCACTAATCCTTATTTTCTGGAGTATTGCCCTCACCCCAATCCCCTGATTTGTCTCACTTATCTCCTTCCATTGTCATTTTTTTTTATCTGCTAATACAGACACATTTGTGCATTTATGCCAAACAAACACACAGTGGTGGTGTTTTGTTGTTATTCAGCTGCTAATGCTGTGTTGTACTATATCTCTAATGACATAGCTGTGAGCAATACCATACAGTTAACTCAGCATGTGGTCAAGTAAAGGGTGGAATGTGGTGCACCATGGGATTCATCACACCAGCTGTGCCCAGTTTGTCAATGCAAAAACATATAATTCAGCAAAGAATCGACAACCACCCAGAATTTGGAAGAAAAATGGAAGAATATTTGCATTTAAGTTAGAATTAGTCTTGCATTGCCAGACCTATCTCCACAGCGCTGTGGAGTAAGGTCTGCTACACCGCAGATACATTCTGGGATAGGAGAAAAAAACACTGTGTGTTTGCATTTCTTTAAACCAATCACCATCGTCTTGGGTGGTGCTAAGCTCTGGACGCAGAGACGATGGTTCTGTATAATGGTCTCAGGAAGGAACTTGTTTTGGTGGAACATTTGCACCCCAATAAAATAAAACACCACATACAATATTAAATGAAGTTAACTTTCCACACAATACATTAACGTGAGCTATTTAAATTAGTTGGATACATGGTTAAACCTCATTAGCTCTTACCAGTATATTGCTGTGTATATTCTGTCGGTAACACTTTACTTGAAGGTATCTACATAAGAGTGACATGACACTGTCATGAACATATGACACTGTCATGACACAGTCATGACAACTAACCCTAACTCTAACTCTAACTTGTCATCACAAAAAATGAATGACACTTATTAAAAGAAGCGTTATGTCATAAACGTTTATAACTTGTTTTTGTTATGACACGTTCATGACAGTATCATGTCACTCTCATGTAGATACCTTCAAGTAAAGTGGTACCATTCTGTCCATAGAAAATCCCCGCCAGTCGGTCCCAAAACGTCCCAGTTGAATAGTAAATGCCGTAAAGTAGTAAATTCTTTGTAAATATGTACAATCATTTCCCGAAGGAACCAAGCAGACCTGCCTTGTTGCACGATCCAAATTTCCTTCAAAACTTGCAATTTTAAGCATGTAGCTAAGTGGTTTGAAGTTTGTTGTTGTTTCCCGAAACGACAACAACAGTTTTGCAAGGACAGGGACATCCGGCAGAAAACCTGTCGATTCAGACTAAGTTGGTATAGATTACAATGGCTAGGTCCAGGGCAAACTGATCATCTTCATTTTACAGCCCCTCTTGTCTAAATATTTGTGTTATTTTCATTTCCAAAGCACAGCACCGAAACTTTTCCTCAGATCTTTGAAGTATGAGAGAAATTGTCTAGTCTGAATCCCATTTAGGGGTTTTCAAATACAGAAAACATGCAAGGAGCATTGAGATGCACATAAAATTTCACTCAATATGCCACTGGTTTGCCTTTTAACTCTCCCACACTGTGTGGCAGAATAACTGAGACTCTGCCTACATGGGGGAGGCATTGATCTCACAACTACAGGTTGAGAGAGAAAGAACAAGTGTGTGTGTGTGTGTGTGTGTGTGTGTGTGTGTGTGTGTGTGTGTGTGTGTGTGTGTGTGTGTGTGTGTGTGTGTGTGTGTGTGTGTGTGTGCGTGCGTGTGTGTTGAAAAAGGTGAGGAAGAAAGGAAATTCTCTTTACAGTCAGAACAGAGTAAAATAAACACACACGCATGGACAGAGGCTGAATAAAGCAGTGGACTACAAGGGAGAAATAGATGCAGACACACAAAAAAATGAAAACAGTAGGCCTATATCTAGTAAGCACATTCTTTCATCACAGACCCCCCATCCCACCATACATTTCAGATCACTGATAGAACATATTTTACAGATATTTTGAGCCCTGTAAGCTCTGCATTTACATATATTTTAAACAAACTCGAAGTGTTGAATGTTATTCACATAAATGATGGATATGTGAGTGATCACAGGTACAGTAAAGCCCTCCAACAGGGCTGTGACAGGACTCATTAGGCTTCAGCAACTTATCTCTGTATCTCCATACACTGAAGTTTGTATTTGAGTATTCTGAGTCCTCTCAGTCATACAGGTGCTGCATTTATAAGAGGGTACTATTTCTTCCTGTAATCCTATCATATAATATGTAACTATTGAAACTGAAAACAATCTTTGGTGACACATACTTGAGCAAAAGGGATCATACTTGCATGGCCAAATACATGACATGGCCCAAATAGTGGCACTGGCATTTTTTAGAAACTCAAGGAAGTCTGTTTGTTTCCGTACAGTTAATAGATGCTATAGATCGGACCCACCAGACGTGTCGACGTCAACACAGGCGTACTGTGCAAGCATCAACACTTTAACACCAGTCAACAGACGTTAATGCAGTGTTTATATTTCACACGCACTTTTGGTTGCCGATGTTTTTAATAATTTCGGATCACATTGTGGTTGGAACATGTTTGATTGTGTAGTTTTTGTTTTGGAAACCTTATTGTTGATTTTGCTGCTATACTTTACTCCGTAACAGTCATTCCACTGCCACATGTACAGTAGCTACATGCTAACCCGAGGGAAACCTGTAATATTGGCTGCCGATGTTTTCAATTATTCCTCCGTTTTGGATGACAATGCTTCTGGAACTTCTGTATAGTTTTTTGGTTTAAAGACATTTATTGGAGATTTATACAGGTGGAAAGTTGCCCCTATACTTCGTTAAAGCCAGTCTTTGGCTGCAATGACGGACGGGAAGCCCAAGTGTTGACGCCTGCGCAGTATGCTTGTGTGTTGACGTCTAATTTAGCATCTACCAGTTAATTGGGACACATCAAGCAAGGCCATGTCGTTGGGTCACTGCAGCTGGTCCACAGGTGACCTATAGCAGACAGGCTTAGTGGGAAACGTCAGGAGACAAAACCTCAAACTGATGCGCTCAACAGCAAACTTCACTACACTCAAAAAAGTCCTTCCTCACCACCAAGGGGGTTCTTCGCAAAGTTATTCAATGATGCTACAGAGAGGGTAACCAAGAAAACACATACTTTTGCACCTTTGTATATTCCAAGAGAATGAGTGGCCAGATATGGCCTTAGTATTCTGTAAACAACAACAGTGTCTGTAACCCCATTGCTGCTGGCAGAATCAGAAGAACTGTGTCTAACAAGTTTTGTAACTCTGAGAATATTGTAGACTGACAGCACAGTGAGAGACCAGACAGACAGACAGACAGACAAAGCACAGCTTTTTCTCACAATGAGAAAATGTCTGGATTTAAGAAATTAAAACCGCCTCATTTAGACATATAGAGGAAACTTTGAATGGAATTATTTTAAAATCCAAGGACGCATCGCTCTGTGATCTCTCCTATGTCCCATACGCTCTGCTGACTCAAGTCTTTGTCATACACAAGCATTCTTGTAAAGAGCTGGCAAAGAAATTGGTGTTTCTGCAGGAAAACTCTACATGGGAAAATCAGGTTTCTCTAATCCGCTACAGGTTTCTCATTTACATGAAATTGAAGAAATCGGCTTACTGGAGAAAGACGACTGTAACCTGGTTACTTAAGTGCATGTAAACACACTGATGGACATTTCACGCAGCAACTGGCCAGATGTGCGGAGGAGGGAAAGTCGGCATGGTTTGAACTTCTCTCCCAATAGTTTTTTATTATTTTTATTTTTATTCACCTAACTACTTCCAGCACTGTTTGTGTGTAGTTCCAAGTCAAATTCCACCGACTCGATTTTAAGAAAAGACTTTTGGAAGGTTTATGCCGTTATTCCTATTTGTACGTCTCAATGGGACTACCAAGACACCTGTAAGACACAAAATGCCTGTAGAACGATAGCTTTTAGCCCACCTTTAAATGTGGCCATTTGGCACTTTGACACTTTTTTTCTTAAAATGCTGTTAAACATGTTGTATGACCTAGTTCATTTAAACCATAGGCATCAGTGAAGCTGCTGCAACACTGGTCCCATAGCAAGTCATATAATATATCATCATCAGTTTGTCATCAATCTCAGCAGCAGTGTGTTCAGTGCTCAAGAGGCATATAAAGTAAGCATCTATGTCAATGATAAACCCATAACAGTACCTAGCTAGTCATTTAAGTCATCTTTGACCGTTTTACCCTCGTGGTGTAGCTGAAGAGGGCTGATCTAATTGGTAGATATTAAAGATGCAGTTTTTACTGTTTATGTGCTGATGTAATTATCTCTTCAAGGTGATGCAGAAGGAAATGATTATACAAGACTGTAGAGTCTTGTATAACCTCACAGAGACCAGCCTTAACCCAGTTCTAGTTGCCTGCGATGTAAATGTGCATTGATGATGCCATTTACCCAAGAAGATATGTATTGAGCCTTGCCGGAGCAGTCAAGTGCTGGTTACATTGCATTACGATGTTTTTGTTCTACTAGTAGTTTTTAAAGTATTTCATAGACATGTCAGTGAAAGTATTTCAGAACACATTGTTTTTACACCAGAGCTTTCTCTTCATTTATATATTTTTACAAATATATTAAAGTATCAACTGTAAAAGTACTAAGCAAAATAAAACACAGATGCAAAGAAATAGAATAAACAAGCATGCTTTTTTTAAATATAATAACAATGTATCAAATGACATGTGAAAACACTGAGGCAAAGTGAAAGGGGTCGCTCGTAGTGATGGACCTACAGAGAATGATCTCCAGAATCTGCAGCTCCCCTCAGCTTTACAGAGATTTATAGTGAGTTTCAGCTCATTTTCTATCCAGCACGTGATTTCTTTCTGATGTGGTTGCCTCTCACAGCTCTCATAGAGTTCCGACTGCAGCAGGGAGCTGTTTTCTGACAAAAAAGCTCTAAAACCCATGTACATTACCTGCTCTACACCAAATGGCAGACATACACCGTTAGGGACTATCTGGTGAACACAGTGGAGCATTTAGCAGCTAAAGAGACAGATACTTTTTTTCTCTGGAGTTGGCAGAGACCAGAAACAAACCTAACACCTATTAAATATTGGACCTGTCAGTGTTTTATTATGGGGCAGCTGTGGCTCAGGAGATGGAACGGGTTGTCAGTTTGATCCCTGGTTCCGCATGTCAGCATCCCCTTGAGCAACACACTGAACTCCAAGTTGCAAGCACTCAGATGGGTTATAGTATCAGCTGAATAGCCCTTTGTCATTTTTTCAAAGGTGTAAACCAAGTCATGTCAAGTCAACTTTATTGTCAATTCTGCAAAATGTGCCAGACATACAGAGGAATCGAAAATGTGTTTCCCTCTGACCCACGGTGCAACATGTACAAAGGATAAAAGACAAGTAATATATACAATAAATAAATACATTCTAAATAGTGCAAAAGTAAGGCATAACCAAGAGGGGTGGGGGTTCAGTCCACCATATAATTTGTATTTTACCATTACCAGCTACTTTACCAGAATACTGGAAGAAAGCAACATATTCCTAAAAGTAATTTGCTCACAAGAAAATACATATATGTATATATATAGCTCCTCCTAAGAGAACCTAAAGGGTACATGATCTGAGAACCATCACTGCTCTCCTCACCATGTAATGGTAAGTACACCATTTTTCCACTGAATAGTCTATAGAGACAGAGAGGCCATACATGATAGACTTTTGACTTTGACAATTCTGTTACTGAATAAGTATGACAAAGCATAGCAAATATACACAGAAGAGAGACACAGACACAGAGAGGGTTGGTGAGCTGGGAATGGCGTGGGGGGGGGGGGGGGGGGGGGGGTGAATGGAGGGAAGCAGAGGCTTCCCCTGTCACCATCTGGAATCTTGTGGTGAGCATAAATCCTGCTATCTGTATCATGCATACTGTCCTGCTGCTGCTGCCACTGCATCAGAGATCATCAGCTAACACACACACGTTCACACACATACACTGATCATCAGCACACACACACACACACACACACACACACACACACACACACACACACACACACACACACACACACACACACACATACACACTCACACAGACGGACACGACACACTTAATGTCTTCCACCCCTCTTAGCCCCATCTGTCTACGTCTGTTCCACTGCTCTTCCCTCTCATGCGCACATAAACACTGTTGTCACTGTGACGGACACAAACAAACACAGACATACACAACAGCAACTGAGCATATTGATGTACGACACACGCATGCACACACACGTACACACGCAAACATACAGGCACATATTTGCCAGCCTTTATGGTATTCAGGCAGTATGTCTTTTTCATATTTATTTTGTCCCATTTTATTTATTTTTTGGTTTTAATGTCCTTGCCTTTTTTCTTATTCATCTCATTCATTGTTTGATATTTTCTCACCTCATCATCATCATCATCGTAATCGGCACTGTCTTTACATAATCTTCTTTCTCTCCATGTCCTTCCATCCATTTGGTCATCCTCCCTCAGTGTCCACCATTCTGCCACATTCAACTACTACAAACCTAGCTCAATGCCTGCAGGGTGAACTTGGTTCCTGTTGAACCTACCTTCTGCTTATTGAAGTGGCAAGCATAGCATAATCCCTCTTTCTTCACTTTACATTTCTCCCTCCTAATTTCTTCTCTGTTGTGTTCTGTCTGATTTGTTGCTCTTTTCCATTCAGATCTTGTCTTACCTCTGCAATTTATTTTCATTCCTGCTTTCATTTATGCATGTTTCCCTTTCTATTTATTTCTATTGTGATTACCCTTTTATTTCTCAAACCCTTTCCCCTCTATTTCTTAGTGCCTACCACTCCCATAATTTTTTCTTACATCCTCACCATTAACCTATCCTCCTAAATTGCCTTTTGTCTTTAAATCCTAACCTCCCTTTCCTCTTTTCCGCTCATCCTTTTCTTCTTATTTATATTTCCCTCAATCCGATGCATTCTCTTCTCTCTCTCCTCCCTTTCTCCCTTTGCAACAACAGATCCGGGAGATTTAGATTCAGCACCATGGACAGTTCCTCACACAGGGAAAACAAAGAGTTGCAGTGCCACCTGTTGGCCAGCATTAGCACTACACATTGGGGTGGGAGGAAAATGATTGTTTTACTTACAACACAGGACAGATAACTTCCACATGCTAATACGTATGTGAATAAGGCTGGAATATAAGAGCGGCGAGTCGGTCATACGCCTGTGCCCACAAAAGTCAACTTAGAGAGAACAAGCTTTAACTCTGAATACTACATAGAGGATATTCTGCCGGGAGATCTATGAGAGAGGTTAAGCTGGCAGGCCTCGGTGTAATGGCAACCATATATTACCCTGTAGTTTCATTCCACTACATGTCGGGGCTCATAGATGCCGTGCAACTGCAAGGCGGTTGAGCCATAATGGGGATCTCAAGTCTCATTCCGTTCATGGCAGCCAAAGGCAGGAAACAATAGCTTCTGCTCTCCTCGGAGACAGGGAATTTAATCACAAGCACAGCCAAGGTAAGATTTGAATTTAAAGTAGCAGAATGATGGTTTGTCTGTATGTGTGTGGGTATGTGTGTTAGACAATGTCTATAAAAAGGAATGGAGATGTTTGTGTTGGTATTTAAACTAATAGCAAATGTCAACAAGGGATGTGGATGATACTTATTGTGTGTAAGTGTAGGAGAAGTGGAGGTGTTTGCGTGTGCTCACAGTTATTGTTGAAAGCAAAAAGTTCAGCAAGTCTTACAAAAATAAACACACACAGATTTGTCTACACAAACACACACAGGGACACTGATCCACTGTCGGGATTACCAGTGATCCATGACTGTAGCTCACACTGGGCTGTACTGGGTTGTCTCCGTCTCAGTGTCCCATCCTACTGGGATGCCAGTTTGTCTGCACACGCAGTTATGTGCTACTGTGAAGTAGTGTGTTTGTGTGTGTCTGCAGAGGTTTTGAGAGAAGCAAAAAGTGGAAGAAGACAGGGGGAAAGAAAAGAGGGGGAGGAATCAAAGCAGAGAGCTGGCGAAGAGGAAGCAGGGAACGACTATGATAAGAGAATGTGCACTCTTTCTTTGTCTCCATCCCTTCCAGTCGCCCACACAAAGTAGTAAGTACAATGATCACAGAAAGGTGATCTCAAGGCTTAGCCAGTCGGAAGACAGTGAGCCGACAGAGAGCCGCAAGAAAAAACACAGAGACAGAGAGAGCTTTGGCTAATCATTGTCCAGTGTTGTATGTTCAAAGAAATGAGCAGTTTTTAATGAGAGCGTGGAAATAGATATATGTAGTACAACTTGGGCATCCAATTGTAGGCACCAATTACATGGAATGTATACTGACAGACATTTTTTTTTTAAACAAAATTATTTTCACATTTTATTGTGCATTGTCCTAACCCTTCAATCAGCTATTGGTCTATAATTGATTTCAGCAGCAGACTTTCAGTTATAGTATATGTGACCCATCTGTCAGTCCTTGAAGACCCCAACCCAGACAAATCAAATCATCCATGCTTTTAATTCCTTGCCACTCCGACAGCCCAGCTGTAGAGATAGTGAGGACACATTTATCATATCAAATGAATCTAGATGACCTAAGAAATGTAGTTGTACCAATACACATACACCATTTCATGCTAGCTTGTCGGGAAGGCGGCTGAATAATTCTCCAAATTATGGATACATTTTGGCAAGGGAAGAACTGGCGTGGCCATTTTCACATGGGTCCCTTGACCTCTCACCTCAAGATATCTGAATAAAACTGGGTTTTATTTGGAGTCTCCCCTTTACAGGCATGCTCCCTCTACGATAACCCCATGCAGTTCCTTCTGGAATTGCATATATTGGGTGGGACTGTGAATTAAATACGCCCAATTGTATTCCTGTGGAATGATGTTAGTCTCCAGAGTAGCCATATATATTTTAGTGAGACAATTTTTTTTTAAAACTTGACATCACTGCATACATTGACCTGTTGTGACCTCTAAGATAACCACAGCCTCATGAAACTTAACGACCACAAACTACAGACCAAGGACATTCAGAGGATCAGAGGTTTGTAAGATGATGTATACTTCTTTGTGACGTCTTTGTGACGTATACTGTACCAGTGACCTGCTATCTCCCCCTGAACATCCCTGTATTAGATGATGTATACTACTTCTATGTGACTTATACCATTGACCTGCGATATCCCCCTAAAGGTCCCTGTATTCCCATTGAAGAGAAAATATAACTTTGACAACAAATTGCAGGTAGTCTATTTATACCATTATGGCCTGAACATTTTGTTAAGGTTTTAAGCATCTGTAACTTTAGTTTGTTTATTGTACTATATGAAAACCATTGGGAGTGTGGAAGGTAAGATAATATATATATATATATATATATATATATATATATATATATATATATATATATATATATATATATATATATATGTGGTCTAAAACATGTAAAATTACTAGGGCTGTCAATCGATTAAAAAATGCAATTGAATTAATTACAGACTGTGATTAATCTAAATTAATCGCATACATAATCTTTGCTGTGAAAGTATTAGTATTAAATATTTCAATTCAAATGAATCAATGAATAATCAGCATTAGTGACATTAAAGTTAAAAAATTATTTTTATTATTATTTTCACTGTTCAAATAGTGACCATAACAATCAACAATATGACTTAATATGCTGAGGAAATAAATTCAAAAGGGTATTTTACAATAACTACGAATGCACCGCGAGGCTGTAGATTACCAGTTTCATTGAACGCACCGTCTCCATCTGTGTTTTTCTGACAACGGCAGAAACACAGTCAAACTTTACACCATTTAATCCAGCTGTTAGTTAGCGGAAGGCTAACCTTACCTGCTGTTGAGTGTAGTGTTGAATAGTGTCACGTGCAGCGATGTTTCTGTTGTTTCTCTCGTCTCCCTCCCTCATTTTACAGTTGAATGGTGGCTAGAATGGCTCCAGGTGAAAGGTCAATATGGAATGGATTAACCTGCGTTCTTTTTTTAACACGTTCTTTTTTCTCAGTTTAATTAATCGAAATTAACGCGTTATTTTGACAGCCCTAAAAATTACTGATTTCAATCTCTAAAAGTATGGTTGACATGGTTTTGTTCCAACTCAAAGATAGCGTACATTTTCCCGGAAGAGGAATTTTTGTTTTATCAACAAACATTGGCACATTATCTAACATATGAAAGAATAACATGAGAAAACTTGAATAGCCATTATGGCAACAAAACAAATCCTCAGAAAAGAGTGTTATATTCCTAGGGAGTCATGATTTTAAAATCCTCAAAAAAACTTCAGCCCTAAACTACATAGGCTACTGTCTTTGCGATCATCCAATCACAGAAGTATAACTAGATACGTAACTCTCGTTTAGAGCTGTGAAAGCGACTGAGAGCATCCAACTGCCAGTGAATTATCATCGACATTTCTCATAGAGTGTTTGGGGGAGTGTTTTTTGATTTTGATTTGGAGTATGTAGAGGAAGACAATATTTTCTTTTTGTTTTAATTGTTATTTATAAAAATGTAAAATACTGTATAGTAAAATATATTATAATAGAACAAAAAATTGAGGTTTGATGCACACTGGTAGGTACAGGAACTCTATTCGTAGAGGCACCCAGCAAATCAGCAGGAGAAAAGAAAAAGTGTCAGAAAACCCATTGAGCCACCTTAAAATACGACTTACACACACAGCTGTGCACAGTGAGACTGACACAGTCTGAGGGCAGAGGAACTAGGTGTCGGCCTGTCACAGAGCTCTGACCACAGTGGGGCTCACACACACTCACACATACACACACCTTGACCACCCATCACTGCCCTCTGATTACCACCAGCTTCCACAGACACCCTCGCTCCTTTCTCTCCATCCCTCCTACACACTTCAATGATTCTCCCTTCTTTCTCTGCTCCCCCACGTTGATCCACTCCCAACTCTCTACACCCCTCCCTCCCTCCCTCCCTCCCTCCCTCCCTATAGCGTCCACCTTTTGTTACTGCCACTTGCGCTCTCATTTCTTTTCACACCACATTCTTTCCTAACTTTTGTCTTGCACACATTAACATATAAAATGCCTCAACTGCTTTCTAGGCTTAAGTGCTTGGTGACTTAATCAGTCAGATGCATAGTCACTTACCTGCTCATTCACTCACTTGATTGGTCTGCCGCTCGCTCGCTCACCCATTTACCGGATAACCTTCTCAGTCTCATTCATTTACTGGCTTGGACACACTTCCTCACTTACCTGCCTGTTCAGTTTGTTTCTCTAGGCCTACGTTTTGTTGTTGTCCATGCAATTGCCTGTTAGCTAACAGCCATTTACTCTGGTAACGTTTAAGGTATAATATGTAACTTTTCTGCATTAAAATGTCTAAGCACGACTAGACCTATGACAAGGATTTTGTTGAGTGGGGTACTTACATTATACAAAATGTTTCCAACAATCTTCAAACCCAGAGAAATGTGTAATTTTATTCAAGGTGAAGGTCAATTACATTTGTTGGCCAATGGCATCATTTGCACATGCGTCAGTGTTATAGTTGTCTCAGAAGCTGTCATAAATTGATCTTAATCCAGTTTTAAGCCACATTTTTATAATTCACTTCAAATCTTGGCCATTTTCAACTATATGTTTTAACCGGATGAAGGACTTTAGGGATCACAAATTCTGAGTGGTAAATGTGCCACAATCATTATCATGCATCGTACAAGTTTTGGAAAGCTGGACAGACATAGCAACAGTAACTAAGCGGTGTGTGGCTTAGCAAACAGCCACTTGTCAGCATAAATTTACTTATTTGACACAAACACTCACAGACACCTATTTACAGTTTTTTGCATATCGCTTACACACTTTTTGCAGAATTTGGCTCATTATGTCAAAACTCTACACACAAGCCAATCAGACATAGCACTTGGAGATTAACAACTCACATCTATGCCAAAATGAAACACTGCAATCAAAACGTACAGTTTTTCTCAATTGTTTACACACAAATACTGGTACTTGAGACACAATGACCACAACATGCAACTCATACACCAACCCCCTGAACCAATTCTGCTAAACTACAAGCACAATTCCTGCTTTACACTCAAATTGCAGTTCTAAAACACACTCTTTTCAAACCGCTACACATAATTCTCTGCATTTGGCACAATTTTCATGAAGAAAATCTCTTGTTTTCACAAGGAACACACTGCCATTCAAATATGCACACTGACTCATCACATGGGCAAACACCTGTCACACAGTTTTACAATTAGCAATCAGAGGTTTAGCAGAAAAGGGCCACAGGTGAGCTCTTCTGTGTTGTTTCTGTTTGTGATGTGGATGAGGTGCTGTGGCCAGACCCAAACACAACAGAGGATGCAGCAAAAACACAGAGAGACAGAGAGAGCTTTGGCTAATCATTGTCCAGTGTTGTATGTTCAAAGAAATGAGCCGTTTTTAATGAGAGCGTGGAAATAGATATACGTAGTACAACTTGGGCATCCAATTGTAGGCACCAATTACATGGAATGTATACTGACAGCCATTTTTTTTTTAAACAAAATTATTTTCACATTTTATTGTGCATTGTCCTAATCCTTCAATCAGCTATTGGTCTATAATTGATTTCAGCAGCAGACTTTCAGTTATAGTATATGTGACCCATCTGTCAGTCCTTGAAGACCCCAACCCAGACAAATCAAATCATCCATGCTTTTAATTCCTTGCCACTCCGACAGCCCAGCTGTAGAGATAGTGAGGACACATTTATCATATCAAATGAATCTAGACGACCTAAGAAATGTAGTTGTACCAACCATTTCATGCTAGCTTGTCGGGAGGGCGGCTGAATAACAAACACAACAGAGGATGCAGCAAATGTTTTTTTTAGTATTTGTTTTTTACTGTAACTGTATACAGTAAATGTTTCTGTTGTTTTGTATGTAGACCACTGTATGTGAACATTTGTGTTGGTTGGGATGTACAGAGCAGGAGGAATGAGAGGGGGAATTGTGACGGGAAAAATAAAATATATTTGTTACCGTGTATTTGTGTGTTCTGAGTATAATAATAATAATAATAATAATAATAATAACATTCTCAAATATTTTACAACACACTTATGTATGTATGTATGTATGTATGTATGTATGTATGTATGTATGTACTGTCTGTCTGTAACACTGAACAAAAAACAACATTATGATGAATGGAGAAGAAGTGTTTTCCATTGAGCACATCAGTGTTCAACTGGTTCTTATAAATGTCTATTCATATGACTGTCTGTGTCTGTCATTTGAAAATAAAATACCATTTTGAGAAGAAATAACATTGTTTTGAATGTAAAGTTTAATTTTGCAGGAGAATTGAGGGGTTTTGCCCATTGTGTGTGTGTTTTTGGATTTGTGTCCAATCCAGAAAAACTGTAACACTCCTTTCTAAAAATGAAATTCTTGCAACAAAACCATACACACAAGCACCATTTGAATTCCTCTTTCATATCACCAGCAACACACTGATGGGCTTCATAGAAAACACTGCAGTCTTTGTGTTTCTATTGTCTTCTGTAAAACTCAAGAGTAGAATTTCTGCAGTAATCATACAAGAGTTTTTACAAAAAACAAACAATACGGAAAAATAGAATCACAAATCATCACATTTAGCAACAAAACAAAAGTAAAAAAAAAACAATAACTGGATGAATTGCTATTGGGAAAATGATGTCTCTTCCACGTCTGACTCCTCTCTCTCTTCGTCCTCCTCTTCCTCTGACTCTCATTGCCTCCATGCTTGCAGAGTTCTCTAAATGGCTTCCCTGAGGCCTGTTTGTAGTGCTAAGGCTCAGACCGATTGGTGTTCTGTTTTCTGTGCAGGTGTTTTCAGATGAGTTTTGCATTTTGAACAGAGTGACAACAGGAGATTTTGTTTTTAAACAAAGTGTCTAATGTAAGAAAATGTGTGCAGCGTTTCGCAATAAGTGTGTTATAGAAATGCAAACAAAGTGCAAAGTTGACAATGTGTTTAAGCTATGGTTACACTGTGTTTAAGCTATGGTTACACTGTGTTTAAGGTATGGTTACACTGTGTTTAAGGTATGGTTACACTGTGTTTAAGGTATGGTTACACTGTATTTAAGGTATGGTTACACTGTGTTTAAGGTATGGTTACACTGTGTTTAAGGTATGGTTACACTGTGTTTAAGGTATGGTTACACTGTGTTTAAGCTATGGTTACACTGTGTTTAAGGTATGGTTACACTGTGTTTAAGCTATGGTTACACTGTGTTTAAGGTATGGTTACACTGTGTTTAAGGTATGGTTACACTGTGTTTAAGGTATGGTTACACTGTGTTTAAGGTATGGTTACACTGTGTTTAAGGTATGGTTACACTGTGTTTAAGCTATGGTTACACTGTGTTTAAGGTATGGTTACACTGTGTTTAAGGTATGGTTACACTGGGTTTAAGGTATGGTTACACTGTGTTTAAGCTATGGTTACACTGTGTTTAAGGTATGGTTACACTGTGTTTAAGGTATGGTTACACTGTGTTTAAGGTATGGTTACACTGTGTTTAAGGTATGGTTACACTGTGTTTAAGCTATGGTTACACTGTGTTTAAGGTATGGTTACACTGTGTTTAAGGTATGGTTACACTGTGTTTAAGGTATGGTTACACTGTGTTTAAGGTATGCTACAAGAAGTTTAGGTATTGAGGCTTTGGTCTAAGCATTCATTTTTAGTGTGTAAGTAATGGGCAAAAACTGTAATGCTGTTCTTTAATGATGTGGTCACAGTCATAGTCATGTATTTGTGTGTTTCCGTGTGTGTGTGTGTGTGTGTGTGTGTGTGTGTGTGTGTGTGTGTGCGTGCGTCCGTGTGTGTGTGTTTATATGCACATGTTTGTGTGTTTGTTGTTTGTACTATTTCATTTGCACTTTCTCTCCTGTGTACACAACCCTTAATTGCCTGGGAGGGTTCTGACTTAAATTAAAACTCACTTTTAAAACTGTGCACTGTCACTGAGTACATGCACAGGCACACCAAATATCAAACTAAGGTACCACTTCTCAAACCAAAAAGGAAAATGACTGAAACATGAAATATGCACATATACACACATCTTGACCTTTAGAGCATTTGTATTTCTCAGTTTGTAATTAATTACCCAGCAGATACACCAACGCCATCTCCACTCTACTCACTGCTCTGCTGGTCAGCTGGTCCATCAGTGTAGCATACACTGCAATTTTCAGTCAGCTCTGATCTTATGTTATGTTATGTCCTCACTGTGGAGAGAGAGACAGAGAGAGAGAGAGAGAGAGAGAAGCAAAAATAAGAGAAGCAACAGTGGAGCTAAGAGAGGGAGATACAGAGTGAAGGAGAGGCGAGTTGGAGGCACTGACTGACATACCCAGTAAATGAATGATCAATAAATTAATCAGTTTGAGGCCAAGAGCAAGAATGTGATTGACATAAAAAACTGGCCGAGAAAATAAACAAGTAAGCACACCATATCACAGTGAATGTGGGGAAGCACCGGCATACTGTACGTAAATTAATAAAAATGTTTTTTTGCAATTTTGTGCATCAGCACATCAAGTAAAATGTATAGAGCTCTTATATGTGAGCTTGTATAAATATATTAACAGCAACAGTAACTGTAACAATTAAATATAAAATATAGGTGCACATAAAAGACCATTCACCTGTCTGTCCATTCAATTTCAATACCCACTTGTCCTTTCCAGGGCTGTGACTCGTAGAGGAGCTGGAGCCTATCCCAGTAAGCATTGTTTGAGTGTACAAAACAGTAACTAACTTTAAATACACAAACTTCATGTATGCTTCAATGACTCTGACTCCAGGGAGTAATTTACTGGAACACCAAACTAAAAAAACAGTGTTTCATTGCCCTCTCCGGTTGAAAGTTTCAAGCCTGTTTCACCTCCCTCACACCTTTCCAACACTGGAATTGTTGGGTACAATTATACTTGATAAAAAGCAACACAAGACATACACAAACAGAAAACACACATAGTCAGAAGAAAAAATCCCTCCCCCCAAGCACCTCAGACCAAATTCCACTATGTCCATTGTTCTGAATGAATCATATCCAACCATGAAAGTAAACAATGTCTTTAAGATAGCACAGGGTTTTTTCAGCAAACAGCCAGCTGTTTTTTTGTTGCTATTGTCAAACCTGTGAGATACACTCTTCATTATAACCATGACAACTCCACAAACATTACAACATTGTTAGACCTTTATCTGAAGGCCTTTTTTTTAGCTATTATGCCATGGTGTTTGTATACACTATGTATTCTCTCATTTTTCATTCTTCATACAACTTCTTCCAAATTTCATGTGGACAACCGAGTGCAACACCATTTAAGTGCACACTGTGCATCCTGATTCACTCTCTATTACAGGATGATCACCCTGTCTTATGTGTGTACTGTACAAAACAAGTATGGCCACTTGGCTTTACAACACTTACAATCTAGTTTGTTTGAATCATACTAAATCCTTAAAGCTTTAATGTGTAACTTTTTTATTTTAATAAACATCCGTTACTGTCAAGCCATTGCCAAATGCTAATTAAGACTATCAGCTCCACACAAAGATATATATGTTCAGAAGATTGTGGCGTCCGGTGACTTTCCTGCGGAGAAACTCAAGTGAAGATAATTACTTTTTTCGTGTCCTCCTTGGCTACTAGTAACTGCGTGGAGGAGGTGTGGGGGCGCGTCCGTGATCAGGGAAGGCTTGTATCATGTGGACAGTTTTGTCATTACTTAGAATTCCTCATGGGGCGACAGAAAATACGCACTATGGCTTTAAAGCTTCTACATACCAATAGTCCTCACGCCCCAACATTTACATAGGCTATACCACTGACCTGAGGTCAGCTAGTCTTCTGAATCTAGGTTCGAGGTTCCATTAATAAATTCACTTCTGAGACTTTTTTTATGCAAGAAATCAACTATGTAAAGCTCAAATATGGGACGTTTTACGAAAATTGATAGCTAATTGCAAATTTGGTAAGACTTCACGAGCTCCAGGTGGTGGCTGTTGGCCAGGTTTGCTGCCTTCCCTGTCGGCCTCTCCCCCTTCACAGATCCGCTGAACTGGAGCTCTGTCAGGATCCAGGGCTGGACTGGGATAAAAAATCGGCCCGGGCATTTTTGACCCAGGCGGCCCACACCCACCGTGATTGGTCAGAGACATTCCCTGCAGACAGTCCGCTTAAAATATGCGTCCATTCTATGATATGTGTTGTCTAGTGTTCTGCGTTCATGTGATGGTTTTGGATCCTTCAAGAGGTCTCAAGACTTATCTGTTCATCTTACACTTAAATAATTAATTCATTCTTAGAGTTATGATTTGTATATTTATGGTATTTTTTATTATTATTATTGATATTTGATATTGTATTGCCATTACTGTTATTATTACCATTTTGCTTAATATTGGCTTAGCAACTTTTAAAAACGGTTTACTGTTAATTTTAACCATTGTAAGATTCATATTTTGTCGCTTTGGACAAAAGTGTTTGCTAACTACAATAACCATAACCATAACCCTTCCCAAAAGCTACAATAAAGCTGGGAGTAGTACATGCCCTGGAAAAGAGAAGCAGTGTACTCACTCACTTTTGATTGGCGACCTGGAGGCCATAGGGTAGCCTACACAATGTCCATACTCAAGTGCAAGTCATTGCCAAAGATAAAGTTTAAAGTATAATTTCAAATTATTTAACAACTTTTAAGTATACAAGTGTATTGTCAGTAAAGTCAATCAAAATGTTGCCTTGGCCCACACCAATGAACAAGAAAGATTTATTCTAACAAGGTAACCTTTAAAAGAGTGAGAAACAGAGATAAATGTCAGCTAAGTTAAGGTATAATTCATTTAGCTTAAATCTCTGGGCATTGTAGAGAGACAGCTGTACACATAGTATACATGAGCCTAGTAGAACAGGCTGTATACATAGTATACATGAGCCTAGTAGAACAGGCTGTATACATAGTATACATGAGCCTAGTAGAACAGGCTGTATACATAGTATACATGAGCCTAGTAGAACAGGCTGTACATAGCATACATGAGCCTAGTAGAACAGGGCCAGAATGCGAGGTGGAGGGAGGAAGAAGGTCAGTGAAGAGCTGGAGGTGAGCGTGTGTGAGTGGATCCACAGCATGCGGGCAAAGCATCGTCAATTAAAGGCCTGTCTCTTATAGACGCCTGTCTCAAATACACGCTGGTGCATTTCGGCCATTTGGGTAAATAGAAGCCCGGGCTATTATTTGAAGTTTTACGGTAGTATACATGAGCCTAGTAGAACAGGCTGTATACATAGTATACATGAGCCTAGTAGAACAGGCTGTACATAGTATACATGAGCCTAGTAGAACAGGCTGTATACATAGTATACATGAGCCTAGTAGAACAGGCTGTATACATAGTATACATGAGCCTAGTAGAACAGGCTGTACATAGTATACATGAGCCTAGTAGAACAGGCTGTATACATAGTATACATGAGCCTAGTAGAACAGGCTGTATACATAGTATACATGAGCCTAGTAGAACAGGCTGTATACATCACAGACTTCAGCTACCCAACAGGCCAACCCTTAAACAGTTAGGTTACCTGACAGCCACTAACTTTAATGTTACTGCCAAACTGCTTGTTGTCATTATGACGTGAGACACGCACACACACACACACACACACACACACACACACACACACACACACACACACACACACACACACACACACACACACACACACACACACACACACACACACACACACAACCTGTTAATTCACGTACTTCTTACCGTCGTCAACTAGGCCTACTCTCTCTTCCATCTGTTCCTCCCTCTCTCCCGTGGCCCTGTCATGGTCGCTCTCCTCCTCCTCGGCCTCTTCCCTGTCATCATGATGTTGTTTCTGCTTCTCTGTATAGCCAGTCACCTCTCCTCCTTCCTCTACTTCAGGTAGCCTAATGCTGATGTTGAAGCAGCTACTACAGCCCCAAACATGTCAGACATGTTGGCACATTTTGAGGCATTCGCCTGTAGATACTTAATCTTTTTCTCCCGTAATTTCTGTACACATCGCTTGCGTATGGGGTTCCGTGGTCGTTTGTCCATTTTAACGTGGATGCTAAACTTCCAGCATATTATAACGTTTACAGCTCGTGTCTCAGGGCCGGGAGTGGGGAAGGGTGTTCCTGGATTTGATTGGGTTAGGTCTAGCTTAGGACTGTAGTTGAGCTGATTCCGGTTTCCAACTTCGCCCCATGATGTCAGTTAAAACACGGACGGAGACAATTATCGCTCTTGACGCTTTATTACATAAGGCAACAGTACAAAATGGGCGTGGGTAGCTCTGCTATGGCTGTGTATTTGTGTGTGGTTCTGCAAAGGAACAAATAACATTGTGAAGGCTACCATACACAACGCATATGAAGTATACATATAGGCTAGCAAACAACAACAAACCCACTATTAATTACACTATATCAATGTAATGTAACTACTGAAGCATAATACAATACACTAATAATACAATAATGTAGCTAAATAAATACAAACGTGAGCAGAGCTTCCAACAATCTGCATTATAAATCAACAGCCACGTGCAAACTAGCTAACAGGTGATTAACACAAACATTGAAATTACCAGCTAACTTACTTAAATGTACAAGAACTACAGACCAATACAACAACAGGCCCAAATGAACTGACAACGTAAGCGATGGGACTTACAGTTCTCAAAGACGCACACACGCGAGCTCAACTGATTATCCTCTGGATGCACACAGTCTCTTTCTCTTTCTCCCACTTTTCTCTCAGTGTGGCGCGTGCGCCCGCTCGCAGTAGGCGCGTGTCCGCGTGTCCGCGCTACCCTCCGGCATGCACCCACAATCAGTCCTGACAGACGGACTTTTGTACAATTACCGAATGGGCCCCTGTCAGTTATCTATGGGCCGGCGCGGCACAAAAAAATTAAAAAATTAAAACAAAGGCCTATAAATCATATCGGCGATTCGGCCCAAAAGTGCGTCGGCCCACCGGGAAAATGCCCGGTATGCCCGATGGCCAGTCCAGCCCTGTCAGGATCTCACACACGAGCTGCGCTGTGTAGGCCTACTTTAGAAAGAAGAACATTTGGAAGTTTTTTAAGGATATTGAAAATTAACGGTCGTAAATGCAGTGTTCCAGACTGTACAACGGAATAGCTGACTGTCCCAGAGAAAAGTGTTTAGAGTAAATGGAGAGGGAGTTGTGGATCTAACGCAGCGCTGCAGAGGACAAGCTTGCAGGGGTTCACTCTCCGCTCCCCGCGCTTACCAGCTACGCGGTGAGTTGTGATTTTTTTGTTGGAGGTTTTTTATGTCCCAAAGGTACAACAACACTAGTTGAATGAAAGTGTCGAAACTGCATTTTGTATCGGCTGTTTTAGCCGTCAGGCCCGGGCATGTCTGGGCATGTAACAGACAGTGTGTGTGTGTGTGTGTGTGTGTGTGTGTGTGTGTGTGTGTGTGTGTGTGTGTGTGTGTGTGCTGTGCGCTGGGCAGCAGTATGTGTGTGTGTGTGTGTGTGTGTGTGTGTGTGTGTGTGTGTGTGTGTGTGTGTGTGTGTGTGTGTGTGTGTGTGTGTGTGTGTGTGTGCATGTGCGTGTGTGTGTCTGCAATATGAGACCTGCTTTATCATCTCCAATGTATGTGTGAGTGATTCCTCAACTAATCAGTGCGCAGCTCATCTAAATATTCATGAGGATACCATATTTGGAAGGAAAGTTGTCGTTCCAAATATATCCATTACACAGGGATGCATAAGGGCCTAAAACAATATCACCTGGGACATTTTGAGCCCAACCAATGTTACATATCCTATTAGGAGACCTTAAGGAACAGTGTGAAATACCCCATATAATCATTATATCACCCCTTTAACAAGCATACAGCTATATATATATTGGGAGCCAATGCAATAATTATATAAATTTGGTTTGATTATGACCTGTTTTGCTTGACCTTAAGAGAAATGCTGCTGAATAAATTTGGAATTTAGAATTAGAAATATGTTTAAGAAAACAAGCAAACAGAGCATTGCTGCTCTCCACAAGCACTGAAAAACATCTCTATATCAACCTAAGTGATAAAGCACTGCTCTCCAGTGATATTCATTGAGGTTAACAAAGCAGAATAAAGCAGATATGTCGAAATGAGATTCAGAATTTAATTTGAGGTTTATAATGACCTTAATTTCTTGCAACTGTTGGCTAAATATTGAGGACAAGGCGCCTTGGGATTTTTACCTGTGTGATTTCAGCTCAGGGGTCATCCATTCTGCTTAACGTCTATTGAGCAGTACATTTTTTTTATGCTATCCACAAATAATGTATCCAGTGCAGTTAATAAAGATGTTCATTGGATCCAACTCTTGAGGTTAAAAGGGAAAATAAACTAGAACACCTCGTTACTTTTGTGCAGTGAATCAATGTATGGTATGGATGATATGGTATCTGCTTGTCCAGACTTCTATGAAAAATAAGGATGAATTTTATCTGCTGAACAGGGCCAAGGACCTACTGTTGTCTTCCTATTTATTCTTTATTGAACGTTTGTGCTGTATATAATTACCATGCTCTAAATGTTAAGTGTTTGTGACAATACCATACATGTAATAGGCCTTATTCTGCATCATTAAGGCTGAAGACAGTTTATTGTGTGTGTTGAGGTCAGTAGCCATATGAAATGATTCCTTTCATTTTTTCATTTATTTATTTCGAACAAAACTAAAATATATATATTAGGGCTGTCAAAATAACGCGTTCATTTTGATTAATTAATCTGAGAAAAAATAGCGCGTTAAAAAAATAAGGCAGATTAATCCATTCCATAATGACCTTTCACATGGAGCCGTTCTAGCCGCCATTCAACTGTAAACCGCAAATGATGCTAGTTAACACTACACTCAACAGCAGGTAATGTTAGCCTACCGCTAGCTAGCAGCTGGATTAAACACGGTTAAAATGCAGACAGTTAACGCTAAATGGTGTAAACTTTGACTGTATTTCACTCACTGTAGAGGATTCTGACACTTCTGCAGCTGCAGCCATTGTCCGAAAAACACAGACGGAGACGGTAGCGTTTCAGAAACTGAAACTGGTAACCTACAGCCTCGTGGTGCATTCAAAGTTATTGTAAAATCTAGTGAAATAACCATATTCCTTATTCAGGAATCCTGAAGCACTTTTGAATTTATTTCCTCAGCATATTAGGTCATATTGTTGATTGTTATGGTCATTATTTGAACAGTAAAAATACTAATAAAAATAGTTTTTAACTTTAATGTCGCTAATGCTGATTATTCATTGATTCATTTGAATTGAAATATTTAAAATACTTTCACAGCAAAAAATGATGTATGCGATTAATTTAGATTAATTAATCACAGAGTCCGTTATTAATTCGAATAATTTTTATACTCGAAAGCCCTAACATATATATATAAATATATATATATATATATATATATATATATATATATATAAATATATATATCTATATATATAGATGTGTTTAATATAGATATAAAAACAAAATACTATTAACATATTTACAACAAAATAAAGGTCCAAAAAGGAGCAGGATGAAGCCGAAGCTTGTATGTTTCCCACCCCTCATTCACTTTAGTCATTTCTTTATGTATATCCTATATTTTTACAACAGGATAACCAATATACACAACAATTCATCTCTAATTTTACACATACCAAACTTTTTTATTTATTTATTTACGTTTTAAGTAAGTCAACAACCCATTTCCGTAATCCTCCACCCCATAACAATCCGTGCACTAACCCACCTTCACAATCACAATCTCTCCTCCTCTTTATATCCTTTTACAGTAATAGAGTGTTTTTATATAACTTTTTAAACTTTATGTTTGTACAATGTTTAAGCACTAGGTCTAATCCATTCCACAAACTCACCCCCAGTGATCGTGATGCACATACTTTTTAAAGTTGCTGTTTGAACATGATTTGTGTCGTCGTAAATTTAACCAGATTTCCATCAATGATTTTCAGAATATGTGACTTAAAGAATAAAGGACTTGTCTGCTCCAGGTATCCAACGTTATTTATGATTCTGATTACTTTCTTTTGTAATGTGCATAACGACTGTAGGTTGGTTTTGTATGTATTTCCCCAGATTTCCACACAGTAACTTAGATATGGCTGTATGAGTGTATTATACAGAGTATGTAATGATTTATTGTCTAGAGTATGTCTTGATTTAGTTATTATTGCTATAGTCTTTGCTAGTTTCGCTTTGACATGGTTTATGTGAGGTTTCCAGCTGATTTTGTGGTCTAAAATTACACCAAGAAATTTATTTTCATATACTCTTTCAATACTTATGTTGTTGATTTTTAATTCTATTTGACAGTTAGTGTTATGTTTACCAAATAACATAATCTTTTTTTTGCTTATATTCAGTGACATCATTTGGTAATTTCTGGTGTGATCATCTCCAAAAGCTGCTGTAAATTATCACCACTACAGAAAATATTTGTGTAATCCGCAAATAGAATACATTTTAGTATATTCGATACTCTGCATATGTCATTGATGTAAATTATGAAAAGCTTTGGTCCTAAGACCGACCCCTGTGGTACCCCACATGTTATATTCTTGTATGCCGATTTATGCTTCCCAATTTCTACAAATTGTTGCCTGTTTATTAAGTAGCTACTCACCCATTCCAATCAAACCCCTCTGATACCATATTTCTCTAGTTTAAAATGTCATGATTTATGGTGTAAAATGCTTTCTTTAGATCTATAAATATTCCCACTACATGTTTCTTTTTATCTAGGCAATTTGTGATTTCCTCAACTAATTCCATTAGAGCCAACGTTGTTGATCTGTTTGTCCGGAATCCGTATTGACTGTCAACTATAAGCTTATGTTTTTCGATAAAATTGTCAAGTCTTTCTGTAAAAAGCTTTTCAAGAATTTTGGAGAACTGGGGTATAGAAACAGGCCTGTAATTTGTGAAATGGTGTCTATCCCCAGTTTTATATACTGGTATTACTTTTGCTATTTTCATTTTGTTTAGAAATGTACCAGATTGAAAAGACAAGTTACAGATATAAGTTAGTGGTTCAGCAGTTTCTTCAACAACTTGTTTTATTATTATCATATCAATATTATTCCAATCCGTGGAACATTTGCTTTTACACTTTTTTAAAGTGTTTATTAATTCATTCCTTTCCACTGCTCTGAGGAAAATAGAGGTTGGATTTCTATTCCACAGATCAGCATTTACTCCTTCTGTTATTTCTGGATTTTTTCTGCTAGATCTGGTCCCACATTTACAAAAGAAATTGTTAAACCCTAACTAACCACATCTTCCATGTTTTCTATTTTCTTATCATTTTCGCGTTGGGGTCCTGATCACCCTGTCGGGGTTGTATTCGCTATAACAACCGCCTCGCTCTACATTATCCCGCTTATTACATGGCTACTTTCCAAATAAATAAATTATTTGACACAAAATATTGATTTAAAAAGGATTTTTTTGATTTAAATACGATTGAATTGCTTCCGCTGAAGAAACTTTGTGTCAAATAATTTATTTATTTGGAAAGTAGCCATGTAGAGCGAGGCGGTTGTTATAGCGAATACAACCCCAACACCCTGATCACCCTGTCGGGGTTGTATTCGCTATAACAACCGCCTCGCTCTACATTATCCCTTACATAGTATTCTTTCTTACATATCCTCATAATATTAGTTCCAATTTTTTATAATTAATACAATAGCACGTTATCACATTTTATTAAATTCTCAATTGGAACTGTGTTGAAAATAGCATGCAGAACCTTGTTGATAGAGCTGTGTGTGTGACATTTACACAACCAGAATGTTAGCGATGTCAAAAAACAACACTTAAAGATTTTTGGATCTCGCCTACCACTCTGAGAGGTGAGATAAAGCAGATGCAGGGAATATGGGTGGGGGTGTATTAAAGGAATACAATGAGTGACAGGGTGTGGGGGACAGCGTAGAAGAGACTGGGACAGCGAGACAAGAAAAGCCATAACAGCTGGTATTAAGCCTGGCATGTCAAACCTGACAATCTCAAATCTGTGTTTCTGTGTGAGTGCATGTGTGTGCACGACTGAACGTACGTGAATGGCTGGAGTGGACACAAAATCAGAAACATCTATAAATAAATAAATATAACTGCTGAAGCTTATAATGTTACCCTAAAAAAAACTACCTACAAAAATCAGTTGAAGCCGTACTCTGTTCTCATCAAAGCCACCAGACTCCATTGACAACAATAGTAATTTTACTGTTTTTGAACATGGGATTTGCTCATCTACCGCTGCTTTGATGGGTTAGTTAGTTTGAGTTATTGTGTTTTACAATTATTTCACATTTTTGTTAACTAGTTGACCATTTTTGTTAAACAGTCCGCAGCTTTGCTTACTACTGTCCCCTGCTGACTGCAGCAGCAGCCTCAACTGCGTGAAAAAAAGTCACGTT
The DNA here is from genome assembly GCA_023631565.1 of Gymnocephalus cernua. NCBI lineage: Eukaryota > Metazoa > Chordata > Actinopteri > Perciformes > Percidae > Gymnocephalus > Gymnocephalus cernua. Next base: position 9,503,541 of record CM042427.1, on the reverse strand, counting down.
TATTGCTTTAATGAGCTCGTCACCTCCGAGGAACTGTCCACTTAAAACTGCTCAGGCCTCGCTTTCCACTGACCTGTCAGTCGGTTCAGACAACATGCCCGGGGGTTACAGAGGGGGGCTGATGACGACTCTTGGTGTGACACTGTTACGGATCCTGCAATGTGGGGAAATAAATCCAGTGACAAAGTAAAAAATGATTCTCATTGAAAGAGGGGCCTCTTCATTTCACAACAGAGGAGCTAAATACCTCGCATCAGCAAAAGACTGTGGAACAGGTGGTTGAGTTCGCTCGTTTAATAATGACATGTTGTGCAGCCAATTGCCTAATGGACTAGTGGCACCATGACAGCGGCTGTTATATTCATTATCAACCTTGATAAATTGTAGGTAGGATATTTTTTTCACACTTTTCACCATGTTTAATGTATTGGTTTGTTTACATATCTGTACCCTATTAGATTGTGTTTCCCTGTGGTGCGCTGTAAAGCACTGTGCTATAGTATAGTGGACTTGGGGGGGGGGTTTCTGCCCAGGGCCCTGTGGTCAAGATAATCCGTCGATGCTCCCGATGAGTGAATGGGTGAATGAGAGGCTGAGGTAGAAATGTAGAAAAGCAAGATATAAGTGCAGTCCATGTATTTCATTCATAAGTTTTGTCGTGGAAGTTTCTCACAAGCACAGGGTGAATTTAAAAAAGAACAGTCATGGAACAAATAAAGACTATTTGAGAATGAAACCAAAGTTTGTTTTTTGAGTGTTTTTTATCAAATATAGAAATACAGTTTCACATGTCTTCTGCCGAACTTAGAATAGCACATCTTAGATTGATAAGGCAGTCAGGGGACAGCCCTCCTCCTAATATTTTTAGCAGGAACAAAGTTAACCAAAACACCATAAACAGTTTGAAATCTCTGTACAACCTTCCCCTTTGCCCTTGTTTAAAACAAGTCACAACACCTGTTCAGCTGCCAGGGACAGAAAGAATGTGTCTAAGAGACACACAGTTCACGAATGTTTACTGCGCTACTTCAACCCTTAGGCCGGCCACAGACTGGCTGCGTCACGTGAGCGTGTCAGCTGCATGGCGTGTCCGTTTTTATTTCGGCTTCCATGTTAACAGGTTAGAGCTTGCACACTGCCTGCGTGACACGCACGTCCTACGCGCGGCTCGAGACGCGCCGAAAACGCCTGCCTGCTAGAAATAGAACCGACGCCTATTTTTCACGCGAAACGCAAGTGTGTTGGAAGCGTTTCCAGGCAAAATAGAATAGGAAAATATGTTTATATGTCATTTTGACACAAATACATATTAATAAATTACATTTTGATGTTTGAAAGTCTCTAGGTTTTGACATAAATGCAGATATAAAGGTAAAATTACAAAGAAAATGTATCGATTTTTAAATGTCAATATACTGTAGCCTATTTTGCCATCAACACTGCCGACGTTGTCTTGGTTGTAATCAAATCAGTAGATAGTTATGTTTAACATGAATTATATTACTACTTGAGTGCAGTAAATCAATGGGAAACATACATGTATACAGACAAGGCTCAGCAGCAGCAGCGCCGCGTCAGACACGTTTCTGGTGTGTGAGACATAGAAAAATCCACACAGCTGACAGAAACGCCACGCTCATGCCACGCATCCAGTCTGTCTCCAGCTTAGGCCAGAGACAGACTCAAGCAGTAGTATACTTCATGTTAAACATAAATATATAATAATCTGAGGTATAATGGTGGTCAAAAGAATATCTCCAAGAAATGCCACTTTAAAGCAGTTCCACAAATGCCAATCCAGTGGATAATAGGTGTCAACAAGGATGTCATGGCTAGTAGCTTGAATGCAGCTTTATTTTCAAGCAGCACTAATGCAGTGCATTCCCCAGCATTGAGGTCATTAGTGACCCTGAGAAATTCATTTGCTGCTGAACAAAACCAGACTGTAAACTGTAACCTGTTGACTATCCACAGCAAGAAAAGCAAAGAAAGCTATTCATCCAAGGACCCCTTACAGATCATTAGCAAAATAGAAAATGTCCTTACACATGCTGTGCTCTTTCAAATGTGTTGTTATAGGCAATTATCTTACATTAGGGAAACAAGAAAATGACAAGAAAACCTTTTAGGTTTGGCAGGGAGAAAATAGGCCGGTCCAGAGAGATGTAAAGTGATGAGCTGATTCCTTTTAGAAACATAGATCTAAAATAAACATAAATGCAAGATAATTTACACAACATTACTGTCAGAGCAGAATTATATTGGGGTGGCACACACAAATATACACTTCAGTATTAAACTGCTTCCAGTGTGGGCAAGAGTTGCGAAGGAAGTGAAAACATGAGGTAAAAATAACTTATTTCCCGTCATCCCTATAGCCTTATAATTGACAGAAATTAACTAGTTAGCTAGCTAGCAAGAGAGCTGTCAGATAGTGGTGCCTTTTCATAAGCTTTCTGATTGATTCAAGGGTCAAACATAACAATTAGCTTGCTCCTGTTAGCCTTATAATATTAATATAATATAGTAATATTTACTAGCTATAATGTAATGCTACACTCCCTAAAGAAAAAGTAGGAAGCCATCAACATCAACATCGCCTGTAATGTAATTTGAAATTGCCAGACCTAGCTCCACAGCACTGTGGGGTAAGCTCTACACATACATTCCAGGATAGGAGATAAAAAAAACATTTGCTTTTCTTTAAACCAATCACAATTGACTTGGGTGGCGCTAAGCTCCGGTTGAAAAATCGTCCCAGGAAGGAACTTGTTTTGGGGGAACATTTGAACCCCGCAAAAGAAAACGCCACATACAATACTAAATGAAGTGGGGGGGGAATGACATGCAGCAAAGGGCCGCAGGTCGAGGAGTAAACCTCTATATATGGGCGCCCGCTCTACCAACTGAGTTATCTGGGCGCCCTTCTTGCCATTTTTTAGCATGTAACTTGATAGCTCAAAGTATCGTTTCCCGAAGAGAACTGAGTTAGACAACGGCAACACACACAGAAGTCAAAGCAACAATTCTAGTGTTGAAGCCCTTTAAAAAAAATGCTTTTTTCTAAGCATTTCTCAAGGGCCAGGCTTATTGATTAGCTTGCTACTGTTAGTGTTGTGAATATTTTCTAGCTATATAGTGCTACAGTACCTGAAAGCAAGTCAACGTTTTTTTTTTTAAATAATAAAGTAGGAGGCTATCAAATATTTACATGACCAGAAATGAACAAGCTAGATGAGAGCAACATTGCTGTCAGAGTAGATATATACATCTTCTAGGGTGGACAAGAGGAGAGCAGGAAATAGCTGGTTCAAAAGTGGAATACATAAAGGTGAGGTGAGGTAAGAAAACCTCAAGGCAAAATAAACTTAAAAGAAAAGTCAAATAAATAAGAAAAAGCCCAAAAGGTACTGTGGTTGGCTAAAAAAAAACTGTGTTACAAAAGGGAATAAGAGAAAAAAGAAACATGAGCTGTTCCACTAGCTACTTAGCACTGTGTGATAGACACAAGATTAGAGAGGAGCAAGTAGTTGAAATGTCAGATTTGGCAAGAACGTGCTCAGATTGAGATCCACCACCATCCTTTTAATCACTGAGTCATGCAATGCTGCGTGGAACGCTGCCAAGGTGTGTAAGTACAAGTGTGAGTGTGTTGTGTGTACATCATGAAAAGAGAGAGGTACCTTTAATGAAACCCCACATCCATCTCATCGGCGCTCCAAATTTAAATGAGACATTTTCCCTTCTTGCCTTTTAGCGATGAGGCATATTAATAAGCTCAGAAAAGACACTGAAAGGTTAGACAAGTTTTTTTTCATCCCAGGGGAGAAACTGCGTGTGCATTGTCTAATGCGCTAGCAGGCTTTAGATGCGGTGTGCGTGTGCGGAGGTGAAGCCGGGGGGGGCATCAGAGATTATAGAAAATTGTGAGGATCAAGGAGAGAAAGGTTAATCAAACACTAGTTAGAAGTCCATTCCAGTGGTGACAGTTTCAGCAGACAGCTTCTCCTCGGAGTATTTGTACGTGCTTGAAAACAGCTTGGCGTCCAATCCAGTCGCTGCTCCCTCCCTCCCCTCAGTCTTTCTCACATCTACCTCCTCTCTTTTCATTCCATTCCTTCTCTTCCTTCCCTTCTCCCTTTGTCTATGTCCCTCTGCTTCTCTCAGTCCTTATCAGAAGGTGACAGAATGGTTTCGCTGCACAGCTCAGAAACACTCTGCAAAAGGCCATGAGCGACTCATTCCCTTTACAGAAAGCGCTTGTCATTCCTTAATCTCTTTTAATTCTCTTATTCCCTCATTTGCAGGTGGGAGGAAGGCAGCAGTATTCTCTGATGTTGTTTTCACTTTTACAACAGATCTCGTTATCACCTTGGCTCACCGTAAGGGTGCCTTACTTGGCAACTTCTCACAGGCATGATTAAAGCTGCTGTGTGAAGTGTGCTGCTTTTTGGAGATGTTTTACTATGGGCATGAAATGGACTGATGTATGTGTGGGGTTGTGTTTGCGTGACCATGTGTATGTGTAGGAATAGTGCAATTACCATGTGTGTGCCTGTTGGTTTATATCCATCAAATGCTGGATGGTCAATCAAGAGGACATCATGTCAAGCAGCTCTACTCCAATCAGGCTATTCAGGGCCAAAAGCCGCAGTCTCCCCTCATGTCTAAATGTTACCCATTTTTCAAGTGGGAATCAGTGCTGCAAAAAATATATTCCTTTATACAACCACTTTAATTTGATCCTTTGCCATTGCATTCATCAAGCGTTCAAAGTACTGGACAGATCTCATCCTCTTCATGTTTCTGAATGATCACAGACCAGGTGAAAAGAACAAATAATATAGAAATAATGATAAAGCAATTATTTTTCAGGGGATCAAATCCCAGGTGCCGTTGTCATAAATCCATCTGGCAACAGTAGGAGCCCAGAATTTGTTCCATTAGCCGACTGACTGGTCTGGTGGTTTGGCATTGATAAAATGTAATAAAAATGTTTGGGAAAAAGAAGTTGCTCATATCTACATTTTGATTCTGTATGTATAAAAAAAGTACTGTGCTTACTTTACAAAAACATTTAGAGGCACTTCCATTCATGCTTGCTAGGCTATAGCATTCCCAAAGATTGTACCTGGTCCTACCGTGATCAAAAGTGCCATCAAGTTTTCCATTACTGCAGACCACTGATTGGTCACGGAGAATCGTCACTAGAATCATCACTTGCTCAACACAGGACATCCTGCACAAATCCATCATTTTTAAATAAGCAAAATATTGTCAATATAGACCAACTTTTTTGTATTCACTCGATCAAAATAAAAAAAAATTAAACTATGCCGTACACTACACCGTTCAATTGATGAAGTGCAGACACTCCTCTTGTTTGGTTGCCGATGAAAGGATTCAGCCAGTGTCGCGTTCAAGATGATGTCATGGCAGATGTCATGCACAGTCGCTATACCGATCAACTGACAATCCCGCCTATACTGAGAGGGTACTATGCGCAGTGGAAAACAAAATAGAGAAAATTACCAAAAGTGAGTTGAGTTGAGTCAAACCAGGAGAAGGTAAAGTCCGCACAACTGCTTAATGCTCCGTAAAAATACTTTAATAGTGCAAATAAGGCACACAGGCCCTGAGGAAGGCCAAATTATGGGCTGAAACGTTTTGTGACTTATATGCACTATTAGGGCCCTATCTTGCACCCGGCGCAGCACAAAGCCCAACGCAAGTGTCTTTGCTAGTTTAAGACCGACCCAGTTGTCAATTTCCCGTCCAGCGCCCACATCGTTTAAATAGCAAATGCACCTGCGCCCATCTTTGCGCCCATGGGCGTGCTGGTCAGGGAGGTGTGTTCAGGTGCATTCTGGGCATATTGGTATCTTGAGGCAATGGAAAGTGATCGCGCCACTGACCAACAAAAACCTGGGCTAAAGTCAGTAATGCAGCATTTCATTGTTATTTTAACAACAAATTAGTAAAATGCACCTAGGCTCGTCACAGTGGGCGCACACTATGCTTGTTACACACACACACACACACACACACACACACACACACACACACACACACACACACACACACACACACAGGGATGCGCAGCAGCACCCAAACAAATATATAACAATGTCATAATAGCAATGCGCCAAGGTCCAAACGTGCCTGGCTTTTAAAGGGAATGGGAGATGACACTCTGATTGGTTTATTGCATGTTACGCCCAAAACACACCTATGATTAATTAAGACACTAAGTGCAACCCTTTTGAACCATGCGCCCGGTGCACGGATGCTTTTCCCCCCGTTAAACTAGCAAAAGTGGATTTGGACACGCCCTAAACGCACCTGCACCATGCGCTTCACGCCATGTGCTTAGATCATTAAAATAGGGCCCTTAAAGTATTTTTCTGGAGCATCAAGCTTTTGTGCGGACTTTACCTTCTTTGAACATTCACTTTTTTGTCCTGCACCAACAAATACATGGACGTGCACAACATTGTCTTTTTTATCAGCCTCATGTATTGCAATCGATCACTCCTACTTGTGAAAAAAATGACACCTGACCACATTGCTATTGAGTGGACTCTATGTTAATCTATTACGCCTCTCAGGTCACCATTGTTTTCTTGTGTCTTGCTCCTTATAATACACTGTAAACATCTTCAATTTAGAAGATAATCATGTGTTTTCCTTTTCTAACATTTTTCAGAAAGTAATGTAGAACACAATTAGTCCAAATGCAAAGCTGATTGATACTTTACCACTCCTCCAGTTAGCATTCTATTATCAGCCAGAACTGGAAAAACTCTCAACATGTCAGCACATTGCCAGGCAACGGACATGCACACATATGTGCATCTTGCACGTGTATAAATCTGTTCATAATGTTGGACCGGCTTTTTTGCCAGGGTAAGCTGAAAAGGTGTTAAAAGTAAAAGCATGAGGAACCTAATTATGCGTCTTCCACTTGGAGTGTGAAGTGGTGAACAAATGACAAGCTGTGAAGAAGTTGTGAAGTAAAGGGGAGCAGAGAAAGGCAACAGAGAGAAAAGTGAAGCTCCCATGCAAGAGACTTCTGTGAAGTCTGTGAGGGATGCGCCTCTGCTTTCTCACTTTTCTATTTATTTAAAAACTGACACATTTGAGAGAGATTTTTAAATCATTTATTCCGCATGGCGTTATGAATAATTGTCTCTTTCTACATGATTTGACAGAATATTGAATCTAAACAGCTCTCTGCTTGCTCTTGAAGAGACTCTAACGATGATCATCACTAATATTGATTTTCTCAGTTTGAAAAAGTCCTCCACAGGCAATCTTTATATAGGGCCTTAGCCTATCCTTATTTCGGTAAAGACATAACTGTCTAATCTGTAGTCCAGGACTTAACACACACAGTAGGTAGCTAGTTGATGGAGTTAGCAGTGGTACAGGGTTTGGGTAGACTGTGAGAAAGCTTTAAAGGTGCAGTAGGTAAGACTGATAAAACTAACTTTCTGTCTTATTGCAAAAATCCACCGCTCCCTGTTCAGATGCACCAATCAGGGCCAGGGGGGGTGTCTAACTGCGTGTCATTCACTGCTCAGGCACACACATTTCATAGCGTCCTCCCCTCCCCCTTCCCTGCGCACAAGCTGCAGATAGGTTTCCTGCCCTTCCCCCCTTCACATACGCTCTATCTATGCACAGCTTTCCCTTGTGGGGGGAGGGGCTTAGGAGACCGTTCGAGCTTTAGCAGAAAGGGGGGGAGGGACTGAGAAGTTGTCGATGTTCAAATTTTTTGGCTAAGTCCTGGATCTTCACAATCCTACCTACAGTACCTTTAACCCTTGTGTTCTCTTCCCGTTGACCATGCAACTTATTGTTTTTCTGGTTTAAACTTAAAATTCAATTCAATACAATATATACAGGTATACAAAACCTTTTGTTTTTTGTTACATAAAACGCCCCGATTATCGCAACTTCTCCTTTTCACTTTTAAGTATTCCCGTATCAGCGCTGGAGTAAATCTGAGTGGTTAAAGGAGCGGCTGTAACATGGTGGAACATTTTCATTTCCTAATTCTTCCCAGCCCCCTGTATTTTGTTATTTAAAAGCTGATATTATGAAGCAGTGGCATATCCAGGACATTTTTACTGGGGTGGCTAAGATGGGACACAAAGCTAGTGTGGGGTGGCCATGGCATAGCGAAGTTTAATGCGTATACATACGCAGCCGACCACGGTTCGAATCCCGGTCCTTTGCTGCATGTCACATCCCCTCTCTCTCCCATTATTTCCTTTCTCGTAACTGTCAAATAAAGGTGTCTATGCTGTTAAAAAATGTTTTTTTAAAAAGTCATTTTTTTATTCCATCTCTGGTTATTTTAACATGTCTATTTTTAATCAGTAATCAGATTCAGGATAGGGTACACATTTTCTAAGAGCTATTTCCTTGTAGTGGATTAAAGTCCTCGTCTCTTCACAAGTTAGATTAGAGTAGCAAAATTCAACTGCTCTTAACTCATCCTATAGAATAACATTTATCAGTCATCAGCTCATCATCTGTGTCACCTGTATTGTTACCCGTTTGCTTTACTAATTGAGGCGCCATCTTGTGGTTACATAAAAACACAGCAATCCAGGCAACAGAATAAACCAAAATGCTTAAAGATAGGACCTTATTAAAAAGTGTATCTGTAAGCAAACGATAAACTAACCTTGTAAGAAAAAAAACAGAAACATTTGTTGTTCTTTACATGCTTAGTTTATGTTATTATTTAGCTTAGATATAATTTGTTGGAGATAGTGGAATTTGAATTTTTTGGTTTATTCTTTGCCAGGTGTGGTTTTATTTAACCACGAGATGGCACTTAAATTAGCAAAGCAAACATAGGTAACAATACAGGTAACACAGATGATGGCCTGATGCCTGAATAATGTCATTCTATAGGATGCTTTGTGATGTATGAAAATGTGCAAAAAGTGGTTTTAAACCCAGACGGTATTCATGTCCAAGGCCCTGATGAAGGTATAAATTGAAATGTTGGCTTTCATTCCACATACATTAAGAAGTTTATTTAAATCAAACAGTTAAGACTTAGAATCATAAATGGTTTAGATGCTTCTTCATAAATTAACTTATGATAAATATACATAAACAATTGTAACATAAACCAAACAAATCAAACTCCAAACAAAGTATATATTATTAACTAATGTTATGTAAACCTTCAAACTCTCATGAACAATAGAGGATTCTAATAATAGTAACAAAGTGCAATAGAGGTAGCTAGTTCTTGCTTTTGCTCATTCTCCTGCTACAAAATGCGTTCGCATAGGCCATAAGACCATAAGAAAATACATAAAGTCCAATGCAATGCCACCAGACCAAATATAACTTAAGGGTTAAGGTGTTTCTTCATAATGTAACTTGTGAAAATTGTATATAAACAGTTGTAACATAAACCAAACAAACCTTAACTACAAAAAACAAGACCATTAGACATATGATGTGTTCATCCATCTTACATCAGATGAATTCTCCTGTTTTGGTGATTGGTAGCAAAACGTTTAATAAACTTGTCCATGACAAGTGACTTTGCTCTTCTAGCCTCAATGCTGAGAACACCCAGGTTGCTCAGTCTGTCATCTGTCATTATTGTGCGCAAATGGGTCTTGATGAGTTTAAGAGCTGAGAAGCTGCGCTCACATGTTTCACTGCTTACCGGGAGGGCTATGGCTATCTTGCACAGACGAAAAAGCTTGTGAAAAACATCCTTATGAGGTTCAAGGAACACTGCGAGTTCAACAATACCGTACAAGTTCGGCATTCCACTTTGCTGTTTCCTTTGCAAAAGCCTCCTTGTCTGGTGGAGTTCATGACTGAGATCTTCAGAGTCACTTTCATAAATTTCTCGCAGGCGAAAGACTGCTTCCTCTTGAAGGAAACATGTGCTTTTGGGGTCCAAAGCTTGTATTCCTCTCATTATTTCACAATTGTCTTTGGAGAAGCGCCTGTCTAACTCTCCAAGTATGGTGTCCACAATGGGGAAGAAGATTGTCCTCCTGAAGGAATCCTTGTCACCATCGTTACATTTGCGCTGACCCAATGTAGAGGTTACGACAGACCCACCAAGTCTGGAATTAACTTTTTGAGACCTCTTTTTCTCTGCATTTTCAATGGCTATATTGCACTTTGTGGCAGTGTCTACAATACTTTTCCACATATTGTCAACAAATGTTTCACTTCTGTACTCCTGAAATGAGTCTTTGAGTGCACTTACTAAATCCACTGTCATGGCAAGGTCAAGTGAAGGACATTGCAGGGTGTCAGACAGCACCTTTGCATTCCCAAGGAGCCTTCGAAAGGTTGCAAGAAGGGTTAGGGTTAGAGGTGTCAACAATGTGCCTAATTATGTCTATTTATAGGATCTACAAAGGTTTCTTTTTACATAACTACCACTCTTACCACTCACTTTTAATAACACAATTAACACATATTGCATCTCAAGCATTTGTGGCATTTGAATGCAATTTGCTCTGCCTCTGCCTATATAACATCTAAAAATGTGAACTGTGAAGATGAGCTAATTGATACAAACAAAAAGTCCTTTATCTCCAAGAGAAAAAAGTCTTTAAGCAGCCCTTAAATCACAGAGCAAATAAATAAGTCACAGCTTGTTCTTGTGTTATAGCTACTTATATCTAGACTGTCACACTATATTTCACACACTGGTTGGCCAAACATATAACATTAGCTCTATTGAACACACACATCTGCAAGAAAACATCCTCAGTCTTCAGTCCAGATCTATCCAAATAACAATTAAAAAAAAAATACTAACGTTCAATGCTTATATAACTAAACATTAAATTACCATACCTCTCAATCGACAGATTCCAGTGTTTTTATCGTTGTTGTGTTGGTGCTGTTGTAACGCCGCCTTCACATTGGCACTTGAAATCAGCTCCGTAATACACAATTACGCCCTCAGGAGACGTCGTACTCCAACCGTTTAAATCTCGCAATAGTAGAAAAATAGGAAAATGAATAGGAATAGGAAATGAATGACTTCCGGTCGTTTTGAAGCCGTATCGGAGCTGATTTTTAAGTGCCAATGTGAAGGTGGCGTAACTGTGACTGTCCTCCCGTTTCACGGACCAGCAGCAGCAGCAGGTGTAGCGTGCTCATCTCATGGGTCACCTGACCTGCATGGCCAAACGTCTGCTGAGCAGAAATCAGCTCTCACAGCCTCAGTCCACCCATTACTGTGTTAGTTAAAAATGTAAAACTGGCCCTAAATCAGTTGAGCAGCTGTCATCATTACAATGATTGACAGCATTTCTCTTGTTTCTTGTGTTGACAAACTTGACCAACTACCTATCAGATCTGGGGTGGCCAATGAGCTTTCAGGGGTGGCCACGGCCACCCCAGGCCACCCCCCAGAATTGCCATTGCTATGAAGCAGGGAAAAATGGCAGATTTTCAACTCTTCCGATCCAGTGGAGATTTATCGGTGGGTAAATGCGAACTATCGGGTACTGGCAAACCTTTCCTCAAGTTACCAGCTAACGCTAGTGGTAGCTATTTAGCTTGTTTGGCGACACACTAAGCAGGACATTTTTTAGGAGACCAGAATGTTCCAATCAACTTTAAAGAAGTGAAAACACATTGTGAGAGTGTCGAAGATTAAGACGAAAACAAGGACAACACCCCAAAAGTTAACGGCTATTTTAATGTACACAGGGCCATGGATACGCTTTGCGTCTATCATGATTGACAGGTCGGCGTGTAGCCACACCCTTAAGCATTCCCTGCTTTATAGTCAATTTTAAAACGAACAGGACCATAATTTACTAAATGAACATCATCCTATTACTAGCGATGCACCAAATCCAGATTTTTGGGGTTCGACCGAATACCGAATCCACTGGTTAAGATTCTGCCGAATCTGAAACCGAATACCGAATCCTACTCCCATCCTCAGTCCATTAACACAGTAAACAGATTAATGAAGTAAACAACGTCCACAGCATTCTGGCTGCTGTCTGTAGATTCCTTCATGCACAACTCATATTCTTTCGGATGTTTCATACCAAACGTTTTAACAGCGGCGATGTTGTGTATTGTTTAGGCTCCTCGCCACCACGAGACAAATCGGCATTACAAATTGAACCTGTAGCTGGACTTGAATGGCCTTCTTTTGACTCAAAGTACTGCCAAACAACACTTTTTTCAGTTCCATTTTCACTTTCTCACAGCCTACTGCATTGAACGGTCCACCTACGTAAACACCTTCACCGAACCCCGTCAAAAAGCCCAATATTCGGCTGAATCCGAAGCTGAATCCTGGATTTGGTGCATCCATGCCTATTACTGGTATTGAGGAAAATGTAAAACTAGTGATTGAGGCCATACACTCATTTAGAAAATGTTAATTGAAGTAATTAAGGGTCATTTAACCATAGACTACTATAGAAATGGACTTCTTTATCCAACCAGTGGAGTCACCCCCTGCTGGAAATTAGATAGCATGCAGGTTTAATACACTTCTGCATTGGCTTCTTTTTTCAGGCCTGAAAGCTTCATCCATTGTTCAAGACGCATTTGGAGACACATTCTACTGTCAGTTGAAAACACACGTACCTAGAGCTATCCACTTGTGATCGGATCACTCAGATCGGATTTTAATACTAGGTGAAAACAGCCTATGAGATTCAACTGTGAAGCCAACGAAAGCATAGGCAGAGAGAGTGAAGAAGCTAAGACAAAGAGAGAGGCTAAATGTATGTGAGTTGAGACTTCTTGAGATAGATAGATGGAGAAAAAGATGTGACTGTGTATGTGCAGACTGACGAATAAACTGTCAGAGAGCTGAACTGTATGTGTTGAGAATGAAGGGGAAACTGACAAAGAGAGACCTATATCTCAATGAAGAGGATTTAATCACAGTCCCAACAGTTATCCAATAACATCATCATCATCCTTTTTCTCACCCTGTGTCTCGTTCTCTCCATCCAGCTCTGCGTTTCCCCCCGACACAGACCGTTGATTCCAGGCAGCTTCCTCTCCCTCACAGCTTTCCCCCTAATGGAAACCTAAAGGTGTTCCGGCTCATTCCACATTCATCTGAGTCTAACACAATAACTCTCCAAACAGAGCTTGTTATTCCATTATCGTGTGTGCGTGCGTGCGTGTGTGAGTGCGTGCGTGTGTATGTGTGTGTCCTTTTTTTTGTTTTACCATCTAAGTCACAAAGGATGAGTCATGGCAGGAGAGCTGATTGGAGAGACACGTGTGTCAAACATCAGCTCTCCTGACCGAGTCAGCCTCTCATACACAGACCCTCAGGCAAACCCCTAAGTGCACTGAAATAAATGTGAAAGATCAGCATCCACTTTAGAAGAATTCTCATTCCTGCAGTGGAGGAATTGGTTAAAACACTTAGGATGTAAGGTGCAAAAACATGACACTTGATTCTTGCAAATTCTTCATTAGCATGTGAAAAAAAACTAAATATAAAAAAATAATCTCACCTCGTTGACAGAATTGTTCTACTTAACTTTAGTCTTTAACGTTTAAAGACAAGAAGAGGTAATTTTGAGGCTGTTTCTATTTTTCCAGGGGGCTTTTGTTAACATTTACTTGATAGTAAAGCATAGACAATCAATGGAAACATGGCCTTGATATGCATAAGGTTATAAAAGGTTTAAGATCAAATGTATACCCAAGGAAATTGCGATGATGCTACTTGTTTGTTCAGACAAATAAGTTCTTGATACTACAGGAGAAATATTTCCAATGTTAGTTGGACTTGTTTGCATTTATGTGTTTCTGTAAATAGGTCCGTCTCATCTCATGTTGAGTATTCTCATTTACTAAGCGTGGCATATGCAATGCTAGATATGTCTGTCATCAGTAATCAGTAACATTCAGCATTAAACGCTGGCTCTTATGACTTACTGTGATACGTCCCAGCACAGACAAGTCAAAACAATGTGGATATCATGTGAAACTCATAGCAGTACATTGTACAATATTTAATATTCGTGATTACATCCCAGAAATTACGATGTAGCTATTATGTAGGGCATGGTTAACGTAAATACAAGATTAAATTATTAAGTTAGAGTGAAACAAAACAGGCAGTGTCAAAATAAAGTACTCACAATTGTGTATTATATAAATAAGACTTATGGATATAGTATAGCTTCATGATGTGGTCATAACAATTTTTTAATTATGAGGAATTCAAGAATGACTTATGGAGTACATTGACATACTAAAGGTGGGCAAAGCAAATATTACACAGAAAAATGTGTGTAATTAGCCGATATTGCAAAGGTTCATTTATATATTAAGTTAGACACCATTTTGCATTATATGCTTTGAACTGGTTACAGTATAGTATAGTTCAAGTTAAACCCTCTTATACATAGTAATTCTTGTCTCAATACACAATTTTCTGTTTGTGGGCTGTGAACGTTTCCTTCTTGTTCCCTGTAGTTCTGGAGTAAGAAAAAGGCATCCAAACAGTGCTACGTTCCTCTTGTTCACAGTAAGTCATTTTAGTCTGAAAATCAGGTTTACCCATCTGAGAGTTCAAACATATGTTATAGGAATAAACCATAACATTTCTTCTATTCAATTTATGTAATACAATCCATAAAACTCTATGTTTACTATATAGGCTATCACACTAGACTTAGCCTGCACATTGTGCAATTCAGTCTAACATTAAAGGATACTCCTGGAAGCACACACCAGCAACACAGCTGGAAACAGTTGTGTCAGCATCTTCTGTTTTTGGTAAGAGACACCTTTCAGTGAATTAGTTTGGGGTAAAAAAAAGCTGGGCATCAGCACATTTTATGTGTTGCCTTCTTCAGGTCTGAGCCTGTCCATAACTCATTCCCACATTTCAGGAGTTGACAATGTCCACATGTAACAAAACATTTTATTTTCTTCTGTTAGAATGATGCTAGAAACAAAGAGACCATAAATAATGAATATATTGGGGCCCCCAGGGGGGCAGACAAAATCCTTAAGCCACAAATATAAGGTTCCTTCACTAACCAACATGATGCCTCCCACCCAAAATCCAACATTTTGAAAGCTATAAGCAAAACCAAGTCATCATCAGTTGTACGATACTGGGACTGAAGAACCAGCCAATAGGAGGTCCCGCTGATGGCTTCACATATATTTTAGTTTGGTGTTGTGTTCTGCTTCAAAGTAACATGCACAATATTTACTTAGCGTAAGTTATTCTTAACAATTTAGTGACAATAACATCAATAAAGTGTGGGCCAAGTGTTAATTTGCATGCAGATTTACATGCTATTTCTAGATGACATTTTTAAAAATTAGATTTTTCTTTATTAGGATTTTTCTCACATATACAAAGGACCAACAGACCTACTGCAAGACACGTGTGCACCTATTATACAATATGCATGACACACCTCATATCATGTAAAGTGTCACGCCCATATCTGTGATTGTAGGTGCACACCTACAACTACACACAAACCTATACAAGTACAACAGATTCCTATTACAGCAAATCAGAAATTACAGCAGTCCGTTTACATGCACACCAATATTCCACTATTATTCCGAATATGACCATATTCCGAATTTGATACAGGTCATGTAAACAGCATATTCTGGTTGGATATTCCGAATAAGGCCTTTTTCCGAATAACATGTTCTGATTAAGACATGTGGGATATTCTGGTATTCGTGTTTTAGAGTATTTCTTTGGACATGTATACAGCGCATTTGGAATAAGCATCTCAATCGGGGCCCTTACCACAGGCTTACGCTCAGCTCTGTGCATTTCTATGGTTTCTGTACACAAACTAACCAGCCAACAGTTTGCAAGGCTACAGACCTGATAAGAAGGAGAAACACAGCTACTTTTAAACATTATCAAAGACTTGGATATCAACAGGTTTGTGGATATGTGCGCACATCGCTACACCGACCTTTATAAGAAGCTGGTTGAAGGACTGAAAGAGGGACGGTCCAAAAAGTCCACTGCCGCTGGAAAACTTCGAAAAAATCCTGTTTTGCACGGCTACATGTAAACGGGAATATTCACTTTCATTAGCCATGTAAACAGCTTAGTCAGAAAATTGTTGTTTTTTTTTCAGAATAAGGGCAGAAACCGGAATATTATGTGCATGTAAAATTAAGTCCTTGGACATAGGCTATCCCTCACATCTAAGGTCTATGTGCACCTGTATCACAATTGGGAATGACTACAGGGAACAAGAGGGTTATGCACCCCTTACCATTGCATGGCTAAAAAATGAGCTTTTCTGCTCAGTTCAAGTTCAGTGCAATTATTTATTGTCCCACATGAGGCATTTTACATTTGTTGTGGCATGGCAAGAAAAGACATCAAAACAGACACATTAGACAATAGAATTAAAACACGCCTTTACTCTATATATTATCCAATCCAATAGGCCTGTAGCATTGCATATTTGTTTTCTCTAACAATAAATAAGTTATTGTAGCTCAAAAGTGAGATATATGTCTTACAGTTAAAAAATTTGTTCCCTGAAAACTACATTACTGTACATCTCTGTTTCCCCTAATTTAAAAATAGTCACCCAAGTATATACATTACCCTTTTATTCCCAAACTTCCTGTTTTGTTGCTCTATTAGAATGTTCCATAATTTCTTTAGAAGTGCCTCATCTTTGCAAAATAATCACACTGTAATTTACAGACTGTGATCTTAAAACATTCAAAACCACAAACTTGGAAATACTCCTAATACCAAGGATTTTCAAAACATCATATTGCTTTTAGGGTTTCTTGTTCTTTTAGTTCACAAAGACAGATTTTGCACACAAAATGTTTTGTATGGTTGGTGAATTTCAGGCCAAAATGTGAGCCTGAGGTGAATTTAAAAGCTTTTTTTTTTTACACAATAGTCCATTGTGTTGTTGCTCGAACAAAGTCTTGATTCCTCCAATACAGTATTAATATGCAGTTGGAGTGTTTGGGGTGAAACAATCCATTTATCAGCCAGCCAAAACACATTGAATTATCTTCAGTTTATATAATATTCCCACTGCATGATACAGTTGAATTTATTGACTAAGAGAAACAGTTTCTCTGTGTTCCGCTCCTCTTTTCTTCTGTCCTCTTCCACAAGCAGAGTCTGTTCATCTGGAGGAAGATGAAAGGATGACTTTTGCTCATTGATATAAATAAATGGAGAGGGAGAGAGGGAGGAGGTGAGGCCATGTAGGAGGGAAGATATCCTTGGGGCAAAAGAAGAAGTAGGAGAGAGGGATGAGCCGACCACAGGGAGGAGAGGAGGTGGAGGGTGAGGGTGAGATAGGAGGTGGAGGGTGAGGGTGAGATAGGAGCTGGAGAATGAAGAGTGGAGATATGCATAGAGAGGAGAGAAGAAAGGGAAAGAGGAGAGCAGAGGGAGATAACAGGGTGGAGGGAAAAGGCACAAAAAAACTCCTCACTTTATGAAAATGAGATTTTCCACCACATATGATTACAACTATCATCAAAGGGTGCAAGTAATTGAGTGTGCATACACTGCATGTGCAGACACATGCATGTGCGTGTTCAAAAATGCACTTTTAGTTGCTGCCTATGCACTTCCAAAAATACATTTGCATGCATGTCTGTGCTTGAAGTGTCCGTTAGCGTTTCTTGGTTTTTGTGAGCTCATCTGTCTACTTTACCTACAAGCCGACATGCTTTTATGTGAGTATTATAGTATATACAGTATGTGTGTGTGTGTGTGTGTGTGTGTGTGTGTGTGTGTGTGTGTGTGTGTGTGTGTGTGTGTGTGTGTGTGTGTGTGTGTGTGTGTGTGTGTGTGTGTGTGTGTGCGCGCGCACAGTCTTTATCTCCTCCACCTGTGGTTGTTGAAGTATTTATATGAAGCGCCAGTTAACCTTTCTCTTCTGTCTAAAGCCATGGCATCGTGACATTTTATTAACCATGGCAGGTGATATATTACCACACTTCCCACAATAACATTACATTACCTCTCTGCCGATCCACCTTATTTCTCCTCCCTTCTACTGCTTTTCCCTCCTTCTCCTGCCTCCTTGTCCTTCTTTCCAACCTTTCTTTTCCCCCTCCTCTTTAATATATCCCTCCTCCTTCCTACCCTACTGTATCCACCACAGTAATTAGCCAATAGAGGACAGGGGACAGCATAGGATAAAGGAAGGAACAAAAGGGCAGCGAAAGAGAGAGATCTCAGTGTAAGCCACTTTTTGAGAGAGACACAAGGAGAAAGAGAAGAGACGTCCAAAGAGAAACCGAGAATTGAGAGTGACAGAGGAAAAGAGCAGGGTTGAGAGGTAGGGAGACAGTGAAGGGGTGTGCAGGGAATAGGGAGGATTGTAATGCTCTTTACCTTGCCATGGAGCGCTCTTAACCAAGTAGGCAATCCCATTTGGCTGCCAGTGATGGCTGCGCTGCCATGGTCTCCAAGATACATGGAGGAATTTAATGAGAGCAGCTTCCAACACAGGAAGGGCAGCACTTAGGTGAGGGCTGGTAAGAGAGATGTGTGGAGGGCCGTGTGTAATAAAGGTTAAAGGGAAAGAGTGAAATGGAAAGATGCAGCCTACATGAAGGAATGCACTTACTGTTGCTATATACAGATCAGATATGGTGCTCAATGTTCAGCAAGATTATTACCTCAACAGGGCTGATGTCTTAGACACCCACTGATGTATGAAGATGTATGAAGGGATAGATGATGGCTTGGTGCAGTGGTGTGAAACATACGGCCCGTGGGCCAGAACTGTCCCGTCAAAGGGTCCAATCAGGTCCACTGGATGACTTTGCAAGGTGTGAAAATTTCAGAGAAGTAATTAATTCCAATTCCAAATCTACCACTTTAATCTCAGAGAATATCCAAATTCTTTTCTGTAAATGTATGACTGAGTTTTTTCTCTGAATATTACCCCTCTCTCCAGGGTCCGTAACATTATTTTTTTTCCTACAATGGCCTTAGAACGCTGTCGTAGCAGAAGCAATGTTTGCCAACATCAAGCTGGAAAGAAACTCTGTGGCAGATAAAGTTTCTGATCTTTCTGGATTGGTTTACTTGAGATTAAATTAGGGGTATGTGGCTCATGAACTAAAATGAGTTTGAAAAGTGGTGAAAAAAGAAATGATGATGAATGAGAAGTGTTGTAATTCACATTTTGGTTTACCTGGGGGGAAAAAGTTTGTTCTCTTTAGAATGTCTCTATAGTGTACGTATGAAAAATAATATTATAATAGCACAACTTATTATATAACTAGCTCATGAACACTAGGGCACGTCTGCGGTGGCGGTTATTTCCCTCGCTCAAAACACAAAACAAGAGAGCTGCAGCCTAAAAACATGGCTGATATGCCTAAGGGAAGGCACAATACTCTCTCAAGGACAGAAATTGAATATTTACTGAAAGAACAAAGGCATTAATCATCTCAGTCGTCAGGTAAATAATGAACGTCGCAAGATCAAATGTCATGCCTTAGTTTCTTTGAATTTCTTTGAATGGCCTTGAGGAAGTGTTTTAAAAGTCTTTTTTATCACAATTTACTCAAAAAACAATATGTCATGAGGCAGAATTGCATTGTAGACGTATGGCTACTGTCAGTTGACAAATTGTGTCTCTTCTTCTAGAACGAAGCCTTACTTTTTATTAAAGGTATTGCTAACTACATATGTATAGGTCAAGTTAGGCATCTTGGCAAAATGTCATGTAATTTATAGACTGACATTTCATTCATGGTAATTCTAGTTAGGTTTCCCCTGACCAATCAGTAGCAAGTGATGTCAATGCCTGCATGATATTTTAGGTCATTCACAGGTTAAATTACAGATTGTGTACAAAGGCTAAAGTGCACGAGTCTGGGTGTAGTGTGTAGGGGACTGCAGATCTGGAACGAGCTTGATGAAAGCTTGAAATTGTCACGTTCTGTCTCAATCTCCAAGAAAAAACTGAAGGAAAAACTTATTGCTTATAACAGATTGTTGATTATTCATTAAGTGTTATATTTGTTTTGGGATTGTCTGTATTTTTAGTGGTATTTGTCTGTGTTGTGTCTATTGAGTTTTTTAATGTCTGTATTTTCAGTTGTTTGTTTAATGTTAATGGGGCCCCCCTGCAAAGCTTTTAGTAGCTTGAAAATTGTATTTGCAATAAAACATTACTAAAAACATAATAAATAAATAAAAGTAAATAAAAAAAGCATTAGCTTATTCAACAGTTACATGACGTTGCAGGACATTCTGACTCTTAGCGCGTCAAAAAGCAACGCTTGGTCAGGTGCCTGTGGCATTTGTTACCTTAAAAGTCTAATTTAGCATCTAGCCCGATCATTGCATGTGTCTTGGGTATATTTATATTTAGACATATATATCTTGTAGGGGTGACCCCAAATAGTCGACTATTAGATCTAAGGAGCCTTATTCAACTGCCAATCTCACAGTCGAATCGTCGCAGTATATGAAAATGTGTATATGAAATAAAGGATCATTCCATTCGGGCTATATGGGGTGCTAAATGTGATGAAATCATTTTACATTACATTACATTCCTTGGTTTCTTCCAATAAATCATGACATATAGCCTATTTTGATATAAGTATCAGCCTATGATATCAGCCTATTAATAATATTGTTAATGACAATTAGAGGTAAGGGTACTGGACAAAAATCAGATAAGTATGACGTCGTACTAGACCAAGTAAGGCTGTATAAGTAAAATCTGGATTTACTGGACTGAATAAGGGTGCAATTTTCTGCTTATGATTTCAACTTGTAAAATTTGTATAATGACGATTGTGTTTTTTCTTATTTCAAAAGTTACATTGTCTCACTCTAAAACTGTCTTATCTAGAGTAGATGTTAACTTTTAGGACGAATGTAAAGTCATGAAGATTAACAGATGAGTTGACTAATGAAGAGCAGAAAAGGGCGTGTAAGGCCATTCAGTGCATAGTGTAATTAATAGCTGGCAAGTTGCATGCCCAGCCTTACTGTTGGGAGGGGCCTACCTATCACACTAATGTGACAGACAGGTTTTGGATGGGGTTTGGTCCACTGAGATTGGCCGCTCACCAGTCCAGTCAGTCACTTTCATAGAGTCTGACACCAGACTGCTTTCCTCTAATTCAAACTTCACATCCAATCACTTTTCATTTTCTCATAAATCCTGTTAGATCCCGCCTCTCTCCCTGTACTCCTATTAGGTGATTGTGTTTTAATTTGGAGCAGCGAATGAGCTATTAGCAGTCGCTGACACGTTACCCATGTAATGCTGGAAAGGAGCAGAGCAGCTGTGACAGTTCATCCTCATTCACTCACTCACTCACTCACTCAGTGAACCATGTTAGCGCACACTTGCTAACAAAATCAAATGCACTTACTTTTGGAATTGAGATCAGTCATGCTGCCCAAGTGGGACTCTTCACAGAGTGACTGAGAGACACAACACAGAGCATGATGAGTGAAGCTGGCTTCTCCTGTATCTGTGATGGTAGGTTTTAAAGTTAGATGTGTTCCAACACTCCACTGATCACATATTCACAAGGTGACTCAGAGAGTGAGAAGAAAAGGACAGGAGGTGGAAAATGCAGACAGATTTTTTATTTTTTTTTTCCTTTTGAGGGGAGACACAGAGCTTTAGTTAATTGCGGTTCCAGGAGTTGTCAGAGCATTATCAGTGTCTGCTTGGCATGGGAGTTGACTGGCAGCTAGATCAGAAACAGTATCAGGGAGATAAGAAGTGAGAAGAGGATGCGGACAAAAGAAGAAGAGAGTGAGAGAGAGAGAGAGAGAGAGAGAGAGAGAGTGAGAGCTCAAAAGATGAAAGAGAAGAAAAAGAGGGGAAAGGAAACAAGGTTTGCAGAAGGAGAAAATGACCATGAAGAGGGTAATATCAAATATATTCTAATTTTGTCTTATCTGTAAAAGTGGAGATATGTTATCTTGTTCACTCATCACCAAACTGCTTCTGATTACCAGAGCTGTTTGACTGGTTGCCAGCCGGCCAACATCAGCAATGATGAAAAATAATAATAGAATGAAAGTAAAACCTCTCTATTGGCCTCTTTTATTTATGTCCGTTTAAGTTTCCTTTCGCAAACCTCCCCTCTTCTGCACAGTCCCAGTAGAATCCTGTTTTTGACTTTTAACATTTACAGTACAGTATATCTTCCATCTTCCACGCTCTCTCTCTCTCTTGAAGCTTGCCCTCTATTTCTCTCTCCCGCATAATTTCTCTGTTTTATAGAAAAGTTTTGTGTTGCTTTCATCTGTTTCCCATTTTTTCCCTTCCTGTGCTGTTTGTGCCTTTTCCTCTCTACCATTTCAACTCTCTTACTTTATATTATTCTCTTCCACCTCTTTGTATATAGTGTCTCCCTTTGCTGCACTTTGCTTGTACTACTCCAATCAAATTCTGATCACATCTTTATATCAAAGATGCCAACCCTCCAGGAGGCACTACTTTCATGTGATGAAACTTGCTTATAATCCTTTCAAAGCTGTAAAGCCAAGGCTGAATATTAACACTCCACATTATGACCTTCTACTTACACAACACTTCTTTGTCAGTTTTCTGACTCGGAAAGTACTTGCTGTTCTTAGTTTACCAACTACAAGCTGCAAAGCTAAAAGCACTTGCATTAACATTTCCACATGAGGTCAACAGTTGACAATTTCACAGCGAAAAGGACTCAATGTCAACATGATAAAAGTGCTGCAGGTTTACAGTTCAGTATATACCGGTATTTAACACATTGCAGTGTCTACTTTCTACACTCTTGGGGCAGTCCGTAGGGACTTGATTTCAAGTCCCCGTACGGACCAAGTACGGTCTGTGAACTGGTAGCTGGACAGGTGCCAGTTCACCTCCTTCCCTTGAGCAATGCACCAAACCCCGATCTGCTCAGGGCGCCTTTCATGGGCAGCCCCCCTCACTCTGACATCTCTCCATTTGTGCATGTATAGGTCCTGTTTGTGCGTGTTTGTGCGTTTCGGGCTTGTGTGTAATTTGTAATATCAACAGAATGTAAACATGTATTTTCCCCCCATGGGGATCAATAAAGTATTAGTGTGTTCCATTTACCTCGCAACTCGGAAGCCAGAGCTGGGAATGACGTCACCCCCGAGTTGAATGCGTTCCATTTACAAGTCGGATTTTTCATTGTGGGGTTAGCTCTAGCCTAGTCTCACTTTGCCAGACTCTCCTCCAAAGGGCCCTGAAAGAGGGTCTGGCTACTCCACATAGCATTCGGGGATGGGAGGAAAACGTGCTCTGGTTTATTGGCATTTCTTTAAACCAATCAAAATCGTCATGGGCGGTGTTAAACTCTGCACACAGAAATAGTTGTGCGAGAGAAATCTCAGATTGGACAGATAGTCTAGCTAGCTGTCTGGATTTACCCTGCAGAGATCTGAGGAGCAGTTAACCATAGTCCTCAGAAATCCACCGAATTTAAAATTCCAACACAAAGAAAGCAAAAGGAAAATTTCCTGCAGCACCGGAGCAATCCCAGAAGTGAAACACGCATACAAACAGTGTAGCAACATGTCCACAGATAGAAGTTGGACAGGACTGTGTGTACGACTGATTTAGTGAGACACAGATAAGACAGAAGTGCCAATAAATGCATGTTACTACAGCTTTCACTACTGTTGATGCACAGAGCAACCATGTTGGATATTAAGCTCGGAGTACTCGGAGGTTTTCCGAGTTCTGAACTCGGAAATCCGAGGTCAGAGGGTGTTTCCCACTTTGAGCTCGGAAAATTCGACTTCTTCTTTTCTTCTCTTTACTTGGCTGCCTCAATGACTGTACAAAAGGCCGTCTAAGTAGTTACACTGCATTAAGATAATGTAATTAATAGTGGGTTTATTATTATCATTTGCTATAAATAATTCCTATGCATTGTGTCGCAGCCTTTACAATGTTATTTATTTCTTTGCAGAACCACACACACACACACACACACACACACACACACACACACACACACACACACACACACACACACACACACACACACACACACACACACACACACAACCATACCAACGCTACCCACGGCCATGTTTGTACTGTTGCTCGATCTTAATAAAGCATCAAAAGAGAGAAGTTGTCTCCGTCCATGTTTTAACAGACACACCTGGGGCGAAGTTGGAAACCAGAATGCTACAGTGAAGTTTAAATACAGTCCTATTCTAGCCCTCACTAACAATGACCCAGTTTAAACTGAGGAATCAAGTTTGACTTATGTCTATCACTGTCAAACAGCTAGCAGGTTATATATAGTTGAGCAAGCCTTTCAGAGTTATTTTCATTCATCAGCTTTCAATTAATAATTTAGGCTTTGTGATATTGCATCAAAAATTAGTTGTAGTTACCAAGGTTGCATTCTTAGGTGTTGTCCGAAGTGTGGGTCCTTAGTTAGAAACTGTCCATTTACAGTGACTCCGCTTCCCATGACTCCGTTGTAAGGATTTCTACTTTTACAGTTCACTGTCCCCTTTTTCTCTTTTTTTTTTCTATAATATTTAATTATTGTCCTTTGTCCCGATTGTGGATGTGTTCTTAATGGAAGACAAAGGTCTGTTATGTTAGTTGTGCTGTCTTAAGTCTGTCCAGGAGGTCAAAGTGTCCAACATGCCACCGCCATGCAAAGATCTGTGTATAAAAAGAAGTGGTTGATCCCTTTCCTTCCACACCACCCATACAAATGCCTAATATAACTCCTTGCTGGTGTACATCATATCTAGGACCATCTCTGTTGACCAGTTACTGTTACACAACGTAATCTTCATTATCTGCTCTACTTACCACTGTCTTGCTTTCTTTTCTCATTGTCTAATTTTTTCTCTTCCCTTTTTCACTCCCAGAAGGATAATTCCTCTTCCTTTTCGTTTGACTTAAATCAATTCAAAACGTTTGGTTATCTTGCTTCTAGGGAATGACATGGGGCCACCTCAGGGAGGTTTCCGACTGAGATGTCATTGCAAAAAGTAATTTGTTTGTTTGAGGGGGAGGGGGGTTGCGGTCACTGTGGTTATAACATTTTGAGCCATTGCTGTAGAGTAAAGTTTGTTAGCCCTCGAGGACCCCCTCACGGCCGGGGGCCCCAAGCAGTTGCTTAACCCTCTGATCATACCGTGAATGAATTCTTGGCATCACACAATGATAGTAAAATTTCAATTCATCAGATCGTTAGGGGCCCCCCTGAAGCGTCAGGGCCCTGGGCACATGCCCACTTTGCCCAAGCCTATGGCCCCAGATACAGTAGAGCAGTACATTAGTGGAATGTAGCTAAGTACATTTACTCAAGTACTGTATTTAAGTACAAATTTGAGGTACTTGTCTTTTGTTTTTATGCCACTTTCTACTTCTACTCCGCTACATTTCACAGATAAATATTGTACTTTTTACTCCACTACATTCATCTGACAGCTTTAGTTACTAGTTACTTTACAGAGTAATAAACACAAAACACATGTAGGCCTAGTTTATAAAATACAATGTTTTATTATAAACTAAACGAGCCAACACTATATAGGCCTACACTTATAGCTGAAATGATAAGCAGATTAAACGCTTAGTTGATTGACAGAAACAGTGCTTGAAGTGGGAAAAAAAAGGTGCCGGTACTCTCTTGCATTGGCGAATCATTATGACATTTGAGATTTCTATAGTGAAAAACAAAACTTGGAGATATTGCTGGTACAATAACAATTTATTGTCATTTATTAACAATATAAATGTACTGATTTATTTAAACAAGTTTACATAACTTTAGTGCATAAGCTATTAAAAAAAACATGTTTTCATTTTAAACATACATGTGGCACAGTGAATCCTTATTAACTATCTATGGATGGCCTAAGTGACTAATTTACATATAGGCTAGTATCAATATTGTTTATTCTTTCCACAAATAAGCTGATTTATATGTTGGATGTGTTGGATTCATGTTAAGAGATTTAAATTATCAAAACAACTTCATTTTAACAATAATTTGGTGCTGAAACAAATGCAAACAAACACTCACTGTCTGTGTGTGTGTGTGTGTGTGTGTGTGTGTGTGTGTGTGTGTGTGTGTGTGTGTGTAGGTGTGTGTGTGTGTGTGTGTGTGTGTGTGTGTGTGTGTGTGTGTGTGTGTGTGTGAGACAGGGGGAACAGGGTTTATGCCAGACAGCTTCAGTCCCCTCTCTGTCTGGGCAGCTAGTGACGGGATGCTGCTACATGTTTTGCAGCCCAGTTTGTTATCATTAGAAACGAGCCAGCTGTTCGTGGAGCAAAAATACATCATTTGGTCCTTTGAGCAACAGTCAGGCCATCCGTGTGTTTCGTTACTCACGTTATTGTTGACGTCGGTGTCATTGAGTAAGGTAACGTTAAGGTTGGTAGCGGCAGACTCCTCATTAACGCCAGCTGTTCAGCTCACATCAACGCTAACGTTAGCTTGAACGCACTGGACAGAACAAAAATTTTTATTGAGTACTTTTATTAAGTACGTTTTCCTGACAATACTCCCATACTTTTACTTAAGTAACAGTTTAAATGCAGGACTTTTACTTGCATTTTTACATTGTGGTATTAGTACTTTTACTAAAGTAAAGGATCTGAATACATCTTCCACCACTGCAGTAGAGGGATACACTGATAGTCTTGTATTTATGCAGCTCTGTAGTCCTGCCATCTTCACATATTTTCCCCAGCGTCAAGGCCCAGTCACACCAGAAAGTGGTAAAACCAAAAGTGGTTTTATGAGAGCAGACATTAAAGCTTTAGTGCGTAACTTTTTTATATTAATGAACGGAAATTGTGTAGTCCGGCGACTTTCGCGTGCAGAAACTTGAGCGAAGATAATAACCCTTTCTAAAGAGTTCATCGTGTTTTTTTAAATCCTCCGTGTCCTCCTTGGCTACAGGCAACTGCGTGGAAGAGGGGTGGTGGTGGTGTGCGACCACGGAAGGCTTGTATCATGTGGAAGCGCCGACAGTTTTCCTTGTCATTACTTAGAATTCCTCATGGGGGGGACAGAAACTGCTACTACTATAGCTTTAAAATGCAAGTGTAGTCTCTGATTGATGGCTTGCTTGTTTGTGTAATGAATACTATTTTGAAAACAAAGCTTATAGAATTATCTTGACATGTTTTGCCTGTCAACATGTTAAATGTTTAGCCAGTACATTTCCTCTGACATAAACATACACATGCGACATGCAAACTGTCCGCAGCATGTATAGAGTCAATTTCCATGGAGATTGATTAAAGGCATTTGATTAATGGCATTCTGGTAAATGTAAGACATCATTAAAGTGCCCATATTATGAAAAAATCACTTTTGTCTGGGATTTGGGGTGTTATTTTGTGTCTCTGGTGCTTCCACACGCATACAAACTTTGAACTTTGAAACTTTGAAACTTTATCCATGCTGTTTTGAGTGAGATACAGGTTTCTGAATGATTCTTGCTTTGAGTCTCCGGGTGAACTGTTCAAAATTTGCACGGCTTTTTACGTCACTAGCTGAAACGATGGGCTAACCACAACTGTTAGCATGCTAGCGCTAGCATGTTAGCGCTAGCATGCTAGCGTGCTACCTCGTTCTCAATGGCAAAGCACTGCTACAACAAACACAAGTTCACCATAATCTGCAAAGGAACTACTTACATGTGCGCCCTCCTTTAGAAGAAGTCTCCCAGCTAATCCTGCCTTGTAACTGACCAAAGTTGGAGAAACAACCTTTCTTTTACTGTCTATGGAGCTAACTGACATGATCTACGATCTGAGCTACTGAGCATGTGTGAGTGGACTCAAAGAGTACAGAAGAAAAGATGATTCACTCTGTAGCTAAAACAGAGACCTGAACACAAGGTGAAAAGAAGAGCTGCAGCAGTGAGAGAGAGCTGTACAGTACAACAACAATATGGTGCTTTTTGAAAATTAAACCATGTAAACCTATTCTGGTACAACCTTAAAATACAATTATGAACCTGAAAATGAGCATAATATGGCATCTTTAAAGTAGACAAGACAGGTTGTGGGGAAGTGGGTACGCCCCAGAAGGATAACAGGGAACATACTGAACAGCACATCACATTCTATTACATTTCCCTGCAGCACATCCATTTGTGAGCCGTTTGCTTTTGTAATGAGCCTGCCCACTTCATTTATTTGTTTTAGAATTCACTGCGTCCCTCTCTGTTAAAATTCTCCATCAAAATTCTCTGTCTTCTAGTCCCACAGAATATCAATGTTCTGCCCTGATGCAGCACTGCCCAGCTCACTACTATGTTAAAGTCCAGCTGCAACACATATTAACAAATAACAAATTAGTGTCTTAGGTTGTTGTGCAAGATACCTGTTCCAATTCACAACTACTGACCATTCATGGGCATCAGAGTAACATGTGGTCATTCTGAAAAGTAATGGGATTTTCCAGCAAAAGGGGCAATTAGGGCATATTGGTAAAGTTGTCACTTAGAAATGCACTTTGTTGTGCTGATTGATCTGCTTAGTGATAGCAGTAGAATTAATTGAGTCAGTGGAGATAAATGGCTGTGCAGTGATCATCCAATGACTTCCAAGCCATTGATTTGTCCCCTATCTTGGCGGAAAAGATGCTGTTAGTAGAGGACAGGGTGGTAGTTGTTATCCAGACCAAAGCCACTTAGTGTTGCCTATTTCTTTGGCTGCAGCCAATGAAACCATTAACAGTTTAATTATCAAACATAATTAACATCAGTGACAGTTAGTATAGCATTAGTGCAATAGTAGTGATTGTAGTAAAAGCAGTAGGCCTAGTATTTATTTTACTTGACATACAGTCCTATCTCTAAGAAATGGTCTTAAGACCATTAGGCCTTGTTGACAGAAGACATTTTGACATGTCACATTAGGAAAAGCACACACATATAATAATTATGATAAATCAAATAAAAGATGTCTGAATTCCATTTAGCTGTGAAAAAGGCAGTTGAACTCAAAACAAGTTTACTGGTGAATTTATATCTGTAGATTAAGATTAATTTGTCATTTCTGCTTTGTTATTGTTGTTAAACTCTACTCACACAATCCTTGTAATTGTAATTGTTGTAATTAATAACCCAGCTGACATATTAGTTATTGCCCTTTTATAATTGGTAATGGTTGTTAGCATATTAGCACACATCCCATGCATACACTGTATTTGGGGTAAAAATCCCCAGAGAGACCTCATTCTATTCATTTGAGGAGAATTATGATGCAGGCTTGTTAAACCTGGAACCACATTACTATAAATACATACTGCAAATCAAATCTTACAGTACAACTTTTGACAACATGAAAAAAGTAGTTGTTGGCTCCACTGAATGTTTTAAGCGTGTCTACTTTAAAGGAGAATTCCGGTCGATTTGAACATATAGCTATGTTGTTTGTTGTCACGTAGTGCTGTCAGTAGCGAGAAAAACGAAAACGATCGTTGTTGCCTACACCGAGTTATGCTACTGCTAGCTTTCGCACGCAGGCGGCTGAAACAGGGCACGTTTTAAATGTGCTTTTAGCCTCTTAACATGTTCGAGATGTGCCTACCCATGTGCAGTGATTCCTTCCGAGTGAACACAGTGAATATGGCTGCAGTAGATGTGAAATAAATGCATAAATGTTGTGCTAATTCATTTAGTTCCGGTGTTGAGACAGCAAGATGAGTGCTTCAGGACCATCTACAAACTACAAACACCAAAAAGAGATTCAACAAAAATATTTATTAATTTAATGATTAAATAAGGTAGTGTCTCCAAACTTACCTCAGTTTTAACTTGTAACCTGCTAGTTGTACTACAGCACTTACTTTTTTTGAAAATATTTTTGTATCGCTTTTCGGTGTTGTAGTTTGTAGACGGTCCCGAAGCACTTGTCACTAACACCGAAGGGTTTAGGAATTGCAAACATTTTCATACATAGTCCCCTAATTTCAAGGGACCTAAAGTAATTGGACAGTTGAGTCAAAAGCTGTTTCTTGAGCAGGTATGGGCTATTTCCTCATTATTTTATCATCAATTAGGCAGATACAAGGTCTGGAGTTGATTTCAGGTGTAACATTTTCATTTGGAAGCTGTTGCTGCAAATCCACAACATGCGGTCAAAGGAGCTCTCACTGCAAGTACAGCAGGCCATCCTTAGGCTGCAGAAAAATCCATCAGAGAGATGGCAGAAACATTAGGAGTGGCCAAATAAAAGAGAAAAGGAACGCACCGGTGAGCTCAGCAATACAAAAAGGCCCGGACGTCCACGAAAGACAACAGTTGTTGATGATCGCAGGATTCTTTCCACGGTAAAGAACCCCTTCACAACATCCAGTGAAGTGAGGAAGACTCTCCAGGAAGTAGGCATATCATTATCCAAGTCTACCATAAAGAAAAGACTTCACGAGAGCAAATACAGAGGGTTCATCACAAGGTGGAAACCATTCATAAACCTCAAGAATAGAAAAGCCAGATTAGAGTTTGCCAGAAGACATCTAAAAAGCCAACCCAGTTCTGGAACAGCATTCTTTTTGTCCAATTACTTTAGGTCCCTTGAAAAGAGGACTATGTATGAACATGTGTGTAATTCCTAAACTCTTCCTCCAATTTTGATGTGAATACCCTCAAAATAAAGCTGAAAGTCTGCACTACAATTCCATCTCGATTTTATTTTAAATCCATTGTGTTAGCGCACGCGGCTAAATTTATGAAAATTGTGTCACTGTCCAAATATTCCTGGACCTAACTGTAACTACGTGTTGAATTCTCCTTTAAATGTCCAAGTTATCTAAACAAGAGACTATGGGTCAAATGGCTTCAGATATCTCATGTTTTGTTGGACAGCCCACGTGTCTTTCATCAACTGCAGATGATGCATCTTTTCTGTTAGAAAGTGTGTGTTGAATGTCTGGATAGGATGGATAGGAATGACCAGCATGCTGGTCGCTCCTGACTAACTGTTCCTAAATAATTTGGGAGCTGAGACCAAATCTTAACTTTTAGGCACGTCTATGCATGGTACTTGTACATTTTAAAAGTCTACATTTTTGGTTGAAAATGTATATGTGTACCTGCAGCTGAAAGATTTGCAGTTGAAACATTTGAAATACGGAGAGGATTTGCAGATATGTTGAGGTTTGTCGTTGTTGGGACATTTAAGACAAAAACTTTAATTTATACTTAATTTAAGTATAATATATAAATAATATGAAGTATAAAGCAATTTATATTATTTTTAGGGCTGTCAAATGATTAAAATTTTTAATCAAATTAATCAGAATTTTCAGTGGATTAATCATGATTAATCACTATTTGCAATTACACCTGAATCCTAACCATTTTTTTTCTGAAATGCATACCAAAAGATACTAGTGCTGTCAATTAAAATATTTAATCGCATTAATGTCATAGTTAACTCGCTATTAATCGCAATTAATCGCACATTTTTATCTATTCTAAATGTCCCTTGATTTCTTTTTGTCCCATTATATTTTCTCATTTTAATTCTCTTATCAGCATGGAAAAGTAGATTGGCTTGCTTTGTGACTGTTTTTTTATTGAAAACAACATTGTCATATACGTTATGTTCAATTTCACACTAACATTCACACTTGGATCTAATAATCTGTCACATAATGTAACGCTGTTACCTCGATGTTCCATTGCAGGTAGTACTGCAGATAGTCCTGCAGATAGTACTACAGGTAGTACTGCCTCATGCCTGAGGCGAGCGTGGCTCGTCCTACTGTCTATGGGCTCACAGCGTCGTCAGCGGCATAGCCGTCGTCATAGCAACTGGTTTCCCGTGACTCATTTCCTGGTTCTCGTTCTCGTTCATAACCAACGTAAAATCAAGGAGAGGGGTAGCTTCTCCTGCTCCAGGTTTCCCACCGTGGTCAGAAAGAACAGAGGAGACACTTTGTTTCTCTCACTGACTGTAGAGTCACTACTCGCTCGCTCTGAAGATAATCGCCGTCACAAGCCTACAAGCTACGCGGCTAGCAAGCTAAAACCGGCCGAGGCTTGTGTCTGTTTTGTTTGCGGTCTGCGAAATTACAAGACCCGCCGTTCAATCACTACTATTGGCCAGGCGTCGAAGGTAACGTAACCCCATTTGTTCAGGTCCTATCCCCTGACCAATCCACTATCCTCACCACTCGCGGTGAAATGCCTAAACCAAACCAATCAGTTGCTTCGTAGGGCGGGACATGGCGTGGCCATAGACAGTTAAAGAAGTGGACTAACAGATCCTGTTGCTCTCTCTATGCGTTACTCGTGCGTTAAAAAAATTATCGGCATTAAAATGGGTTTGCGTTAACGCCGTTAATAACGCGTTAAACTGACAGCCCTAATTATTTTTGCTACTTACCAGCCCTGCTTTTTGTCAAGGGCAGAAAATAATCTATGTGGATTTCCTGTAAATGTACACTAATCCTCAAATAGATCTATATTCAAGTCAAATTAAATCTTATAATCAGAACAGTCCACCTTCTGCATTCAAAGACCTTCACTTAAATTTACAATTCATCTCTTTCCTGTATGGTCTGCTCCCTTTTAAAAGTAAGTTGCAGGTGTTGAATTGATGGGCTGCATTAAAAGTCTTTTCAGTCTTTTATCTGTTTATAATGCAACATAGTCAGTCATGACACCTAACCCAGATAAATACTATAATTATTGCTTCTGCCTCTCACAGCTCACCCGTCTGCCTACTCAAACACAGGAATGCACACATACCAACACACACACACACACACACACACACACACACACACACACACACACACACACACACACACACACACACACACACACACACACACACACATATACAGACACTTTTTGATGTGTCAAATCTGTATCCATCATAGTAAGTCAAAGTGAGATTTAGTGAAGCTCCCTGGCGGGGTAACCGCACTGTGGGCGAGTCCATATTAAATTGTCTACTGAAGTAGGCCAGATTGTGTTTGGCCAGTCTACCCATTCATCTGTGCTAATGCCCTTTCTGCCTCCATCCATTTCATGAGCTGAACGGGACTGGGAGACAGGAGAAGAGCATAAGGGGAGGAGAAGGAATGAATGAAGGGGAAAGTGTGGAAAAGATTTCAAAAAGTAAAAAGAGAAAGGGGGTAAATAATAGCAATGGACTGAGTGGTAGAAATGGCGGGTAGACCGTGACAGCTAATGATGTAATTATTTTTTGGTTCACTATATGTGATTAACTACATTGTTATTTAAACATTTGTCAGTGTTTTAAATAAGCAAGCCTGCAGCTCCTTCGGGAGGAGCAATACGGACAAAACAAGATCTAATGGAATAAAACGCCATGCCATGTACAGTACATAGCAGCAGCAGCTACACTAACAAGGTTCTGTGTCAATGAGCTGGAGGGGGTGAAAACACATGCCTGAAAACACACACACACACACACACACACACACACACACACACACACGCACACACACACACGTGCGCGCACACACACACACACACACACTACGTCGATGTGCTAAGACTTTCTCAGCATTCTCTCATTTTGCCATTACCATTTTTAAGTGTTTGTTACTATGGCAACAGTGTGATTTATTTCCCAATTAATAGTTAGTGAACTTGCTCACTTACGACCAGTAATATCAAGCAGCACATAAATTACCTTCAGGCATAATGCGGTTCATTTACTATTAAAAGCAAATTTATATCACCATCTTGTATCTCCCAAACAAGCAAACTTCTGTATCAAGAGTTCACTTCTTTGTGAGTTTATTGTACAAGAACAAATATTCTCTAATAAGTGTGTGTCAGATCTAATTGGCAATTAATGTGCTCGCTAAAAAGGATGAAATTCAGCGGGCTTCACATCCAATAACAACCTCTTTCATCCATCTAGCTTAAAATGAAGATAAACAATGCACGGATGGATGAGCAAGTCGGCAGGCAGGTGGGAATGTAATGGAATCAATTAGGCAAACACTCGTGATTTATATTCTGTGTTGATAACAAAGAAAGCTTAATTTACTTTTCCCCTCTCACTGATATCATTTGTTTCTAATGTTTATGCGATGATAACATATGAATCCCATCTCCTCTTGTAAATTGAGCAGTAGTGCCTGCCTTTATAGTTCTCTGTGCGTGTACACACATGGGGATGTGTTTATGTGCGTATATAAAGCAGAGGTGTTAATTATTAACCCTGACTATAAAAATGCTAATGCATATATTAGCACTGATTCATTAACACAAAGGCCATTTCTGTGTGTATCTGGTTGGAGTATATTATACTTTCTGTTTGTATACATGTGTGTGCAATTTGTCTTCATGTTGACCAGAAATATGTTTGCATATCTCTGGGTGTGTGGATTTGCCTAAGTTTGCAAATGGTTGTCCAACATCCTTCTGTAATGAAACCCCTAGGTTCCTCTTTTTTTCTATTCCCGTCATTCTCTCCCTCTCTCTTCTCTTGCTCGCTGCAGTGTTTTTGAGAAGTAGAACTCGTCTGGCCCTCATTAATGTCTCCCTGGCATTCGCTTGGCTCTGCATATCTCTTTTCCTCTCCCCAGCCTCTTACAGCTTCATTCCACATTCCAACCATGCCATCATTGTACGTGCAACACTAGCAGGCTTCAGCTGCAATTAGTACCTGTGTCATCACGCATTCACACACACATACACTGAAGGAGCATTCAGGTTCAGATCTTTTTTGTGCCCAGCACCACTCTTCCCTTCGTTCACCCCTGCAGCCCTTTCAATAATGATGGACTTGTTGGACAATAATTAGACGGACTTAATAAGCATTCAGTTAGTCCAGGGAAACACTGGAATGCCTTGTTCCCTTCCATTAGGGCTTTATTATAAGCCTGTTACCTTCAACTGTTGTGGAAGACTGACACAGCACAGCTCTGTTGGTGTATTATCATATTTTATGACTGGTTTAGTGGTTGGTCGTTATGGAAAATAGATTGGGGATAATGTTGCCTGCAGTTTAGGCCTGAATAGCACCACATGAACACTGATCAAAGTTTGCTTCTGATTATGCGATGTGGTCTATTGGAAGCCAGCCAGACTAGGATTGTGTTCTGCACAGTGTTGATAAGTGCTATCTCTTTGTAAACTCTGATGCCAGTTTTGGCATTAGCCTGCAAAGGCGACGAATTGTCCCACTGTCCCAGTATCTTATTAGCTCCAGTATGAATCTTTTATGTGGGTCTCTATCCCAGAACCCCTAGACAAAGTCATTACCGTGTTCACTTTTTCAATCTCTCTCTCTCTCTTTTCATGTTCTGAGATCACTCCTTTATCCCCGGTGTTCTATTTTTCATCAAAACTTTATCCTCATTCATACCCTCAAACACTCTTCAAACTTGAAGAAATGAGACCCACGTCTCTTGGAGGAAAAAAAAGGAACTAGGTCTGAGGGGATCACCAGTAAGTTTCTGACATGCAGAATCACCCTTAAGCTGGTGTTGAATGTTTTAGAGCAGGCTGGTCTCTTTTTCTGAGGGGGATAAGACGGCTCTTGTGCCTGCTTGTCTGCTGGGGCTTTGGCGGTAGAGGAGAGGCAGCTACCTGTTCTGCTCTCCCCTCTCATCTCTTCACACTAATTAGAGAGAACTGGGTTTAAACCTTAGTGGGGACACACATCTTCTGACTGCACACATGGTGGGTGTGCATAGGCACCAATATTCATCAAAGTGTTTTATGAAGATCCTGTTTCTGTCTTATTGTGTCCAGACATTCATTTTAGGTCAACATTTTGTTAGTAAGAGAGATGCCGGTGGAATACAATGTGCCAACCCTATGTGCGTGTGTGCGCATGTGAATAATGTGCAGTGCGGTGGCAAGGCACCGCAAGCGATGATAAGGAGGGGGCTTAAGCAGTGGGCTCTCTAGGCCTAATCACTGCATGCATTTCAAAGGCGAGACTGCCAATTAAAACTGATAGGGCTCAATATGGGCTTTTGGGCTGCCACAGCGAGAAGCAACACATCCAACATGAAAATCAATCAGACCCCTGTCTCCTGGTCAGGAGAAGCAGTTTGCCAGCCAGTGATCCAACAGAAGCCTCTGATAAATACGCAGGATCTACAAGGGGCTGCAGCAGGGGCAAGGGGGGAAAGACTTGCAGGGTCATGGAGAGAAGACAGAGATTTGTGAGTCCCCAGTCATCATGTGTGTGTGCTGGTGCGTGTTGGGGATCAGTCGGCCTGTGATCTCAACTCTACTCTAAAAGTAGGTGGAAAAGTAAGTGAGGGGGACTTTGATATATATATATATATATATATATATATATATATATATATATATATATATATATATATATATATATATATATATATATATATGAGGAGGGATGAACTGCAGGGTGTCAGGATGAGGCAATTTAATATTCCAAGCAACTTTCAACCTACTTTATTTAATTTGTCATTCCTAATACACATCATACAATCATCTGATATAGTCAGAGGACATATATTCCATGTCAGTCAAGTTAAAGCTATATTGCCCCCATGAGGAATTCTAAGTAATGACAACAACACTGCCGGCGCATCCACATGATACAAGCCTTCCGTGATCGCGCACCCCCCACCCCTCCTCCACGCATTTACTGGTATGCAAGGAGGACACGGAGGATTAAAAACACATGATGGACTCTTCAGAAGAAGAAGAAGAGTAATTATCTTCACGCAGAGAGAGTTGTGTGGAGCTGATAGTCTTAATTAGCTTTGTAGCATTTGGCAATGGCTTGACTGTAATGCACTAAAGCTTTAAAGAAATGGTCCGACATTTTGGGAAATAAGCTAATTTGGTTTTTTTGCTGAGATAAAAATGACAAGATTAATAGCACCAATTCTCATGTCTGTACACTGACTATGGAGCTAGAGCCAGAAGTCGGTACTTCACATTGCTTACACATTGTTGCAACAGTACTAACCATCTAACAATGTCATATAATATATAATAACATATCAGTCATTTTTTCTACAGAAAAAAGGCCCCTTTCATACTTTTTTATTTAAAGATTTCTTTTTGGGCATTTCAGCCTTTAATGGAAAGGACAGCTAGATATGAAAGGGGGAGAGAGAAGGGGAAGGCATGCAGGAAATGGTCACCCCTTTCATACGTAAAGTACATTTTGCAGATAATGTTTATGTACTTTTCCTTAAAGGACAGTGATGGTTGCTGGTTCAGTCCCCAGACCAGCAGGATAAAATCTGGGTGGGGAAAGTGAAAGAGCAGTGCTTGTCCCCCCCTCATTGCCATCACTGAGGCGGCATTGAGCAAGGCCCTTATCCCCTATTTGTAACTTTTAGTTTGTGTTGATTCTAGCCACTTTGGAAAAAAGCGGTAGTGTTTTTACCACACTTGCTGTCGTAAAGGTCTTTTGTTTACGGTGCTGTATTACAGACCTAGCAATAAGAGGAGGTCATATAGTTGCGATGAATGTTTTGCTCAGACAGAAAATCATTCATTTACAATAAGAGAATAAGTTACAGATGAATCGTTGCATTTCAAGTGTTGCATACGGTAACTTAGCCTACTTTGGATGTATCGTGAGCTAAACCCAGTATCACTGTCATTGTGTCAAGAGCCAAAGCATTAGGAATTTTAGCAACCAACTAATAATCCATCGTCTTCCGCTTATCCATTGTCGGGTCGCGGGGGACAGCGGGGGTCAGCAGGGGACCCCAAACTTCCCTTTCCCGAGCCACATTAACCAGCTCTGACTGGGGGATCCCGAGGCGTTCCCAGGCCAGGTTGGAGATGTAATCCCTCCACCTAGTCCTGGGTCTTCCCCGAGGTCTCCTCCCAGCTGGACGTGCCTGGAACACCTCCCTAGGGAGGCGCCCAGGGGGCATCCTTACCAGATGCCCGAACCACCTCAACTGGCTCCTTTCGACGTGAAGGAGCAGCGGCTGTACTCCGAGCTCCTCATGGATGACTGAGCTTCTCACCCTATCTCTAAGGGAGACGCCAGCCACCCTCCTGAGGAAACCCATTTCGGCCGCTTGTACCCTGGATCTCGTTCTTTCGGTCATGACCCAACCTTCATGACCATAGGTGAGGGTAGGAACGAAAACTGACCGGTAGATCGAGAGCTTTGCCTTCTGGCTCAGCTCTCTTTTCGTCACAACGGTGCGATAAACTGAATGTAATACCGCCCCTGCTGCACCGATTCTCCGACCAATCTCCCGCTCCATTGTCCCCTCACTCGCAAACAACACCACAAGGTACTTAAACTCCTTCACTTGGGGTAAGGACTCATTCCCTACCTGGAGAAGGCACTCCATCGGTTTCCTGCTGAGAACCATGGCCTCAGATTTAGAGGTGCTGATCCTCATCCCAGCCGCTTCACACTCGACTGCAAACCGATCCAGTGAGTGCTGAAGGTCACAGGCCGATGATGCCATCAGGACCACATCATCTGCAAAGAGCAGCGATGAGATCCCCAGCCCACCGAACTGCAATCCCTCCCCACCACAACTACGCCTCGATATCCTGTCCATAAATACCAAGAACAGGATTGGTGACAAAGCGCAGCCCTGGCGGAGGCCAACCCTCACCTGAAACGAGCCAACTAATAATAACTTAGATTATTTGAGCACATTTCATGAAACCCAAGGACACGACACAAGTACAGGGGGACAAGGGAAAAGAAATTAGTAGGCCAAAACAAACATGGACTGAAACAGAAAAACCAGGCGCTAAACGGAAGGAGGACGTCATTTAATGTTGTCTACTGATGTGCAACCACATATTTTTCCGCATTTTAAATTTATTTTATGAATGAAATAGACATATTACATACCTGAGGGTGGCTTTTGAATCATTTACAATCCCGTAATTGTCTCCATATGTTGAAAGCCTGACCGTTGTCTGTCACTTTGTCTTTTAGCTTTTAGTTGTTCGTTTCATTTCTTATTTTTCTGTGATGGCCCTGCCCCAGTATCAGCCATAACTACAACAGATAACTTCTAAATTAAAACTAGAATACAATCAGGCCTATATAAAGAAAATTCCTGTTACGTTTTACCTGGCTGGATACACTAACACAGGCTTTTCCGGTGTTGCAAAGAAATCTGTGACCCGTCAGAATGTGTTACTGTAGCGCTGTCTGCCTGCCGAAAATCATTCTGTGACTGTGTGGGAAAAATCTGACCTGGGCAAAGGCATTAATAAAAACTATATAAAAATAAAGTTCTTTTCACTGTTAGTCTCGTTTGCTGTTAAAGGTCATTTATGATCATCAGATGAAAAATTACACAGTTTGAGAAACATTAAAAAGTTACAAAAAGTAACTTTAAGGATGAGTTTCAATGAAGGACTTTTACATGTAATGGCGGATTTTTACATTGCTGTACTGGTCTTTTACATAAATAAAGGATCAGAGTGCTTCTTCCACCATTGCAACCTTCTCATCTAACTTTCAGCAAGAAAGCCTAAAATCGTATTCCTCAAAATGACGAACCATTGCTTTATTAGATAGACATGGCACTGAAACATGATCACACATCAGAAATACAGTTAAAGTGACATTGTATCACAAACAATCCCCCCCCAAAAAAAAACTAACACACTTCACTTCAGCAATATGTAATCAATACGTAAACATATTTAATTGTAAAAGGAAATCAATAAGGATAGTGGAATGGTTGCAAAAATGCACTAAATTAAAAGCTTTAACATGTATCTCTGAAGAACAGATTTTTCACTTTAGTGGTGCGTGTACCATTGTTTGTGTGCATTTAGTAACAGCCAGGGCAAAGAATCACAAGAACCTGCTGTGGTTTATTTCACTGTAGTGAAATGCACAGGCTACACAGGAGCTGAATGTCAAAACGAGCAGCCCTTGCCACCATCCAGAGTATATCTGCTGTAGGTCACACTCTGCCAAGGCAAATTAAGGTGATGTCCAATACCTTGTGGTGCGTGTGTGACTGTGCTTGTACAGATGTGTGCGAAGGCTAATACGCTCTGACAAGCTGATAACATATTTCTTGTCATATCGTTTGGCATCATTAACTAATGAAGATTGATTGCCCTTTTATTTTCCGTCAATGAGTGTTTGTACTATTGCCCTGCTGCCGTGGTTTGTGTGTGTGTGTGTGTGCGTGTGTGTGTACAAGAGAGAGACAAAGAGAGAGAGAGGGGAAAAGGAGTGTTTTTGAAAAGCTCAGGGCTTTCCATGCCACAGACCAGACTCTGGCTGGACCCAACCTTCTCCCATGATGCTTTGCAGGCGGAAATTTTGGAAATACTCCAGGCGGTGGCTAAAAGACAGAGAAACAATTTGATACAGGATGTGCAAAACTGTTACATACACACTTTTAAAAGATTTTTTTGTTGGGCTTTTATGGCCTTTAATTGACAGGACAGTTTGAAGACAGGAATGGGAGAGAGAGGGGGGGACAACATGCAGCAAAGGGCCGCAGGTCGGATTCGAACCCCGGACCGCTGCCAAGGACTCCACCTACATGTGGCGCACACTCTACTGGGTGAGCTAAAGGTCGCCCCATCACATATACACTTGCACATTCATACATACATATACTGCACATGTAATTACCTAGCCAGGTGTTGGCTAATATTTGACTAAATAGTTGGCCTACAATACTTTTCTCGTTTGTCAAATTCTAAATGCTTATGAGTCTGGCTGCAAAATATTAAAAACATTAAAGGGGCAGTCCACAGATTTTCCACATGAAGATCAGTTTACTTCAATCTAAAATATGTATTTCCCAGTACAACTCTGCCTGTGAAAATCAGTTGTAAAATGTCTTTTCTGGCTCTGGAGGAAGGTCTCTTAAATCTGAGAAGAATTTGAGAAAATAACCCTGATGATGTCATTAAAATAATCCTCATGATGTCATCAGGGTTATCTTGGCTGGGGCTTGAGACTTTAAAATTGCAACAGGAAGTTCTGTTACAAACTGGGGTGTGCAGCTTAAAAGATGTTACCAGTAAGGGGAAGCCTAACGAAAGACACCATAGAGTTGCATTATGGGAAATGTAGGATCCAGTGTTTTTGGAGCTTGACCCATACTGGATATCTTAACCTCTGCTGCTTTTATTTTGACCACTCTTTTAAACATATATCTTTCACAGTTCCCCCAACTTCATGAAAGAGCAATATTAAATTGCTGGACTTCAAAACAAATATTTTTTTACTATAAATGACGTGTGTAAAGATGAACTACAGTACAAGACCTCAAACAACTGTACTCATAGGAATCAGCATACTCACAAGTTGGGTTTTTGGCCTTCCACTATCTCCTCCTTGGGGATGGGGTAGAGAGCCTCATATGTACGCTTCTCTCCTGAGCCATGGATGGCATACGAGTTCATCTTGTTGATTTTGGGAGGGAAGTACGACCAGGGGAGGAGAGCCTCTCCCATCCACCTGTCCCCTGTGATCGTAGCATTAAACACCATGGGCAGTTGTTGCTAGAGAAAGAATTTCAGAAAAAAATAATAAACACTTAAACACCTAACTCAAAGTATCGTCGCTCCATTCAATAACTGCCTCGATGTCTGCCTACCTGGAATGCTTGGCCAACTCCTGACAGCAATAATATCAGATGCTGTCCATGTCTACAATAAAAAAAACACAGTTTGTATGTTTATTTAGGACTGCCTAAAATCAAATGTTACAACAGCTTAGCTCTGTACTTACGGACAAAACTCCACTTCTAGGTAATTTTCTGTAGTACTATCAAGGAAGAAGGACTCCACAACTGAGGAGAGGATGAAGAAGAAAGATCACTGAATAACAATCATTAAATCATTTAAGTCATGTATTTTGAGTTACAGCTTAACAATATTATGTAAAAATACATAAACGTTAACATAGGATATGAAGAACAGACCACCTAATAGCATTATCATTATCTACCTAGATTATAATGGGGTTGGTTTCCAATCTAATAAGTAACTGTAATGAGGTCAAATATGTGGGGCTCATTAACCGGAAATCAAACGTACTTAAGGTCAATTAGATAGGATTGTTATTACTCAACTTCATTATAGGGTTTAATTGCTCTGTCACCAAAATAATGATAATGCAATTACTATTATGGCCTCATAAACAGAGCTAGTCCCTATAGTCGCTCCAATCTCATTGGACCATATTCATAATTTTATCTCAGCTTTTAGAGTGGCCTAACATTGCATCATACAGACTGAATCCCTAAATCATGACTGCAATAACAACGTTATAAGTCCAACGGCAACAGCAGTACAATATAATGCAATCTATTGCAATAGGCCATCAATGCAACCTTTGTGAAGGTTATGAAGTTGTGTTTGAAATAACACTATGGAATCTGGAAATATATAATATTAGATAATAGATATAATCAGTCAAAGGAATATATCAACATTTTGGGAAGTACGTTCACTTTCTTTCTTTCTTGCCATGAGTTCAATATAAAGCTGGAGCAAAGAGTTAGCTTAGCATAATGACTGGTAACGGGAGAAACCTCAACTTGTCACTTTTACACTTTAGTTTTCATACGGATTAAACAAATTAAACATGCAAATTAGTGAGATTTCAAGGTGCTGGTAGGCAGTTTTCTAAGATAAACTAAACTAAGTCAACTGTCTGCTGGCTGTAGCTTCATGTTAAACAGACAGATGAAAGTGGTGTACAGAAGAGCTTCTCATCTAAGTCTCAACAAGAAAGCAAATATACAGTTCCCAAAATGTTGAACTATTCCCTAAATTAGTCATGTAGGCCTTATAAAAACAACAACAACAATTATAACATGATAAATTACATTTACATTCAAGTAATACTATTAAAACCTTTTGGTAAAGTAGTTATAAAAGGAACTCTATGTATTAATGAATACATTAAGGAATTTTGAAATAAGATTCGTGTAATACTTTTTAAAAGATCACACTTTTCTAATCACTTTATTTATAGATATTTATCATGGACACAGGTACGCATATACATGTTTAGGAAGCTGTAGTGCAGCATCATACAGTATTGCCTGACCGCCTACTTCTTACCCACCTTCATAATCCCAGAGTCCAGGGAAGGGCTGACTGGGGGGCCCTGCAGGTGCTGCTGGGTCATTGAAGAAGGGACCAAACATCTCTATCTTCAGCCCCCCTTGCCCTGGAGAGAAATTGATCCTGATAGGGTCATGATTCACAGGACTGCTATCCCAGGTGTGCTGGATCAAAAACTGCATTTGTGTAAAAGGACTGAAAGAAATATTTCATCAGAATGAGAAACTGCTATGTGACATAATGACACAGTGCAGCAATACATTGCAAACTTACAGAGATTCACAGCATAGCAAAACGTGGATAAGTGTCAGAAACTGTAGTCTATGAGCTACCCCCATGTTGTCAAAGCTCCGAAGACGCGCTGGTTAAAATACTGTCCAATGTGTTACAGCGTGTCTTAATACACACCCTGTTCAGCTCTTTAAGCAGTTTGTTATCAACTTAGATTGTTGATATGCAGTTCTGTTACTCAATAACTTACCAACATAGTAAAATTGACTTCCTGATATGGAAAACTTGCAACTATCAAAGTGAACTTACTTGGTGCTCAGGTAGTTGTTTCAGATTAGACCTTGTTTTAATTCTTGACAACCGTTAAACACGCTACCCAGAAAACGTTGTTTTTCAACAGAAATACAGTTAGGCAAGCATCCACACTCTTATTTTGTTAGCCAAGCATATGACCATTTGGCCAGGTTCTGTCTATGGTTCTATCCAGCTTATTTTGTATTAATACGTTTGTTTATTTTTCTGATGAACCAGACAAGCTCGTCAGGGCAAAAACGTAATCTCTTTTCGTTTAAAAAACGTCATACAAATACTCAAACTGAAATAATCAGGATTAGATTTGTTGAATTGAATAAGCCTTCTAAATATATCCGATTGAAGCTTCCTGACACAGAGCGGAACTCTTTCACTTTCCTGTTGTACAGACGGAACCACTTCTGCCGTGCACAATCTTCATTGCCATTGGTTGGTATTTGTATTTGTTTGCCTCAAAACGGATGGCGGAACCGAAGAGTAATGTAAAAACCCCACTTGTGACATTGTATTTTAAAGTACCACGTCTCAAATAATACATTGATATAACCCGTAAGTTTCGCC
This sequence comes from Gymnocephalus cernua, assembly GCA_023631565.1. Taxonomy (NCBI): domain Eukaryota; kingdom Metazoa; phylum Chordata; class Actinopteri; order Perciformes; family Percidae; genus Gymnocephalus; species Gymnocephalus cernua. Next base: position 9,459,410 of record CM042427.1, on the reverse strand, counting down.
TTTCCCTGAAAATGATTTGTGTTGCAAGTTAGCCATTTGTTTAACAGACCAAAAGCTTTTGTTAGCTAGCTAAGCCTAGCTGAGATTGTTTAGCCAGCCAGCTATCTAGCTGCCGCGGTAACCACCAGGTAACCACAGGTAACGTCAACGCAAGCTACCTTGTTCTTTTTTTTAGCAAGTTTGAAACGTCATTGGCGGAAAATATGTGGATTTGAGGCACAGTTTTTAACACACAAAAATATTGCATTGAATACAACAGTTGGCATTACGAATGTTAGTGCACAGACTCTACTTGCTTCTAATGTTGAGTTTGAAGGTAACGTTAGTGGTGCTCGTTTTTAACTTGCCAATGCAAACTGTTTTGCTTGTAACAGTTATCCAGATTGCGTCTTCACCATGGAAGCAGAAGTAGAGTTCTTACGTGATCAAGGTAAGAACAGACCAAGGAGGACACACTAGCAGGTTGTCAACTTCATCAGAATAGTCCAGCCCAAAGCCGTCTCAATATTAGCTCAAGCGTTCAGATAGAGAATAATAACAAGCTGTACATTCAAAATAAGCCACCGTGACTGCTTTATCATTACTATATGATCTCTACACACACACACACACACACACACACACACACACACACACACACACACACACACACACACACTATATTGTAGATCATGTATTTTAAGTTAATTATATAGAACAGACAAATATACCCACAACAGTATGGCTATTGTTCATCAAGAATCTGAGACTAGTATGAGGCTGCCCTGCAGTTCTAAATGAATAGTGAAAATTACATAATTTTGTAGTGCATGACAAGCTCTTTCAGTGCTGATGATGGCTAATAATATATATTCTTTAAAACTGACAAAAGGCTCAAAATGACCCACACATACATGATAGTTACTCTGCTTTTGTAAATGGATAGTACAGTCAGGCACATTCAGACAGCATAATATGTGCTTTATCAGGACTGTTGTTCTCCTTTCCTTTCACTGTCAAGGTGCTTATGTGTGCCTGGATCATTTGGCCATAACAACAACACTAATGCAACCAGGGCCAATTTGTTGATACTGCAGTGTTTATTTGATATTATCTAAGATGTTCATCGCAGTGACAAATCCAAGGAACCTCATGAACTGTATATTTTTTGGATGAAATGCTTTTACTCCTCTGCCTAAACGTAGGACTACATTTTCAGTCTGAAAGGCTGGATTAATTAATGCCTACTCTATCCATCTATCATCTTTGCTGCCAGTACCTTCTTACAAAGTGTTCTTGAAATTCATTCATGGTCTCGCTCTAATTCCCTCTTTTCTTTTTCTTTTTTAAAAGTTTTGAACAACTTTGAACTGTAACTCACCTCTAGCCTAAACTGTGACTGCTCTCAGCAAAACTGCTATAACTTGACTAATGGCTGAACTGTGAGTGTACTGGCCAGCAGCAAACTCAGCCAACAATTGCTGGATCTGTTCTTGACTTATCAATACTCAACTACAGATTCAACATGCACTTCTAAGATGTTTGTAATGCTTTCTGCTATAACTAATAGTTGAGTGATAGTGTTTGAAAATAGGACCATATTTGTGAAAATTAGCATTTTCAAAATAGTCGAGTTTGGTGGGGAAACTTCAACTCTGAAATGTGGAGCAACGTGTGTGTGTGTGTGTGTGTGTGTGTGTTTTCAGTCCACAGATTAAATTCTGCTCTCAGTCAGTATCAGTATGGGCACCGTACTCAATCCACATCATCTCAGGTACAAAGAAAGACATCTATACATATCTCTATAAACTAACAAAGATTCATCTTATGATTTGTTATCTCCAGTAAACAACTGGTATGCGTTTGACTTTCTCAGGAAGTTATCTGACAAGATGTACCATACAAATACGTACATTTTGAGTATTGAGTAGAATTAGCTATAACTGGACACCCCATCATGCTAAACCTTCATATTCTGCATTTGTGCTCATCAGGTTGAGGAGGCAAGACGGGCCGAGTCTCCTACACCTTGGATGTCAGATAGAAGGTCTGACAGGCGCAATGAAAGTCTTTCTTGTATGACAGTCAACACATTCTTGTTACAAGCCCGAGTTATGAGGACACCAACCTTATAATATTAAATTGAATTTATATAGCGCTTTTCATGGACTCAAAGTCGCTTATGTAGATATGAGTGCACTGGAGAGCAAACACTTTCTTACACAAGTGACATGATTATTCATCCTTGTTGCAGTATAATGGCTCCACTGATAGCGGAGTACGATCGGCACATGGATGAAATGACTGAACAGCTGCAGAGATACCAGGTGAAAAACACAGACACAAATTCAATTCGGACAGTGAAATTAAATATTGGAGAATCTCACGTTGCATATCTTGACTTTATCTGCAGACATTTTATAAATAAACTGTAGATATAGGCTAAAGTAATGGGATGCATACATTTAAGATCTTGGAATATGCCACACTGTGTGAAAGAAAGCCAACAACTTGATAAGATGGAGCTGAGTGAATATCACTTGAACTGAGTTTGTTTTAATGAGTAACTTGTGGCTTCTCTAAAGAAAAAAGAAAAGAAATCCAGACTTAAATTTGAATACCGGTGCCCTAAAATGTGTCTAGACGTCCTAAGTAATTAATAACACTCAGTGTTGGTCTACTTGTTTAAATCAACAGGGGCTGATGACAGATGTGAAAGTGAAGTTGGAGAGGGTTGTCAAGGAGAATGAAAGGTAGAACAATGGTGTCAACATATGGAGAGTAGATGCACAACATGAGACAAAAGCAAACACTTAACACATCAATAAGCATCAACCAAACCTTTCTGTCGTTAGAGATTTTCTTTGAGAACATCAGATATTTATTGGTTTTCTAACTTTTATTATTATACATTGACTGTATTATGCTATGCTTGTATTTGTGTCCCACCAAACATAAGGTAACATTGAGTAGTAGTCGAGTAGTTATGTTAGTTTATGTTTGTTGATAATCAAGGCATCTTGACCATTTACTGTACATAACAGGCAAATAAAGTGTGCTTGTTTGACTGCAATTAAGGTTGCAATATTTAATTTAAAAATAACATATTACATTTTTTTCATTATTTTTATACAATATCAACATCAACCCTCACCTTTACCAGGCTGCATGCAGAGTTGAGGGACTCTGTTGAGAAACAGCTTCACGCCCTGCCGGTGGCTTCAGGAGTGAAGGGCAGCACCCTGGAGGAGGAAGCCGTCATCAGAAATCTCCAGGAACAGGTCCAGCTGTGTGAACAGGTCTGCATATTTCCATATGTAGTCTCACATTGCCAGACTCACCTCCACTGCGTCTGGCTAGTCCACACAACCTTCCGGCATTGGAGAAAAACATGCTCTGGTTAATTGGCATTTCTTTAAACCAATCTCAATCGTCTTGAGCGGTGCAAAATAGCCTCGGGAAGGAACTTGTTTTGGTGGAACATGTGTACGTTCAAAACTTGTTTTAATCGTGCAACAGAAAACTCAGACTGGACAGATAGTCTAGCTAGCTGTCTGGATTTACCCTGCAGAGATCTGAGGAGCAGTTAACCATAGTCCTCAGAAATCCACCGGAGTTTAGAACGGCAACAAAAAAAAGAGATTAAGATTAAGTCCATGTTTTGTTTGCTGTCTTACTAGGAGTTAAATGAGAAATACAATGTTGACATGTTTTTATCTCTACACTCAGTGGTGAGATTCAAGACTATTGCTGTGTTCCATTTACATCGGAAGTCGGAGGTCACTGGGAATGACGTCACACCCGATTTGACCGTGTTCCAGTAACAAGTCAGCAAACCATTATATTTAACGGGTTGGGTGAACTCTTGCCAGGTTAGCCATTGCTAGCAATACCACAATAACAGTTGGTAATGACGCATTATGTGGTATTTTGTGCATGCAAACACGGAAGACGGACAGTGCTGTGTTTACACCTGATTTAAAGAGACAGAAGTGCTTAAAAATGATAAATTCATACAGCTTTCACTACTGTTGATGCTCGGAGCAGCAATGTTGGATTGTGACGTCGGGGTTGATGAGGTTATCCCGACTTTCTGAGTCTGAAATCCGACTTCCCAATTCTACTGGAACACACCATATGTAACTAAACCACTGTTAAGCTTTTGGTTAAAATGATAAGATAATGTTACAGCAGCACAAGTGGACAAGAGTCAGCAAAGTGATTCATTAATGAGTGTAATACAACGGTATTTACCTAAAGTTTGCTACTATTAGCCACCATATGCTACATGTCATACCAGACAAAATCCCTGAGTGTATTGAGTTTGTGTTTTATTTCTTTTCGAACAACAAAGACTGAAAGCAGAGGGAAACACTCAAAGGTGCTCTCCGACAACATTTAAACCATCTTATATAATGATAATATTATTTACATATTGTATCTTGTGTATTTTACATGCATAGCAACATAAAACAAGACATAATGGTTCATTGAGTAGTTTAGTAACACGTTGGAGCTATTAACTGACAATGGCAACAACTACAGTTGGTCCTTGTGGCTCTACACAGCACAGCCCTTTCATTTTGTGGGGACTTCTTCACTTGCTGACATGATACAATGTGAATAAGACAATTTAAGCTGTTCTCTTTTACAGAGTCTAGCTGTTGTCAACGCTGCTAGTGTCTGTTCTACACTAGGTTATGTCCTGATTCAGGCTCTGAATGCACGGCGATGGAACACGTAGTAAGTAAGCAACATTTCATTTAGCATGTCTGTATATTTGTATGTGTATTTGATTAGGAGCGGGTGCAGGCCATGGAGCTGTGGCAGACAGCAGCCCAGGAGCTGGACCGCCTCCAGCAGACCTACCAGAAGACCGTCTCAGATGGACAGATCCACGATGCTCATAGGCAGCAGCTCAAGGTTCAATATTCCCACATTGACATGCAGAGCCAGCACATGATTGGCAAATCATAGTTTCACCACTAGATGGAGACATTATAATATAAATGAGGTTAATTAGAGCAGTTTCGCCTCAGTCAATGCTTGATAATAAGCATGAGGTAATTACAAGCAGTTCGTTTTTATTTAGTGCCTTTTTTCTGTCACAGGATCAGCTTGTTCAGTTCCAGCAGCACACACACAAACTCCAAGTGGCCAATCAGAAACTGGAATCGGTAAGCGACGGTTAATTAAAAGCATGTTAAATTATTGCCTCCTAATTAGCCCTGGGATCGAAATGCTCTGCACTTCTCCGAAATTAACCCTGCTCTCATAATTAATCTTGTAACTAAATTTATCGGTTTCTAAATCACTCTGGTAGTTAGCCAGAACCGTCTTGGTTGTACTGTCAGCTTGCTCGGTAATCCTATAACTACCAGCACATTCTCTCTCTCTCTCTCTCTCTCTCTCTCTCTCTCTCTCTCTCTCTCTCTTTCTCTTTCTCTCTTTCTCTCTCTCTCTCTCTCTCTCTCTCTCTCTCTCTCTCTCTCTCTCTCTCTCTCTCTCTGTCACAGTCACACATAAATACACTCAGCGTCAAACTGTTTAGGCTCTATTTAGACAGTTATCTGACAGGCTCAACGTTTGGAGCGTGGCGAATAAGGCATACAGAATATTGTGCATATATTTATTTACATACAAAGCCATGCACACACATACACATGCATGCCTTGTGCAGGTCCTGGACACAATTTAGTGTGGGAAGAGACAGTAATACTATATCTCGCAGATGCATTTTTAATGAGAGGGCAGGCCTTGGGCATTCCCTTCTCTGACTTCTCATACAAACAGCCTTTTTCAGGTGCTGTAAAGTCGATTGGCTTTGTAGCCATGAATGACTTACAGTCTCCTTAGGCTTTGTTCTGAAAGGACTTAGAAATCTTTGAGAGATACGTTTTAAGGGGAAGTTGGTTTTTGAGCTAAAGTTCAACGTGTGTGTTTGGAGTCATGCCACACACATGGCAGTCTTGTCTCTCTTGCCACACACAGACTAGCCAGCAGTTCCTGAAGACGGTGACAGAGCAGAGCACAGAAATGGAGGAGCTACACAACCAGCTCAGGTAACTAAATACATCAGAGATTCAAAATGGCTGCTGGCAGAGGTCTTGCTCTGTAAATGTACTCTGTGAGGTTACGTTTAAGTTTTAAGTTAAAGGAATAGTTCAACATTTTGGATAAAAGGCTTATTGCTTTCTTGCTGAGAGTTTGATGAGAATATCCATATATATATATATATATATATATATATATATGTATATGTATGTATATATGTATATGTATATGTATATATATATATATATATATATATATATATATATATATATATATATATATATATATATGTATATGTGTGTGTATATTTATCAATTTTAAGCTACAGCCAGGACACGCTTAGCTTAGCACAAAGACTGAAAACAACAGAAAAAAGCTATAGGTTTGGGTACCGAAACCCAGTGCTAATACGGCACTAGATGACCGGTATCTACCAGACCGAATGGTCAATGAAATGCCTGTGCTGCACACTGGTGGTCCTAAAAGGACAGGCAACAGAAGCATCACTGCATGTTATGCTAGTTAGCATAACAATTGGAAGCAGGTAACGTCAGCCTACAGTTAGCTACCAGCGGGCTTAATCATGGTTAAAATGCTGAAAGCTAAACTGTATTTTTCACTGGAAAGGATTCCAACACCTGGGCATACAATAGTGTGCAGCAAAGACAGGCGCAACCAACAAACAACATGGTGCGTTCAATTGCACTTCGTAAGTTCATGGTGAATTCAAGTGCACCTCAAGGAACTCAAGCTGTTATTGTAAAGTACCCTTTTGCCATTTTGTTATTTAACATCAATTAATTAATGAATAAGTTATTACATTTTAAATAGGCTAATTATTTAGATTTGACCAAATGGCCTTAAACAAGCCCTTCTTTTATGTCGCCAACTGCTGTTTTGTTTTGTGCTCATCTTTTTTTTTTTTTTTTTTTTTTTTTTTTTAAGTATTGGTTTAGGCATCATTTAGGCACCAACAACGTTTTAAAAATATTGTTTTAGCACCAGTATCGGAAAAAGCCCAAACGATACCCAACCTGAAACAGCTAGCATGGCTCAGTTCAAAGGTCACAAAATCCACCTGAAAACGGCTCCAAAGGTCACAAGTTAACATGTTGCATCTAATTGGTTTAATCCAAGGTGAAAGTGAATTAAGTGTATTTCTGAAAATGTCTAACCAAATAAGGTGACTATAAAGTCAAGAAAGTAGACAGGTTTCTGTTATATGTGTAGGCAGGCCAAAGCTGAGCTGAGGATGGCCACAGCCAAAGTGGATGAGATGACCAAACTGCTACAGAATGTCCAGGACCAGATGCAGAGATGGGTGAGAGAAGATAAATCAATAAAAAATACACAGAATAAAAAATGTACTATATATATATATATATATATATATATATATATATATATATATATATATATATATATATATATATATAAATAACCCCAAATCAGAAAAAGTTGGGACAGTATGGAAAACACAAATAAAAAAAGAAAGTAATGATTTCTAAATGTACTTTGACTTGTATTTCATTGCAGACAATACAACAGCACATCATTTAATGTGTTCCTCATGATTTTATTGTTGTTTTTTTTTCCAAAAAACAAAATTCCTATTTTGGTTCTTGCAACACATTTCAAAAAAAGTTGGAACCGTAAAGCATTTACCACTTTGTGATGTTGCCATTCCTTTTCACAACACTTAAAAGACGTTTAGGGACGGAAGACACCAAGTGATGAAGTGTTTCAGGTGTAATTTTGTCCCTTTCTTGCTGCAAACAAGTCTTAAGGTGGGCAACAGTACGGGGTCTTTGTTGTCACATTTTGCGCTTCAAAATGCGCCACACATTCTCTATTGGGGACAGGTCGGGACTGCAGGCAGGCCAGTCAAGTACCCGTGTCCTCTTCCTCCGCAGCCAGGACTTTGTAATGTGTGCAGAATGTGGTTTTGCATTATCTTGTTGAAATATGCATGGACGTCCCTGGAAAAGATGTCTTCTTGAAGGCAGCATATTGTGCTCCAAAATCTCTATGTACTTTTCAGCATTAATGGTGTCATCACAGAAGTGCAAGTTACCTTTGCCAAGGGCACTGACACAACCCCATACCATGACAGACCCTGGCTTTTGGACTTGTTGCTGGTAACAGTCTGGATGATCCTTTTCTTCTTTGGTCTGGAGCACACGGCGTCCATTTCTCCCAAAAAATACCTGAAATACTGATTCATCTGACCACAGTACACGTTTCCACTGTGTGATGGTCCATCCCAGATGCCTCCGAGCCCAGAGAAGTCTACGGCGCTTCTGGACACTGTTAACATAGGGCTTCCTTTTTGGCACAGTACAGTTTTAACTGGCATTTGTGGCTGTAACTACGTATTGTGGTACTTGACAAAGGTTTGCCAAAGTAGTCCTGAGCCCATGTGGTGATATCGCTTATAGATGAATGACGATTCTTGATGCAGTGCCGCCTTCGGGATCGGAGATCACGGTTGTTCAGCTTAGGCTTGCGCCCTTGTCTTTTACGTTCTGTTTCAAATCACATCATTATTTAACCAATTTACCTGATTAATAGCCCTAAATTGCTCCTGTCCCAACCTTTTTTGGTATGTGTTGCAGGTCTGGATGACAGGAAAGTATGTATATTTACAAATGACATTAAGTTGACCAGACAAAACATGAAATATTTTGTGTTCACATTGTCTAGTCAAAGTACATTTAGAAATCACTACTTTCTTTTTTTATTTGTGTTTTCCATACTGTCCCAACTTTTTCTGATTTGGGGTTGTGTATATATATATATATATATATATATATATATACACACACATATAGGCTGGGCAAGTTAACGCGTTTTCGCGTCAACGCATTAACGCCAACGACAATTATTTTATCGCGCATTAACGCAGTTTTTATTATTTCTTTTATTATTGTAAAAGTATGTTGTTCACAAGCTTTTATTTTGTAAAAAGTTTGTTGCTGACCACTGCCGCGCTTACAGGAACCAGAAAAGAATTGGCGGATAAACCATGGATCAGAGTGATATAGAGAAAGCATGCATGTATCAAGAGAACAGACCACAAACAAACGTGGGTATGGAACTTTTACATGGCCATTTTCATTTGAAAGTTCTTCCAGCAAATCATTCAACAAAACAAACAGTGGTGTGAGGCTTTGGCCACGTTATATGCAGCATGTGGGAGAAGTATAGATAAACAAAGGCAAGAGAAGCTAACAAATACCATAGCGAAGTGGAAAGCTACAGACTGCAGGCCAACTCATGTTGTGGAGGACGTCGGTCTGAAAAACATTCTGAGAATCGCAACAAATGACAGCAGGTATGAGATTGCTGATGTTAAGTGTTTGCAGAACAAATGTTATGGCACTTTAGTTCATATTACATTACATTACATGTCATTTAGCTGATGCTTTTATCCAAAGCGACTTACAATTAAGTGCTTTCAACTGTGAAGGTACAAACTCCAGACAACAAGTAGTAAATGCAAGTACATTAGCTTTAAATAAGTAAGCTACAAAGAGACATATGAAAGTGCAAGTACATAGCTTTAAATAAGTAAAGCTACAAAGAGACATATGAAAGTGCAAGTACATAGCTTTAAATAAGTAAAGCTACAAAGAGACATGAAAGTGCAGGGTTTTTTTTTATCCGAGGTGTAGTCAGAAGAGATGTGTTTTTAGCCTTCTGCGGAATGTGTGTAGGCTTTCGGCCATCCTGATATCGGTGGGGAGCTCGTTCCACCATTTGGGAGCCAGGACAGTGAACAGTCGGGATTTTGTTGAGTGATTAGTTCTCCCTCGCTGTGAGGGAGCAGCAAGCAGTTTGGCTGATGCAGAGCGAAGTGGGCGGGTTGGGGTATATGGTTTGACCATGTCCTGGATGTAAGCTGGGGCTGATCCAGTCATGGCCCTATATGTAAGTACCTAGTGTCTTGAAGCGGATGCGGGCAGCAACTGGTAACCAGTGAAGAGAGCGGTGTAGTGTGAGAGTACTTGGGGAGGTTGAAGACCAGCCGAGCTGCTGCGTTCTGAATGAGCTGCAGGGGTCGGTTGGCACATGCCAGCAAGCCAATCAGGAGGGAGTTGCAGTAGTCTGAGATGACTAGAGCCTGAACCAGAACCTGAGCCGCCTTTTGCGTTAGAAGGGGACATATCCTTCTGATGTTATGCAGCATGTATCTACAAGATCGGGTGGTTGCAGCAATGTCAGCAGTGAAAGAGAGTTGGTCGTCAAGTGTCACACCCAGGTTTCTAGCAGTCTGGGTGGGGACTACCACAGAGTTGTCAATTGTACCCCAGGAACCCCAGTTTTGAGTGGGCAAGGATCTGAGCTAGATCCTCTCCAAGTTACCCGGTAGGTATGGTCTGCCAGGTAAGATGTGAGCAATGATAGCGCTGAGCCTGAGACACCCAGATTCTGGAGTGTCGAAATGAGGATCTGGTGGTTCACTGTGTCAAAGGCAGCAGAAAGGTCCAGAAGGATGATGATGGAAGAGAGAGAGGTTGTTCTGGCGATGTGAAGCTACTCAGTGACAGCAAGGAGGGCAGTTTCTGTTGAATGACCAGCCTTGAAGCCAGACTGGTGGGGATCAAGAAAGTTGTTCTGGTGGAGATAGGTAGAGAGTTGATTATAAATGACAAGCTCAAGTGTCTTAGATAGAAATGGAAGAAGGGAGACGGGTCTATAGTTATTTACATCAGAGGAGTCGAGTGTTGGTTTTTTGAGTAGTGGGGTCACTCTTTCCTCCTTGAGGGCATCAGGGAAACAGCCAGTTGACAAGGAGATGTTAAAGGGATATTTCACCGCTGGAAAGCTGAATATATCTTTTAAGGGTGCTCCGATCAGGATTTTTGAGGCCGATCACCGATCACCGATTGCTGGAAGACGTATCGGCCGATACCGATAACCGATCACCGATCACTTTTATGAACTGAAAATTACGCCATTACATAACAGTCACACATGTTTAGAGAATGTATCAGTAACTGTTTGGCTTTCTGTCCTAGCTCAAAATCTAAAAAATGTCCTTTCAAGGTTCAAGGTTCAAGGAGTCTTTATTATCCCCGAGGGGCAATTCGTTGTGCAGCAATAGAATGCAACATAAACAACACATAGACTATACAGAAAACAAACCCCATCAATAATAGACAAAATAAATACAAACTACACACACATCTCGCAATGACTTATTTACAAAGCCTATAGCAGCAGGAACAAAAGAGTTTTTATGTCTATTTGTCCTGCATTTTGGCAGACAGAATCTGCGGCCAGACGGTAACATCTTGTCGCTGTTCAGAGGGGGGGTTATATCAGCCAGGACTGACTGGGCTTTCTTCAGAGTCCTTATCTCATATAGAGAGTTTAAGTCAATCAGGGAGTTTTGGGAAATTTTGCCACACACTTTAGTTTTTTTTTTTTTCAATCACTGCACATTTCTTCAGCACACACAGTCAGTCACACCGACACACACACACCGACACACACACACACACACACACACACACACACACACACACACACACACACACACACACACACACACACACGGCGAAACAGCTGTTTGAGCGGCGCACACACAGACACACACAGTCAGTCACACCGACACACACACACACACACCGACACCGACACACACACACACACACACACACACACACACACACACGGCGAAACAGCTGTTTGAGCGGCGCACACACAGACACACACAGTCAGTCACACCGACACACACACACACACACACACACACACACACACACACACACACACACACACACGGCGAAACAGCTGTTTGAGCGGCGCCGGAGCTGCTAGCTACACAACTCCGCTCTGCCTTAGCGTTATCTAACTTTGAAAACTCCTCATCCTGCTTTCTGTGACTAACCTTCAAATGTATGATGAGGTTGGTGGTGTTGAAATGTCTTTGGAGATTTCCGCCTCGTGGTATTTCCTCGGTACACACGTTGCTAATCGCTAGTGTATTGTCTTTTTCCCAGATAGCAACGAGTCGGCGGACCACCAGCGGTGCTCCAGAGGCAGTAGAAGCGTCAGAATGGTGTAATCACAAACACGTTTGCCGGAGCACCACCGGTGGCAGACGCTTTTAAAAGCAGTAGCCGTCTTCCTACCGCCTTCATTCCGCGGCCGCGGGCCAACAGCTGTTCTGCCACCGTTCAGACACCTTGTAGAACTGCCAGACCGCTGAATGTAGGGACGCCGCCATTTTGAAAATGTTCTCAGGAGTAGTGCGCTCTTAATACATCCGTGGTAGTGCGTCATCTGATCGGCCTATCTGATCGGCCTTTATGGAGACCACCGATCAAACTATTTAAAGCCATTATCGGCCGATACCGATCGGTGGCCGATCGATCGGAGCACCCTTAATATCTTTAAAGTGGGTCACTTATGTAGCAGAAATGTGAAAAAAAAAAATTAAATTGGTGCCTTCTAGGCCGAGAAAATCCAGACAACATATGGATGAAAGACACCAAATCCCAGAATGCACTTCACTTTGCTGCTTTGAGTCCACTCCCAAGCCACGCCTTCCGCTTGACAGACAGACACAGGGGCATTCAACTCAACTCAATGTTTTATTGTTATTTCAACCATATACACGAAACAACGTTTCATCGTGGCTCAAGTGGTGTTACACATTTAAAATATATAAAAACAACATTATATAAAAACGACATACGAAACAGGCTAGCTTTAGTGCACACACACATTATAGGCTCCGTAATGTTCAGCTAAGCATACTAGCATTTAGGGATGGGCATGATTAATCGACGATCGACGATTGATCATTAAGAATTTCGTCGATCACGTTAATTTGTCATCGATTAAACTAATACAGGTTGCGTTGTGAAGTGTGATTGCAGCAATGAAATGATTTCCAGTGTGTCAGCAGCAATTAAACATTTTACCACCTGGGGGCGCCATAGGCTGCTCAGTTACCTGCGCGGTACGTTTTGATTCAAAGTAAACATGAAGAGGTCACGGCGAAGTGTGGCCCTTTTATATATAGGTCTATGAGTGTGGCGTGGGTCCATTTTGATTTAAAAAATGACTTAGTTCACTGCAAACACTGCGACGCCGTGTATAAGTACAGCACGGCCACGACTCAAATGGTGTAGGCTACCACAAAGTGCATCCGACCCTGGTTAATGTCGGTGGCGGTGCGTCGTGCTCTCACTATCAACCTAGCATCAACTCGGCGTTAGCACGGAGGAGTTGCGATGCACAACGAGCAGAACGAGCACATCGACCAAGGGATCTGCACGTTCATTGAGATGGTTACTGGAACCAGCAGTTAACATTCCGTCACGACGTACCATCACCAGACTAGTAGAAACTCACTACGAAACGAAGAACGGAATAAGGTTCCCCGGGCCGGGCTGGCCAAGTTAGCGCGGAGGTAGACCTGGATCCCGGGCGGTGGATGTTTTCGGGGGCTGGACTGACGATCACCAGGTAGCGGTCGCGTCTGACCCATGGATGTATTAAGTGAACCTCGGAACCAAGATCATGTCAACCTGCTTATTTTTCTCAACAAAAACCAGTAGACTGGTGCAGAAGTTCTATGTGAGTAACTGGTTATTTTGTATTAGGCTTTGTCCGTGCCGTGGATAGTTTTGAGTTACATTTTGACAAAACCTGTCAGATCTAAGTAGTATTATGTTTTTGGTTAAGTTATGGTTAAGTTATTATTTAACATGATTATTTTTATTTATTTTTTGGAACAAACGAGGGTCTCTGTTTAACAACGCCGGCTCGCAGCAACGGTTCCGCTGCTAAATTAAACACCGCAGCATATATATCTTCAAGTTTAGCCAAACCTCCAGTTTAACTGTCACAAGTTGTTCTTCTTGTAATTAAGATCTCATCGAGGTAAAAACATGCTGAATTTTTGTATTTTCATTGCGTTTTTAATTTATAAAAAGTTAAATAAATAATGAATTTTAATATAAAAATATTAATGATTAATCGATAATTGATCATTAATTCTCCCGACGATCGACGAAGAAAATTTAATTGAATGCCCATCCCTACTAGCATTAGGCTTGGTGGGCTGTAAACACCGAGTATAAACACAGCCGTGAATTGGCTTGGAATGTGGAATGGTCGCCATGTAACAGTCACAAACTCCAGCGGTTAGCAGTTAGTTGGATAAAAATCACCACATTTCTGCACCAGTCCGTGTTAACACAGCTCACCTTCACGGGTCTTTACCCAGTGACAGAGCATCTCTAGCTCGGATCGTCGGAGGGCTAGCAGTCCTGGTAGCTGGACAGTCCGGTTCACTGTTGTTCAGCCATGTTTCCATGAAAGCAAAAAACACAGTCTCTGAACTCGCGTTCCGAGCATCGTTGAAGTTGGATGTAGTCCAGTTTGTTGTTTAATGAACGGACACTTGCAAGCAGGATTGATGGGACAGGTGGCCGGCTAGCGTTAGCTTCCCACCTAGCCGATGAAGATGTCCCCTACCCGGCTCGGGGCATCGAGCGAGACCGCTGGTCTCCGTGCAGGCGAAGCTCTCGTAGTGGGCCGATTATTCCGTCTGTAATAACGTTCCCTGCATATTCTCCGATCTGTACTGATGTATCCCGGTGGTACACGTGCGGTAGTTTGAATGCACATAATTGTTGTAAAAGTTTGCTGCTGAGAAATTCTCTTATGGTGCGTTCTTTTTGCCTCGGAAGTCGGAGGTCGCAACCATAGACAGTATATAAAATGGACACAGCGATCCCGCTGTTTTTGACGGAGACAAGTGAAGCCTCTTACCAGCACTTTTCCGGTGATGGGAAAGTGTTACTGAGCGTTACTGCGCAGCTGAAAACTTAGCTTCCCGCCGCCGATGTGACGTGAACGTCTCTGAACGTTGTAAGTCTTCTGGTAGCTGTGCCAAAGGAAATCTCAATCGTTCCCAATCTATCAGAGACGGAGAGCGTAGGTATATGTAAGGAGATAACATAGGTACAGGCTAATTATTGCTAACTTAAATGCTAGTTAACACTTGTAATTAAACTAAACAGCTAATGTACGTCGAAACTGCCTGCAAGCTTCTCCTGTACTATACGGTAATTCCTCTACAATGCGACAGTAAGTCACGTGGTTATGACACAATCGTTAGCCTATTTTTATAAAAACATCTGCTACGGAGCCATAACGTGAGGTACAAGGTAATGTAGCCTTGTGTACATTGTCGTGTTTCGTAAGAAATAAACAACGGACAAATCAAGTCTTTAAACGCTTCAGATGTAAAGTTATTGGCTGTCAAAGTGACGCCAAAATGAATTGCAGTCAATGGGATGCTAACGGGGGTGATGGGAACAGGGCTAGCAAAATGGCGGCTTCGCTCTGAGGAGAGAAGCCTGCCCCCTTGGTCGCAACTAGGAATGACGTCACACACGAGTTGAATGCGTTCTTTTTGCAAGTCGGATTTTCATTGTTTTCATTAGCTCTAGCCAGGTTAGCCATTGTTAGCAACGCCAGTTTAAACAATGTATACGCTATTTTTTTGTGCATACAAACCGCGTGACAACATAGATAGAAGACAGCGCTGCATGTACGACTGATTTTTATATATATATATATATATATATATATATATATATATATATATATATATATATATATATATATATATATATATATATATGCAGAAGAAAATTGGTAGTCCACCTAATGGGAGTGGGGAACATCAGTTGATATATTTGTTTTAATAAATTTAAACATTTAACTGATTTTGCAGGGATTGTTTGCCTTTGGCATCCCTTTGGGCTATAGTGGCCAGTGTTAGTCACTATTTTGAATATTTTATGAACAAAATAATGAATAAAAAAAGAAATCACTAGATGTGTGTGTATGTGTTTAGGAGAAAGAAGTAGCAGACGCTCAGGGCCGAGAGGACGCAGCAGACAGACGGCTCCAACAGCTTCAGGCGGCCTTGAGCCAGCTAGAGGCCAGGTGAGCACAAGTTAAACTGCTCCTTCACCTGCAATCCCATTTCACCCTTTTCTAACCCTTTTTGTAGAAAAGTTTCATTCATTTATGACATGTATGCAGCACTGTGAAACGGAAATTGTATAAAATCTTACTAAATTGTTCCGAATTTCAGCTTGTTTTACGAATGGGTCACTCAACATGATCACACCACATTCTGTTCTTCAAGTTGACCTAACATATATACTGTAGCAGGAGTCCAACACCAGTAACCAACTTCAGAAAGAACAGTTACTGAGCTTCATGGAAATATTTGGAAATAGTATGTCTGAATGCTTTGGGAAGTCATGGAATTTAACATCAAAATGATCAGCAGTTCCCTGTCTTTTTCCCCTTGCTGCTGGTACTCACTCTTTTTTTCTCAATTGCCAGACTAAAAGCTGCATCTCAGGAGGCTGAATCAGTTCGCAGAGATCAAACTGTGTGGGAGAGAAAGGTGGGGGTACTCCAGGCACGTTGTACCACCCTACAAGAGGAAAAGTATGAGGCCCTGGCCAAAGTTCGAGAGAGTGTTCAGGTGGCTGAGGAGGCTGCATTGCAGAAGGACCAGGTGACTGCAGTCACTGTCTTTGTCTCTTCCTTTCCACATTTTTTGCCTTTTTCATTGCCTGAGCCTTTCCCTTCAATCTGTTGAGCTGCAAGATCCTCTGACAATCGATCCTCTGTGTCCACATCCTTTCAGCACTTCAGAACTTTGCCCACTGAAATGTGTAGCTGTGTCTGTCTTTACCCTCTCCCTTCAGGCCCTGTTAAGAGAGAAACAGAAGATAGAGGAGCTGGAGAAGACAAAGGAGGCCATCAAACAATTAATCCAGGATGCTGCAGTCCGCACCAGAAAAGAGGTGCAGAGTTACTGAATGGCTTTCTGAACAAGAACTGCTGCGCTGTTTCTGTAGAAGTAGATATCGTACTGAAACTTCATGAAAAAAATCTAGCTGTTGGAATACGCTTTACAATCTAGAAAATATCTTAGAATCACCATTTATTTTACTCTACTAAATGCCCTCCATTTTAATTCTTAAAAATGAAAACCTTCAACTGTTACATCCTGTTGATGAAGCCTAGTATTACTGCAGCGCTGGCTGTCATCTTAGTCCCTGGCTGGCCTCCAACAAATGATATTTTACTGTGGATGTGTTTGACTTTATGTCAATTGCCTTTTTACCTTCCAGGACATTTTCTTGGAGGTTGAGTCAGAGGTTGAGGTTAAACATTGCAGCCAAAGTGAGGCAATTTCTTCATCTTCTCTCCCTCTCATCTTCATTCGAAGTATTGAAACAAGCATGTGTGATGAAAAATGAATTCCAAAACTGCTTACATTGCTAGTCATACCTCAGGCTTACTTGGAAGATTTAAGTACCACTCACGAGTATGCATGAGGGTTAACATTTCCCCAAAATAGAGGTGTGTCCAGAGTGATCCACTATCCTGACTCAGAGCACCTGTACCTTCAGGAGTTTTGACCGCTAGTAAGGCTATGGAGCAGTATGTTTCAGGGTTGTCCCTATTTTCTAAACATCGAAAGCGACACAAAGTCCTGCTGACGGCTTACACTATTCCAAAATGTAACCTTGTTTATAAAGATATGGGGTACCTTTACAGATGCCTTGTTGGGTTTCCTTGTAAAGAATGTGCATGAGAACAAATCAAGAGGCTCACTTTTAAAAACAGCATTACTAGTGGTCAAAAACTCCTCAGGTTACCTTAAAGGAAGTTGAGATGTTTTGTTGCTGAAGAATGAGTGCATTCAGATTTCTTAGGGTTAGGGTTAAGACCCTCTATTTTCCTGTTTTCTCAAACTGTCAAATAGACAAAGAATGCAATTTTTTATTAAAATTATAGGTCAATAAATATAATTCAAAGTTCCTGCTAGATGTTTATTTGCATCTTGATCTTTAAAGGAACACGGCGACTTATTGGGACTTTGTCTTATTCACCGTATCACCCAGAGTTAGATAAGTCCATACATACCCTTGTACTCTGTCTGGCGCACCCACCGCTAGCCTAGCTTAGCGTAGATCCTGGAGGTAACAGGCTCCAACTAGCCTACTGCTCCCAATAAGTGACAAAATAACGCCAACATTTTCCTATTTACATGTTGTGATGTGTATAGTCACAGCGTGAGAAGCCCCGTGGTGAGGAGCAGAGAGTAGCAGTGCTTCGCCTTTCTGAGAATATAGTTCCCAGTTTGTATACGGTTAGAAGATGGCTGTGTCTCATGTGACCTTGTTATTTTTTCACGCTGTGACTATATAAATCACAACATGTAAATAGGAAAATATTGGCGTTATTTTGTCACTTATTGGGAGCAGTAGGCTAGATGGAGCCGGTTACCTCCAGGAACTGTGCTATAGGCTAGCGGTGGGTGCGTCAGACAGAGTTACGACATGCACGGAGATGAGAAGGGTATGTATAGACTTATCTAACTCTGGGGGATACAGTGAATAAGACAAAGTCCCAATAAGTCGCCATGTTCCTTTAATGTTTTCATTATATATTTATACATTTTACTGTTTTCATTACATATTTATACATTTTACTATCTTCTTTTTGTTCAAAAGCATGTATCGCTTTTTCACACATTATTTTCATTTCCTTTATTCGTTTGCTTTTTATAAAATATGCAGTCAAAGCAAAAGTCTGAATACGGTAACTTTCCTCACACACGTTTTGACTTAACCTTTGAACTTAAGCTGTTTAGTCAAGTCGCCAACTCAAGTACCTACTTTGTGCGTCTAATTAAAGTCACTGTCTATGACTTTTTCTTTAACAGGTGGATAATGTGCGCAAGCAGTGCAATGTTCAAATTGACCGTATGGCCGAAGAGCTGTCTGCACTGCAGCTGGTAAGAACGTGCCCCATTAAGGACAAATCCCTTTCAACATTACACTAAATCCCTTCTGCTCGTGTGTTTTATTCATTCTGACTCTAATTGTTCTCTCTTTCCACGTCTCTCAAGGAGTGTGCAGATAAAGAGTCTCAGATTGAAAGGTCCCTGCGGGAGAGAAAAGCTGTAGAGGAGGAGCTGGAGAAGGTATGCGTGAAAGCACAAGAAAGACGCTGGTAAAGCCAGCTCCAGAGTTCTGATAGTGTTTGATTGCATGGTTGTATACTTGGTTTTCTTTTAGGTGTATAAGGAGGGCAGGGCAGAGCCAGAGTTCAGGAAGATTGATGCCCTTCACCAGAGGTGTCTAGATGCAGAGAGGATGAAGGAAGATATTAGCCTCACTCTGCAAAGCACACAGAACAAACAGAGGAAGATGGAGATGGAGTAAGTGTAACTTAGCACGGTAGGTTTACTCTTCACTATTTTGAATGTAGCACATTCATGGCAGGCAAGTTACAGCTCTCCACCTTAACTCCAATCCTTCTCACAAGAGCAGGGGGAGTGGCTTCATCTGCTGACAATAATGATGGTTGTATCAAGAATAACATTTTGTCTTCTTCTTTTTTGTCTTTCTCACCCCTTCCTTTCTTGATCCATCCGTCCGACCGACCGTCTGTAGCTACAGTGAGGAGCTGTCACGGTGCCGGGAGGAAGTGGGGCGGCTGCAGGGCTCTTTGGCTGCAGCCCGGGACGACTGTGTCAGCGTCAGCGAGGAGCGTCTCCAGCTGCAACAGGAGAACCTGCAGCTACGCAGGGAGATGGATGAGCTGCGCAAGGCCTCCCTGCTGGTCCAAAAGAAGGCCAAACAACAGGTAAACAACAGGTAACCCAGTGATCAATGGAAAAGGAAGGAAATAAAGGAATAGGCACTTGAGGCACTCACATGTAGTGGAGTGGGAGTAGTGCAAAGCAGCCACTTGTGCCAGACACACTGCACTATAATCAACCTATTAATAAGGTGCTAAAGTTTTCAGTTAAGGGCTTGTTCTTTTCCTCCCACACATAGACCTGTTCCTTTTTGAAAGAAAACTTGATCATTTTTGCAGAAGTCTGTTTTTAAGATCATGTTTGTCAATAGGACAAAACAATTTGGTCATCCAGTCTGTGAGTGCTACGTTAGGTTTCATACCCAAATCCAATTTTACACCAATAAGTATCAATCTTACACTTTTAGCATTCATTTTTGCTGGTATTTGGTCATAAACCAAAATATTGGACAAATTAAAAACGTTGACCTACTGTAATCCCTAGAGATAGAGGAGCTGGAGAAGACAAAGGAGGCCATCAAACAGTTAATCCAGGATGCTGCAGTCCGCACCAGAAAAGAGGTGCGGAGTTATTGAATGGCTTTCTGAACAAGAACTGCTAGAAGTAGATATCGTACTGAAACTTCATGAAAAAATCTAGCTGTTGGAATAGGCTTTACAATCTAGAAACTATCTCAAAATCACCTATTTATTATACTCTACCTACTGAGGATCCCTTTAGAGACATTGGAAAGTGGCATGCACTGAGCACAGTGTAGGACAGGAGGGCTCTGCAGTGGGTGATTAAAACCTCCCAGAACATCATTGATACCCATCTATTGAGCATATATCGGTGAGACGCGCTGCCTGCGCAAAGTCTAAATTACATTAAAAGACAATACCTACCCAATCACCCTGCTGCTATCTGGTAAGAGATACAGTAGCATCTGCTGTGGAGCAGCTTCTTTCCTCAGGCGGTGAAGGCCGTTTTACAGTCGCCGTAGCCGAGCTCGTGCGTGCCAATATGATGTCAAAATGACGTAGATCTCGCTGGCGTGCCAGGATTTTCAGTGCGCCACTCTATTTTTTTCAGCGGCATGCGACAAAGCGGAAACAGGAAGGATGACTGAGCTTGAGAGCAACCAGATGCCAGGACTCTCAGAGTGACTGCAAGTCTCTCTTGTAAATTTACTGGGTTAACATGAGTTCTTTTATGGTGAATGAAAGGCTTAATCCGACCAAGTAGGTCATCGAATCAAATCTAGTCCGTAGAAATAGCAAAGTCGGTAGCCTTTCCTCATTAGCGCCACCTCTGTTCAGGGGTCCGTTTCAGGAAGGAGGTTTAACAAACTCTGAGTGTAACCCTGATCCCTAATGCTTGCTCTTAGGGAATTACTGGAATTGTTGGGTTTGTAAATTATAGTGTGTGGTCTAGACCAACTCTATCTGTAAAGTGCCCTGAGATAACTCTTGTTATGATTTGATACTATAAATAAAATTTTAATTGAATTGAATCTCTGAGTTGATTTACCCTGAGATGGGAAACTCAGAGTTCGAGCTTGAGTCAATGCGTAAGCTCTAATATAGTATATTCATTTCATATTTAATCACAGGTAACTTATAATATTACTGGTGAAAACTGGAATGGTAGTCGGTTACACCTATAGTTCTTATTTAGGTGCAATCCTGCAGGCGAAAAAGTAAACTACTACTAATCCCATTCATCATTAACAGAATTATGATTTACAATCATTTATTTCTTTTTAATGTCTCTTACTGGTTTGTGTCCAGGGAACTCTACACAAACGTTTAAAGCATGTTTCAGAGCGAGTCACATTCTTCTGACAGCGCTTTGCTATACAGCAGCTTTACTAAAATGCTCCCCATCACCAATGTTGTAAAGAAAACTGCCGTTTTAAAAAAAAACAATGCGACACAGAGAATGTGCTGGGATGTAAGAGCATGTCCCCGATGGGTGACGTTAGTGATATGAGGACGGATAAGGTTATGTAGGCTACATAACTGATAGACTGGGAAGAAAAAACGATACCGCTCAGATAGGTAGCTATCTGGAGATGAAAATACATCTATAGTCTGGGCCTCAATATCACCTCCCGACGTATGTTTAACTCCCTGCTAAGTAATACACCTTCTTCATCAACGGAATCGTCGACACAAGGAAATGCCATGTTTTGAGAAAAAAAAAACATTTATAGTCTGCCTAACGGTTAATCAACCAACCCTGTTTTTTTTATTCATGCAGATAAACTGCGCTAAAATGTGGCTGCTACAGACTGAATGAATGATTGAAAGAGTATACCCCACGTTTTACACTCAACTCCTCTGTACTCCACCAAAAAAAATGTTTTTTTCTTGGGTTGCATAAAGGGATTACAACTTGCATTTCATTGCCTAACCCTGTGTTGTAGAGTGAGAATAAATTAACCGTGGGAAAATCGAATGAGACAATTGTGATTGGTTTAAAGAAATGGCAATAAACCAGAGCACGTTTTTCTCCTGTGCGGGAACGCTGTGTGGACTAGTCAGACCTTCCTCCGCAGCCCTGTAGAGGAAGGTCTGTTAATGCCTGACTAGTATTTATTTAAACCAATCACAACCCTCCTAAATCCGGATGACTGAGATGGCGAGAAGGAAGGAACCCCGGCATGTGAGAGACAGGCTGGATGTCAGGCTTTATCCCAGCAATGTACATCCATTGAGCCAGACTAGTTCTGACAAGACAGGGCATTTGAATCTTCTTCATTTCATTAAATGGATTTTGGACCAGCAAAATGATATCCACCCAACCTCACTCTGCTGCTCTCCGCCCAGCTGTCACAGATGGAGCAGGAGTACAGCCTGAAGGAGCAGGGACTTGACGCACGCGTGCAGGAGCTGGAGGAAAGCAGCCGAAGCTCCAGTGTTGATCTGACACGCCTCCTTACAGCACAGCAGAAAAGTACCCAGCGCTGGAAAGAAGAGGCCAAGAACCTTGTTCAGGCCTTTGAGACTAAAATCACAGGCCTCAAGTAAGAACTTGTAAAGGCAGAGTTAACATTACTAAAGAAAGAAAAGACAAAACCTTCACTGAGAAATGTCCTCACGGACTAAAAGGTTTCCAGTTTAAAGCCTTAAAATAGAAAGGAACCATACACCAATAATTTCCTCCTTCCGACATCTGTCACTGTCACTTTGCAGGGTTGTTTCCTTGTGTAGATGAATGTAAAGCAATGCAGTGCTCAAAAAGAGCAGGCAGGCTAAGCAAACATAATCCAGTCCCTCCAGAAAAACGCGGAGTTTTTTTGTGATTGTTGCGGGCAAAAATCCTTGATTATGCGGCACGTTTTCTTAAAAAATGCGATGGAATATGCGGGATATTTATGCCATTTTATGCGATGAAATTGCGGGAACTTGCAAAAATTGCGGGAACTTGCAAAAATTGCGGGAACTTGCAAAAATTGCGGGAACTTGCAAAAATTGCGGGAACTTGCAAAAACTGCAGTTTGATGAAAAAGAGAAAAAAAGTGATTCCCCCCACACCGTGTTCTCAGTAGGTGAAATTACGTCACTTCATAACGTTCTCATGGCAACAGGGGAAAATGGCTGCTCTTGTGTGAAGTAAACGCAACATTTTTTTAACTTTCTGCTGAGATATATGTAGGGTTGGGTATTTGGGTTTTTTTCTGATACTGGTGCTAAATCGGTACTTTTAAAACGGTGCCTGAACCGGTACTTTTTAAGAAAGTTTTTTAAAAAGAAGAAGAAACAAGAAGGATAGGCCTACTCAACAACAGTCGGTGACATTTAAGATTAATACATTGTTTATTACTAAGGCCATATGGTCAAAATTAAATGATTTAATAGTAATGTAATAACTATAACTTATAATAAACAATAACTTATTTCACCAGTAGGCCTAAATTGCTGTTGGACGACAAAAACAGCAACCAGATGGGAAAAGGGTATTTTACAATAACTACGAATGCACCGCGAGGCTGTAGGTTACCAGTTTCAGTGAATGCACCGTCTGTGTTTTTCCGACGTCGGCAGCTGCTGCGCTGTAGAGCAGACTGTTGATATACAGTCACACTTTACACTGGTTAACGTCACCTGTCAGCATTTTAACCGTGTTTAATCCTAATACATCCATGGTTTAATCACGCTGCTAGCTAAAGGTAGGCTAACGTTACCTGCTTATGGCGTTATTTTTTAGTCAAAAGTTATGAGCGTGTAACACATGCTCACGAGCACATTATGTTATTTCACACGCGCAAAAATGAACCTTCAGCTGGCATGATAAAAGTACTCGAGCACAAATTCAACAACCGAGAGGTGTAGGTAGCTGCGAGCGAGCGCCTGGCTACTCTTACTCTGCTTGTACAGTGGAATCCTGCTCGCGCGCAGCGGGCTACCTGCTCGCGGAGTGCTGTTTTGCTCGCGGAGTGGATTTCTGCTCGCTCAGCTGATTTCTGCTCGCTCGAGTACATGACTTTTGACAATTTGGGGGCGGAAACCAAGGAGGGCACTGACCCTCTTATGATTGGTCACTTTCACACAGGGGCATCCTTGATTGACAGCTGTCATTACAGGAAGCACGGAGTCACAGTATCTGACGGAGTTCAGTCATTCAGTTAACACTGCACAGTGGACGGAATGGCGGCGACACCTGAAGATGTAGATGTAGGCGTAAGTGATATTGATGATATGATGGGGGCTGTGTGTTTGACAGTGTTATAGCAATTTAATCTGAAATTTGTTGAGAATAAACTCATTAAATATTGAGAATAAAGTCGTTGTGTTTTGAGAAAAAACTCATTAAATATTGAGAAAAAAACTTGAAATACAACGACTTTATTCTCAATATTTAATGAGTTTATTCTCAACAAATTTCAGATTAAATTGCTATAACACTGTCAAACACACAGCCCCCATCATATCATCAATATCACTTACGCCTACATCTACATCTTCAGGTGTCGCCGCCATTCCGTCCACTGTGCAGTGTTAACTGAATGACTGAACTCCGTCAGATACTGTGACTCCGTGCTTCCTGTAATGACAGCTGTCAATCAAGGATGCCCCTGTGTGAAAGTGACCAATCATAAGAGGGTCAGTGCCCTCCTTGGTTTCCGCCCCCAAATTGTCAAAAGTCATGTACTCGAGCGAGCAGAAATCAGCTGAGCGAGCAGAAATCCACTCCGCGAGCAAAACAGCACTCCGCGAGCAGGTAGCCCGCTGCGCGCGAGCAGGATTCCACTGTACAAGCAGAGTAAGAGTAGCCAGGCGCTCGCTCGCAGCTACCTACACCTCTCGGTTGTTGAATTTGTGCGCGAGTACTTTTATCATGCCAGCTGAAGGTTCATTTTTGCGCGTGTGAAATAACATAATGTGCTTGTGAGCGTGTGTTACACGCTCATAACTTTTGACTAAAAAATAACGCCATACCTGCTGTCCAGTGTAGTGTAAAGTCAGGCACCAAAACAAGGCACCGAAATCTTCGTTCTTATTGGGTCTCGTTACTACCGTTTACGTCGGATCCGGGGGCCTATTGGCACCGAGTTTCGGTACCCAACCCTAGATATATATGACTTTTTTGCAACGAAAATGCGGGGATTGTGAAATCATGCAAGCCGCGCATATTTTGCGCGGAAATCGGCAATTTATGCGGCGAAAGTGCGGCGTATTTGAAAAAATGCGGTCCCCGCATGAATATGCGGACATTGGCTGATTATGCATTGAATTCTGCGATCGCATAATCGCGTTTTTCTGGAGGGACTGATAATCTGTTTAAATAAACCCTGCAAAATGTATCTTTCAATGATAACCCGTCTAATGGAAGCTAGTGGGTAATTGACAGACTGCAACAATATAATATGATAAATTTAAAATAAGAATATTTAAAGGACAATTCCGGCGCAAAATGAACCTAGGGGCTAATAACATATGTGTACCTAGTCGATCGTTCTCTGGGATATGTTTTCATGCTAATTGAATGTGTCTGTAGCTTGAAACAAGCTACCGCAAACGGGTGATTAGCTTCTAACGCTAGCCTACACTGAGACCTATTGGAAATATTAACCATGTTGAAACACTTGAAAATAAAGCTTTGTAAATACTTTATCTCTGGGAGAAGTGGCTTATCTCATTTTTTTTCTGTCTGTTTTAGGGCAGAGCTGAATCGGCAGAAGCAACGTTCCTACGAGCTGGAGATGCAGCTTGAAACTGACCATAATACTGTTGCTGAGGTTTGTGTAACACATACCCACACAACCTGCAGCTTGATTTACAGTATAGTGAGATTAGTGTAAAAGGAAGATGAAACAGTGAGCAGTTCTTTAAAAAATTCTGGTCTAAGAGGAAACATAAGATGTTTGTCACGTCCTGTAGCGGTCTATGCTGTTCAGGCCTGTCCAGCTGCTGTTGGCCTCTGCAAATGTCAGGACTCCTTTGTAACAGTGTGCTCAGAAAGGCAGAGGCATTTTACTAGAAACCTGCAACATTAGCGCCATAAGTGCCAAGCAGCGTTACATAAACAGTTGGGGAAAGTCAAAATGTCTGACAGCAGGATATTGAACTGTCATGCATTTACTGCATAAATGTGAAATAATAAATATTTAGGGGTGACGTCATGTTTATGAGAATGATGGGAGCTGGCACAGACAGACTGTGGGTCTTGTGCCTGGTCTAAGGTTCAGAGAATGTTAGGATGATGAACTAAAATGAGCTTGTTTTCTTTAGTAGAAAAGTAGTAATACTAACTAATAAAGTAAAGATTAACTCATAACGTCTGCTTATTTATAAATGCAGAGCCCACATCTATTAAAGGGATACGCCACCGTTTGTTGAAATAGGGCTTATCACGGTCTCCCCTAGCTGTAGGTAGGTGGGCCAACACATTTTTTGTCTCAGTGCAAGTAATTAGGTTGTTTTTTTGTCTTTTGTTGGCTCACTTTTACTCACAACATGCTAACCGGCAACATAGGATTCCATTCACTGCGCTAAGCTAACTAGCAGCGGCGCTGCTGGTGTTGCACCGGACTAAAAAATGCATGCACAAAAAATGCGTTGGCCCACCTATCTACAGCTAGGGGAGACCGTGATAAGCGCAATTTCAACAAACTGTGGTGTATCCCTTTAACAACAGCCTGAAAAAAGTACAGTATGTATATGTGGATAGTGGTAAATGCACCATATGTTCCTTGGTACCTGAGTGGTTTGAAAACAAAGGTTTAGTGACTTTTATTTGTTTGACTACATGTGACTTATTGGCATGTGTTTGTTTGTGCAGTATGAGAGGCAGCTAGCAGAGTATCAGGAGAAGACAAGTCTTCTCCAGAGACGACTGGCACAAGCTGAACAAAAGGCAACTACAGCTACACAACAGGTATGGGTACTCTTGGCTCTTACATGGGGAGATATGTCTTATTCCAGTTCATTTATTATCTGATTGGATACTGACATGTATGTGTTATGCTTTGTTTTTTAACAGCTGAATTTGTTGGCATCACAGCGAAGAAAAACTGCCATGGTGGATCCAGAGACTCTCTAACAGTAACTGTCCATCCATCTTCGTCCGCTTATCCGGTGTTGGGTCGCGGGGGGAGCAGCTCCAGCAGGGGACCCCAAACTTTCCTTTCCTGAGCCACATTAACATTATAGTACATTGCAGTAACTGTCACTGTATTATATATTATTTTTAGCCAAAAATGTAAATATGATATCAACATTTTGGCCATTTGGTTAATAAATGCCAACATGTTCTAATTGTACACACTAATGTTGTTTGTCTGATGTGTGGTATGTAAAATAAACTTTGTTATAACAAAATAAACACCTTCAAAATACACCATGGTCTTTGTTGCATGTATATAGGTGCATGATTTAACCCTCCTGTTATTCTTGGGGTCAATTTGATCCCATTCAGTGTTTTAACATTTGTTTTGCTTCATATTGAATGACTATTCCTAATTTAATGGGGACAACTGGGTAAACATAAAATTAATATGGTGATATACTTTCAATGTCCTGTATGCATTTTGTCAAAGTCAATTTGACCCCAGGCTGTTTTAGCTGTATAAAACACTTTCACGTGCAGGTTGCAATTTCACAATCTTCAAATACAATTGATTCATCATACAAATGATTCCAGGCCCCACCAGATATGGTGTCAGCCATGTCCAAGACATAAAATCAGCATTTGAGCTTTTCATGACACCATCAGTTGAAAAAGATATACTTGAGATGACAAATTTAGAGGGAAGTCGTGTGTATGTGAACAGTTGGAAAGATGTGGATGTGACAGACCTCCATGACTACATTGGGTTGCTCATTTTGGCAGGAGTATACAAGCCTAAAGGTGAAGCAACAGCAAGCCTTTGGAATGCTGACACTGGAAGGGCAATATTTCCAGCCACTATGTCTCTGAAAACATTCAATATTTTCTCCCGTGTCATCCGCTTTGATGACAGAGAAATGAGGCAGGCCGACGGGAGCGTGACAAATTGGCAGCAATATGGGATGTATGGGACAAGTGGGTGCAGCGATTGAGAGAATTGACCCTGAATATAATACACCTTACTATTCTTTATAACTGAAATAGTTTTTCTTTCCAAATGTTGTAAATAACAAAAAGCTGTATTAAAACCTTAAAACACAAAAAACATCTTTCTTTTCAATTTAAGTCAGGAAGATTTTGTAGTGATTTGCATATGTTTCAATAGTCACTTATAGGCATTCTGGATGTATGTGGTGGGGGGGGGTTAGGCTGTCAACATTTTCCATTAGCCAGTTTAGGCAACATAAAACAACATAAAAATTTGGTAAAAGTTGTTTAATTACCAACATTTTCTGGAGGTTTCAGATCCTGGGGTCAAATTGACCCCAAGGATAACTGATGCTAGTACATTTGAGGATAACAGGAGAAATCAAGTGCTTTGGGTCCAAAAATGCTTCTTTGCGTTTGTCAAACTGCCCTGGGGGCGAAAAAAACCCTCTGGGGTGGTGAAAACCTCTTTTACTGTCTATGGTGAAAACCCATCACTGAAACTGTAAAACACAAAACCAGCAACGTCTTTTTGTTTGACTGCGTTGCATGCCGGGAGATAAGTATGTTGCTAGGAAACCGTAAACCTCAGTTCCATAGACAACGTTACATGTCTATTCTCAGCTCTAGCTAGGTCAGCAAAAGTTACGGTACAGTAGCTATAGCTTTATCGATAGTTTAAAACGTTGGCTAGCGTTAAGCCATATCTAAAATATTTCGGAGCTGAATATTTGATACGGTAGTCCGTTTGCATATCTCTCGAAGACAATGCTTAGCTACTCAATAAGACGAAGTGACGTTACACAGACAGTAGCTAGTTAAGCAAGTTGAAAAAAGTTTGCTAACGGTAAGTTAACGTTAATTAACGGGAGTTCGTTAGCATTAATTAGCTCACGTTATCTTTAACAACAGTTAACTAAGTTACCTTGTCCATAGTTGCTTTTTGCGTATTATTGCTTAACGTTACTGTGTGTATTGTAACTAACGTAACAATATTTGACTTGGAACGTAGCTCGCTAGCTAGTTAACGTTAACGTTACTTAAAATAATAAAGTTGCGTAAATAATATTTTTTTTCTTTATATCACTATTTTGTCTGATAAAAAAAAAACCTCTAGCTGACGTTACTAACGTAACGTTACTACTACCAATGCTAACGTTACATTCTAATGGATTCTCCAATGTGCTGCTGTGCCATAGCCTGTGCGAATACATGCCATGGCCTCTGCATCTCCGAGGGCCTCTCTGCTGAGCCTCCCTGTTCAAAGCAGGGAAAATGATTCCAGAGGTAGGCTAAACTAATATAGGGCCTTTAGGTAGCTACTATGCAAATGGTTAGTTATGTCTTACGTGTTATACAGTATAGCCATCAATCATTGGTTTGTCAACTCTTAATTCAATGTTGACATACTGTCACAGAGCGGCTGCACAAGCTCCCTGAACTACAGAGCTCCACCATCCTACCAAGGCCCCCGGTCCATGTTCAAGACACACAGGTGAGACTGAGACAATATGAAATACCATCTACTGTACACCTAATTTAGTACTCCCTGTACTATTAATATAATCAGTCAAAAAGTAATTGGCTACAGTATGCAGGTGTGGGTCTTTTGTAACTGTCAATGTCTCCCCCTTATCTAGGCCTTGCTGAATAGGCGTGTAACACGGAAACAACCCAGCCTCCACCACTTAAAAGCCCGTGAGCGGATGTTTTTTCCGGGCTGGTACACTCAGTCGCCTTCATCCCAACAAACAGAGCCGCCACACAGGCAGCATCAAAAATATCCTGTCCACCTACCTCCTCTGCAATCCACGACCAAGGTCAGTGACGAGAATAAGCATTGCTTTAAAGATGTCTCTAGCGCGTGATGGACAGGTTTCTCAAACGTATCTCTACAATGAAATTATTTCATAAATCTAAAATAAAGGCAAATCCAGGCAGATACACTCAGTCACCCTCATCTCAACAAACTGAGCAGCCACACAGGCAGCGTGAAAAAAAAAATCCTGTCCACCTACCTCCACAACAATCCAGGAACAAGGTGAGTGATGAGAATAAGCATTGCTTTAAAGATGTCTGCAGTGCATGATGGACAGGTACCTCGAAAGTATCTACAATTAAATATTTGTATACATCTAAAATGAAGGCAATGCTAAAAAAAACAAAACAAGACTACCATTAAAACTAAGGCAAAAGTATCAAGCTTCCAGGCTCACCTGCCAGTCTAATTAACTGGTGACTAAATGTCGTGTAATGTTAAACGGGAAAATCAGGCTCTTCAGGCAGAAGCTTGACAAAGCCTTTGGTAAAGGCTCAATTCACTGTTTATTGCCTTTAAATGAGCTACTTGCAGGATATATTTATCTTTGATTGTGTCGCTCTACCACTCCTCAGTTGTCCAAGAATGTGCTGTCAACCCCAAGTCCCCCCAAACGGCCCTTTTCCATTAAGAGTGGTGGACAGCTGGACGATCCCTCCAAAGTTAAACTCTATAAGTACAGTAAGGATGACTATTTGATGATAAGCCATGGAGGTGTGATATCAGTGTATGAGGAGGAGTATGACTTCATAACCCGTGAGCGCTGGGAAGAGGAGTATGAGTACCATTGCAAGCTGATCCGCATCCCCTTCTTTGCCCTCTTCAAAAAGTGGAAACCCTTCTATGTCTGGCGCACCAAAGTCCGCAGCAAGAAGATTCATTTGACCAGGGAGTCCCTCCAAAACCGTTTGTTTTTTGTCAGTCAGGTACGTGACAGTGTGTATGAATTGAGATCTGGATTTTCTCTCAATCTGTCTTAATGGTCTTGAATATGGAATGCACACTGTAAATATGTTTACTGAGCGAAACATCATTGAGGTTTATACATTTCAATTGATGTGAGTAGTGCGGATATTGTGTTAACATTTGCATATGTCATACAGCCTCTAAGTCCTGCACTGATAGACATCAAGAAAATGTGTTACCAAATCAGTGACACAGGCTTGTGTCACATGGAGAAAAAACACACCTACACACTGCAGGAGTTTCAGGACGTCCAGTACAAACAACTGCAAGAGGTGCTATTCTACATCCCATACAAAAATCGGTCCAGATGTTTAAAGTATGCCTCCTCAGCAGCTAATTGCCCTTATTTGTTCATTATTGTCAGGTCTTGAGTAACTTGGAGAAGTTTCAAGACCTGGTAAAGGAGGTGACAGTTTCTGCGTGTAGCAACTACTTGACGGAACTTCAATCCAGATTTAATAAACCAAGTGCGTGCACATTGACCATATGGTGACACTGAAATGTACATACTGTACATAGACAGTACAGCATATCCAGTATTAAAATGTTGATAGTATTATTTGTCTGTCACAGATGACCAAAAGGACAAGAAAGCTCTTGCACGGCTCAACAAGACTTTTCAATCTAGCCGCCTCATCTGGTGCGTCATTTTCTTGTACTTGTTTCCCTTAAATTCTCTTTGCTTTCTGTCTCTATTTGTGTTGTGGACATACCTAGTACTATTTTTGTTTTCTACTAAACTAACATGGCTTACTGTGACAATTAGTCCATAGAGCAGAGCAATTGTTAATGTAATTAGTAACACCTTTTCTTCTCATGCTATGACAAGTCAAATGATTGCTAATTAATCAGACACGTCTATCACATTAACCCAGTCCAATCCTCTGTCCCTCACCTAACCAGCTTTATCCGTCTTGTTGACTATTTGGTCGTCAACGCCTTGCACATCTTAGTGGTGAATGCAGTCACAGAACTGCTGGCTGTGCTCCAGGAGCAGGTACGCCAAACGCCTAGCCATGGCATTATTCAGAGTTGGAGCCAGCACGCTGAGGCTGCCACTGACCCTACTGAAGAAGAGACAGATAAGAAGGCAAGTCATTGTTTCATTATTATTATTATTATTATTATTATTGTTATTCATAATAAATTGTATTGTTTACAGTGAAACCACAATAATTACTATATCCACCAAATTGATTTTTCAAGCCAACACAGAGCAGTGTTCAGTTTTGGTTAAGGTTGGTGTGTGTGTGTGTCTTTATTAGTCTGTTGAGTCAGAAACTCGCCGTGACCCACCTATGTTCACCTCTGAACTGATACTGGATCCAAATGCTTTGACTTACAAACCCTCTGAGGAGAATTTTCAGGTTAGTTTTCTCAAATTTTCACAAACTGTTACACATTACATTATTATCTACCCATTAAATACCAATCTATAGAGTTTTTTTATGTTAATTCCTACAGGAGAGTGTTGCAGAGATCATTGGGTGGTTTGAGAAAACAGTGATGTCAGTCGCTACGCTTACAGCAGATCCTGATTTTGATTCATTGACAGAGCCTGGAGACTATGAGGTAGTAAAAAAAATTACCACCTCAACCTGACCGCCCTGATGTGTATATTCAGAGTAACTTAGTTGTTCTAAATGCTAATGTTGATATGTCCAAAAAAAAGCTGTACTCAAGTGTATGTGTTTTGACATGCTTTTGTTAACTTTTAGAAATTGGAAAGTAAATATGAAGAAGGCCCCTGTTTGGAATCTATCATACAAAATGATGACCACCTTCAAAGTATCATCCGGGACATCAAGGTCAGTTTTTACTTTTACTCACTGCATAGTTTCTACAGAATCTCTAGAGGTTGCACTTTGTATGTACATTACTGTGTATGAATGGGCTTGACTTTTTTTCCCCCTTAGGAATCACTCCAGTTTGCCTTTGACGCAGCAAAAGTATACTCACACACATTTGAGCGTTTTCGGCTGTTCTATAAAGAGAATGAGAATCTGGATCTGGATGCAATGCAACAACAGGATCATGGTGATGTACTATACATGACATAAACATTACGTTTGTAACAGATCTCACACTCACAACACAACGAGCAGTTCAGCTGAGAATAGTGCCCATCAAAGTCTTTGTCCTTTGTTAGCTGCACTGGTATTGGAAGCATATTTTGGACACTTAAAGACACTCAACAAGTTGGGAACAAAAACATTGTTGCTTAAACCAGTAATGTGCCTTTCGTGACTTATCAGTCCAAATGAAAGTATAGTATAAGTATGTTTCTAACCAAAACACATTGGGTGTATTCTTGAGATTTAACAAATAGGTTGAATGCATTTCCTTTTTCATTTGCAAAGCTGATGTCCTTATATCCATATCCATATTTAAATACTGCATTGTTTACATTTATTGTTTGCTTGCCTACAGTATTCTTCACTGCCTTTGTTGGCCCATTGGTACATTTCTTGGTGTGTTACTGCCACCAATTGGCCATTAGCAGAATAGCGTAAAACCAGCAGCAGGAATGTGTATCACGTCAACCCAGTGCTAGCACACAACGTGAATGTGTGTACTTATGCTCATGCGTGATACAAACAAAATGTGAACCCATTCGTGCAAAAATAGCTTCATATAGCGGTCAAAAACTCCACAGGGTACCTTTAAAGGGGAAATGAAGCACTCAATCAAGTTTACATTATTTACAAGATGGATTTCCACTATAATCAACAATTATATAAGAAACATGACAATTGTAAACATATAAAAGAAAAAAGAAAAAACGTTATATCTTTCACGGCCAGGGTGTCGCCATTGTGTAGTATTCTAACATGTGACGTCACAGGGTTGGTCGGCTCTGGGCAGTGAACGAGAGATAGTGAAAGATAGAGATAGGGAATGACAGATATAGTGAAAGAGACAGTGAAAGATAGAGATAGTGAATGACAGAGATAGTGAAAGAGACAGTGAAAGATAGAGATTGTGAACGACAGAGATAGTGAAAGACAGTGAAAGATAGAGATAGTGAAATACAAAGATAGCGAAAGACAGAGCTAACGGAGCTAGCTAGCTAGTGGAAGAGACAGTGAAAGACAGGTAACTTTGCTTAGTGGAAGATGGAGACTGAGGAGCCACAGGATGGAACAATACGAAAGGGAGGCCACTACTGTATTGCTCCTGGATGTAAAAACGATTTTTACAGGGTCAAAGCCAAGGACAAAACATTCCATTTTCATAAACTGCCGCTGAAACGGAAAAATGTACTGATGTGCTGGCTAACGGCTCTGAAGAGAAAGAGCCCTCCGATGGGCGCTGACTCTAGGGTTTGCAGTGAACATTTTCTGGAGGAGGATTACATTGAGGAGAAGACCTTTGAGTTTGGTAAACTAGTTGTTCGCCAGACCAACAGACTAAAGCCTGAAGTTGGTCCTTCTGTCTTCAATTTCACTGCCTATAATATGTGCTCTACTGACCGCCCAACATACTCCGACAACAGCAAGACAGAGGCATCAGTCCGCCGTAGGGACAAGGCACTAAAACGCGCCAGCCAGGCAGGGAAGAGACAGGTAGGGCATCCAGCGACCCACAGAAGTCTGCATCAAAGATGCCCACACCAAAATCAAATAAACAATATTCACCAACATCTATTAAACGTATGATCATCATGAGCATCTCTCAGTCCAAACAGCAGCTCTCATAAACACCTGTTAAGTTACCCCTCCCAACCCAAAACACGTCCCCTAGCCTAAATATTTCCATAGCAGCATGTGATTTATCTGATGTATCAATATAACAGCCAAAATGACTCCGAAATTCAAAATAAACCATTAAAAACACCTGAAAGCATTCACCTAAAACTCGCGTCCTAATTTGATTCACTAGCCAGAGAAAGTAAACCTCGAAGAAATATTTCTTACCGTGACTCCAACTTTCCATAGCAGTCAGGCTAACTCCAGACTCCAGGTTTTACCACCCCTGAATTGGCTCGCCACAAAAAAGCCTTTTTGATTGGCTGATGTCCGCTGTTCCAGCTGGGGGTCTGGGGGTCCCTCCAAGGAAATTTTGAGGGTAAAAGACTTCAATTCCTGCATTCTGATACCTTTTTAGCCACCAATTTATGGTGAAAACGTCTATATTTATGGCAAGGAAATGACAAAATTCTGGTGGCAGGTAACAATTCAAAATACAAAATATAATGGAATATTATTATATTCAGTAGTCCAGTAAGGGGGCTTTCACATCTGGGACAAGGGCCGGATACGACAACACACAGCATGAACAGGGCTTTATGGTAACTATTTTCCCCAAGGAGCATGTTTTGCTCCCACTGTGAAAAATGTAGGATTGATTTACAGAGGCTACTGCTTTTACTGCTAAATTCAACAATAATACAATCATGTTATGGATACAAAACGTTATGAAGTGTAATGTTTTCTATGTTCTATTGATCAGAAATTATCAGTGATATTGAATATAGCCTACAGTGTAATGGACCACCACAGGTCATGCATACATGTGCACCGCGGATTAATTGCAGAGTTTAACCTTCATAGTGTAAAAGTAAACACTACGTGAATGGGGCACAGCAGAAATACGGAGAAGAACGATGCTGCTTGTTCAGGTTGTCATGTGTACTCCTGTAGGCCTAGACTTCACATCAGGTGTTAAAACCAACTGGACCAAAACACTGAACTGGACTACTATTTAACGCGACAACGAGACGTTTTTAACCGGTAATGAACTGTGTCAATGTAATACTGATGCCGTCAGACGGCCGCGCGGACAGACAGCAGTCCGAGCTCCAGCGAAGCTGCGCCAGTCAGCCTGTCAGCTTGAGCTTTGTCTGAAGCAGCCAGCCAGGTTCCGTCACACACCGACACATTCCGCACATCCTCCGCTCAGTTTAACCGCTATCCCCCCGTTACCGGTCAGAGAGACGTGTTTACTTTGTGTCTCGGTCCTCCGGTCAGTTTTTAATTAGCCTACATTAGTAACAGTTAATTTTGTTACGGTATGAACTTAATCCTAGGAAAGGGAAACGTATATAAGACCTTTGTAAAGAAATCCAAGACGTTTTAACGAAAGCCAAATATACCAAATTCAAGGCTTTATTAATAATAATAATGTAAATAAATAATATTTCTCCAAAGTTGACAGGTAGGCTACGTAAATTAATTAATTTCACAATGTTACATCAAGCTGTCTACATCAAACCCGTTACCTTTGCAAGCACCGTCCTCCCTTGGGGAACCAACCAAACTAACTAACTTTGTAGTTCTGAATCTCTGGTACCCCCCCCCAAAAAATTTCTCATCGAATCTACACGATTCACGTAGGTCACCTATTTTGTTTTCAAAACGGCGAATTTCGCCAAAAGGTGAGTGATTTTCATATCTGAGATAGGCAGTGTCCACATCCTCTCGACAGTCAGTGTCAGCACCCAGACCAATCCACCTGAACAGGAAACCGAAGAGGGAGGCAATAAGCAGTACATTTGCACAGGCACTTTGACAGATGACATACTTAACAACTACATAATAAAAAATGACCATTCATATTTTACTTCTGTGGAAGGCTTCTCCCCAGCAATGGCACTGTCATCTCAGCAAGATCTGGAACTTAGCAGTGAGGGCTCTGAGGAGTCTGAGGTAGAAAGTTTAATGGAAGAGAGTCAAGATAATTGCAATGAAGAGGAGTTTGAGTTGGGTAGAGAGGAAAGCATCAGTGATGAGGATCAAAGTTTCAGTGATGTTGAGGATGAGGAAGCAAATGTCTCACAAGAGCGAAAAAGTATTGTGTCGACAGGAGAATTGTTGAAGCTCTTTCATGTGTGTCATTGGGAAGGCTGTGGCAAATGTTTGGTGAGTCCACCGGCAGTCTCCAAAAGTGGATTTGGGCTTAGGATCAATACAGAATGCATTGATGGCCATGATTTTATGTGGCATTCTCAGCATTTAGTTAGAGGAATAATGGAATGCAATGTTTCTGTACCTGCTGCTGTATTTGTCACTGGAAATGAGTGCAGTCCATTCATGGAGGTGTGTGACACCATTGGTCTGGAAACCATCTCAAAAAGACAGTGGTTCAACATACAGAAGGCCTATGTCATCCCAGAGGTCAACAATACCTGGACAGTACACAATGAGGCTGTACTGAGTGCCTTAGGTGATGAGCGGCTCATCGTGTCAGGAGACTCCAGATATGACAGTCCAGGTCACAACGCCTCATATGGAACCTACTCACTCCTGGACATCAAGTCAAAGTTGGTGGTGGCACAGGAAACTGTTCAAGTCACAGAGGTAAAGAACAGTTATTGGATTGAGGTGGATAGTATGGAAAGGTGCCTTTCCAAGTTGGGAGAATATGGTGTGACCATATCTGTTTTGGCAACCGACTGCCACCCATCAGTGCAGAAAGTCATGCGCCAGGAATATAAATCTATACAGCATGAATATGACCTCTGGCCAGGGCATGAAGTTAACTTTTTTGACCACCAGCCATTGTGGCAGGTGGATTTAAAAATCCTTCTGCCACAATGACTTTTTACCAGCCAGATTTTTTTTGCCTCATAAAGGTGAAAAACAGGAATTACTGTGTCTCTCTGATCCTATCCTGTCCTATTCATCGTAGCCTGTGTATTAAGACAAAACATAATAATTTATTGAATTAATCAAATTTGAACATACAGTAGGCCTGTGTGTCAGTGTCAGTGGCTTGTTGATCTTTACATTGTTAGTTAATTTTCTATCCTGGTCTGGGACACACATTCATACGGTTTGAGTAGCTACTTATTGGACTTTAACTTATTGCACTTACAATAATGAGCGTAGCTGTCTTCAATTTAGGTTATTATGTACGTCTCATCTCCGTTTTTTCCTGCATTCACCGTGTGATTGTGTCCGTGTGTCCATGTGTGTGTGTGTGTGTGTGTGTGTGTGTGTGCGCGCGTCGCGGGGGAAATCGAGCAACAGCCCAGGACAGGATTGAAACGGCAGCAGCTTTCAGAGTGAAACATCGCTACAGCGTACATTGATGTTAAAATGTCTACCGGTTGGCAGGACAGTCTGAAATGTTCTGCACGGTCTGTCGCTGTACGTTTTGTTGGTAAATGTGAAATGTTCGAGTCACACATGTCTTGTCTTCGTTATCAGAAACAAGGAAATGAATTTGACCCGTTCTCACTACCGCTTGGTCAGTGGCTGCACGTGGGACTGCTGGGATTGTCGCGAGTAATGCAAATGCAATAGGGGGCCCCGGCTGTCAATCAGTGTCTTCCAGCGATGCGGGCCCCTGATTGGTCTGGGCCCGTAAGCAACCGCGTACCCTGCTTACCAATAGTTGCGCCTCTGAATCACTCAATTCTCATTGGCTACCTGCCAATGTGGCAGGTAGATTGACAGTGTTACCCGCCAATTGCAAAATTCACCCGCATTTGGCGGGTGGGCGGGTGTTAATTTCATGCCCTTCCCTCTGGCACATTGTTAAGTCTGTCAAAAAACGACTGCTGCAGTGCCACAACGAAGAGTTGTTTGAGTGGATCAGAATGATCACAAACCACCTCTGGTTTTGTGTCACAACATGTGAGGGAAGTGTGACTAAGTTAAAAGAGAAGTGGATCTCAATCCTGCATCACATTACCAATGTGCACCATTGGGTATCTGGTGAGACAATGACCAGGTGTGAGCACCGTATCTACACCCCTGAGGAAGAGAGTCAGCGTCCATGGCTCCTCCCTAGCTCTGCTGCCTTTCAGCAACTGCAGAAGATATTGCTTGACAAGCAGCTCCTGAAGAAATTGGAGAAAACCACATTGGGCATTCACACAGGACAGCTAGAGAGTCTTCACTCCCTGTACACGAAGTACGCCACAAAGAGGAAGAAATTTCTGAGGGAGAGTTTGGAGGCACGTCTGCGGGTTGCTGCTATGGATCACAACAGTAATGTGGACCGGAAGACAGCTAAAACAAAGGAAGGTGAAGAGCAACATAAACACCAGTACTCCAGTCTGCTCAACAGTATGTGGTGACCCCACTAAAGGTGGACAAGGATTATACCTTCAGGAAGAACATAGTGGCAGGAGTGATCAATAGGTGCAAGTTGACATCCATCCGGGCAACATTGCAGGAGCTGAAAACGGAGACTGTTATCACGCTGGCCCAGCACAAAGGTGTGGAAAAACCGGAGAAAGCAGTGTCTGTTGCCAAGCATCTGAGCAGATTCGCATCCTCACAGTCCCGTAACAGAGTAACAAACCCTGACTGAGGAAGAGCAGAAAGAACACAAAGTTTATTAACATGTTATAGTGACTAACACTATCCTTGTCAAAATTGTTTTTATCCTTGATTGTTAATTTCCTTAATTGTTCCATGATTACACTGTATATTAGAATTAATTTAGAGAATTTTTTTTCTAGATGAGTTATATGGATTTACATTGTAAATTTCCCATTATTTAAAGTACATTATTAGTGCAAGTCTGAGCTCAGTTCAGTGTCAGACAAGCTCTTTTCATTTAATCACTATGCCTATAAAATAATTATTTGACTTATTATTTGACTTGTAAGCTTGACATACCTGCATTGCTGTTAAATATTCACATTCCTTCTCAAAACTACTAAATAGAATTTAAATGCCCATTAAACCACTTGATGAAATATTATAATAAATCCTCTTTAATGGCAAACATTGAATGCAACTTAAAATTCATCATATGCATATTCAAAACCATGATATTCCAGGGATGGAAAAACAGCCCTGATGGAGCCAACAACACAGGCTGGAATCGGAATCCGGTTCTTCTTCCCCAAATGCCCTCTGGCCCAAAGCGTAAACTGACCGTATGCAGTCAACCTAAATAGACTGATGAAAAGAAAGAAATGTATTGGTTAAGTTTCAAATAATATATTTTTTGTACATTTCATGGCCTTTGTAATGTACAGTACAGGCCAAAAGTTTGGACACACCTTCTCATTCAATTTGTTTCTTTATTTTCATGACTATTTACATTGTAGATTCTCACTGAAGGCATCAAAACTATGAATGAACACATATGGAATTATGTACTTAACAAAAAAGTGTGAAATAACTGAAAACATGTCTTATATTTTAGATTCTTCAAAGTAGCCCCCAGTGAGAATCTACAATGTAAATAGTCATGAAAATAAAAGGAAACACATTGAATGAGAAGGTGTGTCCAAACTTTTGGCCTGTTCTGTATTTGTACACATTTTTTTAGTAGTTTAGTATAACTACATGTAATCATACATTTACTCTCCAGAACTGTAAGCTATTCATGCAGTTCCACATGATTTAGTTCATAAAATAGTTGTTTACATCTGGTTGTGTAACAAGCTTCCAGAATAAAGTGACAGTCAGTTACCAGGAGAGGTCTGCTGATTATTGTTTTCACCACAGGGCCACAGAATTCTGTTCAATACAGTTTGTCTGTATGGGTTTCGCACTGTAGGATAATGTTGGTGATGTAATCTAGCACATTACATAATGTATTATTAGTATCTGCTATCAATTACAAGAGGGTGAATAATTTTTGTCAGATTACAGCAGTGTTTCTCAAATGGGGGTACGTGTACCCCTAGGGGTACTTTGGAGGACTGCAGGGGGTACGTGAGATATTTAACAAAATGTTTAAGGCTGTTGTCCGGAACACTGTTCCTCTTTATGTAGAATTTTTTTTTTTTATCTACCAAAAATGTGACATTTGTCGCCTATTCTTGCCTTCTTTCCTATACTTCTACGTTTTACAAGTTTCTCGCTTTTTTCTTCTTATGTCACTGTTTTTGAAGTTTTTGATACTATTTTAACTTATTCTTGCCTTCCTTCCTTCCTTCTTTCTACCATCTTTTTAAAAGTTTTGGTCTTTTTTACAGTTCTTGTTTCCTTTTCTCATTAGCATTGAAATGTTTTTTTCAGTTACAAGGCTGTTGTTTAATAAATCTATCGTTGACAGCGCTGTCCTGTTCCTCTTTATATACAGGTTTTTTTTCTACCAAAAATGATTAGCGCTGGTCAGGGGGTACATGGCTTAAAGAAACAATTCAAAAGGGGTACATTATTGAAAAAAGTTTGAGAACCACTGGATTACAGAATATGGCTGCGTTACTGATGATCTCAGTCAAAAGTTATTGACAACAAACCTGGCTGAATGTAGGAATATCCCGACATCAAACTGTCTACACCACAGTGTTTTGACCGCAAACAACTAACGTAAGGTACAGTCATTATTAGCTAGCAGCTGTAAGCATGAACTAACTCATGCTAACTTAGTGTTTAGTTAGCTTAGTGAAGTTTATTAGTACCAGACAAAAAGACGACATCTAATGTTATATGTAAACAAACTGCACATGGAAACATTGTTCGCGATGTCTGCCATCATATTCCTGTCTCTTGTCAACACCATGTAAGTTAGAATGTATTTGCTGTAACGTTACTGCATACAGTTAGCCTTATCGGACCATTCGGCAGCGGGTAAAGCTAGCTTGACTTACCAGCTATTGATGGGACGCTCCAGTGTCTCCGCTCTGACATCCTTCAGGGAAAGCATTGCCACTTCCAACACGTCTACCTCCCGGCACAGCATGGCAAATGTGCGCGCCATAGTGATGCAGGATTGACCACGCAATACATGGTCAAGATCAGCCTCTTGACAGCAGATGGACTCCGACACGGTGGGCATCGCAGTACAACAGCCACACTGACACCAGGTAGCGTTGCCAACCCGCTCTTCGCCCCAAACCACCACCGGCTGTTCGACATATCAACGTACCACTGCTCGGTTCCCACGCCGTATCGGCTCAAATGCGTACGCAATGGGACACACGGACTCAACAGGTCTTTCAAGTTTGTCTTCCTCCATTTAAAATCAAGTGCGTATTCACTATGGTCCAGGAACGCTTTACTCTCTTCACTCACCAACAGAACCAACCAACCCCGTTACGTAGGCTGTGACGTCACTCCAAAATGGCGACTTGCTAGGTAGATAGCTAGCTAGAAATTACGAAAATAATTTTGTCATATCTGTGGTTTTAACAACTTTTTAAAATAAAATATTAGGCAAGGTGATTTCTTTTTTATATATATAGCTACTACCAGTGCGAAAACATGGACGTTTCATTTCCCCTTTAAAGACCATATCATTATTTGTATTTTCTAGTCTATAAACTATACGTCAATTTTCCAAGCATATCATAGGTTTGTAGATTATTTGCAATAGGAAAATTAACTTGCAGAGACATTTTCCTTTTTCAAAGGTATGTTGAAAACTGCAGTATTGCATGCTAGTGCAGTTGAAAGCAGACTATATTGGAAACAGTTCCTTGTTGTTGCATTTAAGTCTTAAGTGAAAAGTTCTACACATGTTCAGTGGAAAACCGTTCTGTACATTTACTGCACTTTGCCTTTGAAGTGTCTCCACTATGCTCTGCACTCTACAGTGTTACCGCTGACCATGTGTAGGCGACTTTACATCTGAGATGTGACAGGAGATTGCTAACCTGTATTACATTCTGACGCAGTACTGTCAGAAAATCAAACCCTACTATAGTAGTCTGTTGCAGTTAGGTTTACGTCATATAATGAC
Source organism: Gymnocephalus cernua (assembly GCA_023631565.1). Classification (NCBI taxonomy): domain Eukaryota; kingdom Metazoa; phylum Chordata; class Actinopteri; order Perciformes; family Percidae; genus Gymnocephalus; species Gymnocephalus cernua. The sequence goes on along the minus strand of CM042427.1, from coordinate 9,416,808 downwards.
ACTACTTGCATGTTTTCCATCTTTCCGTTTTTGCCAAAAGTGTAGGCATATGTAAAAAAATTATCTATATGGAATTATTCGGCCCTTAATTATAAAACCATTATTGTTAAAGCATGAAGTCCTCTTCATGTCTAAAGATGGAAGTTATTTTTCGTATATTGTTTTACTTTTTTTTTTATTCACCATACATCTTAATCAGTGCTACTGAATGTTGTGTTGACTGAAATTATTACTAGCCTGTATAATAACTGTCTGCCAGTGCAGTTGTGAGCACCTTGAAAACTTCTGGGAAGACTGTTCAAAGAAGGGAGAGGGATAATGGTAGATTCATTTTTGGATTGAGTTAGGAAGTAGTTTCCAAAGATTTCATTTATTATAATTTCTTGTCACAGTGCCCTAATCTGTTCCTGGGGAAAACACTTTGCAGTTACATTTGCTATATAGTGTTAATGTGTAAACATACTATATATGTAAATATGTTTGCATCTTCCAAAACTGACTGGACTTGGTTCCACAAAATAAAAAAATAAACTCAAAGCATACACAATAACAGTTCTTCATGACTGATGGATGTTGACTGCTTTGTCTCACAGGTTTATCCTTTTTTGAAAAAGCACTGGAGTTCTACCATAGTGAGCATAAGGAGGCCTTAGCCATCCAACAGAAGAGACATCTGGGCTTACTGCTTGTGGATAAAATGGAGCTCAAAGAGAAGCTTGTGTCTTCCCCGCTCCGCTGTCTGGAGGTGAGGACTAGCAATGTGCAAACAGATACTACTGGTACATAACTGTTTTTGGTTTAAGAGTAATGATGAGTTTAAGGCTGTGTGATTTCAACAAAATTCAAACCTCACTGAAAGTAAAACATAAGCAATGTCCAGAGCCTGAACACAGTGAGTTAAACCAAATAATGTTACAGTAAAAATGTAAAAGGTGTGTAGGAATCATTGCTCTGCTCCGCATGTCTCCTCCAGGTCATCAACAACATGCTTACCAAGCTGGCTAAGGAGAAGCTAGATGCTGCCATTGCTGAGGCTTGTGAAGCTCAGTTTAAACTAGAGTCCAGTCCCTCCACCACAGCTGAGTTAGCCAACTTCCTCACATTCCTGGATGAGATAAAGGAGAGGGTAAGACAAACATTTCACATTAAAGGTGCAGTAGGTAAAACTTATAATACTAACTTTCTGTCATATTTGCTGAAACTGACCTTATGTCCCAGTTGAACTACATGAAGCAGGTCATTTAAAACACAATCCAGCTCCTCTGGCACCATCTACAGCCTGTAGTGTGATTTGCAAAAATCCACCGCTCCCTGTTCAGATGCACCAATCAGGGCCAGGGGGGTGTCTAACTGTGTGTCAATCACTGCTCATGCACACACATTCATTCTCCCTTGTGGGGGGAGGGTCTTTGGAGACTGTTTGGGCAGTAGCAGGAAGGGGGGGGGGAATCCTCACAATCTACCTACAGCACCTTTAAAAGCAGTTTATTTAGCAATCATTAACCATTCAGATTTTACATTTTACACTTTAGAAGTTTTTACAGTATATATTCATCCACCCAGTCTTCTTTCTTCTCTTTTGTCCCCTCTTCAATCAATCAATCAGTCAATCAATCAAGCAATCAATCAATCAATCAACCAATCAATCAATCAATCAATCAATCAATCAATCAATCAATCAATCAATCAATCAACCAATTAATCAATCAAACAATTAATCAATCAAACAATTAATCAATCAAACAATTAATCAATTAATCTTTTTCTCATGAAATTGTACGAGGCACAATTCATTCCTGACATTCTACAACACTGTATTGTTTCTTACTCTTTTTTTCACTCTCCCCAGATTACGGTGCTTGAGGGGGAGCAGGAGACAGTATGTCAGATGTACAATCTGATTAACATGTACTCAGTTCCTACGCCACCTGAGGATCTGATTGTTTTTGCCACCTTGCAACCCACCATTAGCTCATTGCACATCATCATTGATGAGGCAGCGGCAGAGAGGGAGTCCAGCATAGACAAGCTGTGCAGCTCCCTGCAAAAGGACATCCAGGATCTGAACCATGACGTTGTACAGGTCATGTTTAAGTCACAGGTATGTGGAGGAGTTTTATTTGTTTTTCTGTTAACCATAGTTTGGTTGGGTGTTATTAATGCTGAGCCTTGTTACTCAAGGTGTCTCTATGTATGTCTTTGCTCTATTTTTACTTGTTTGCCTTGTGTTTTTTCCTGTGTAGGATCCACAAATTCTTAACATGAATGCAGATCCTTCCCAAGTGCGTCTGCTGCTGGGGGAGATCCAGATTTCCATAGACGAGCTGCAGGCCCAGGCCTCCGCCTACACCTCCTACCAAAAGAAATTCAAGGTGCTGTGATTCTTTAGATCCTTTCAGTAATTCCAAAATTATTCTTTCAACAACAACAAAAACAAGTCATAACAATCTTTTTTTTGTGTTGGGAAACTTGGTCCAAAGCAGAAAATGTCATTTATTTTAAACTTTACCAAGAAAGAAGCCAATCAACCCAACCCAAATTAGTTTTTCCTCTCTACCTTCTGATGAATAAAGGTGGAGGTCACCAAATTTGACGCCTTGGCAGAGTTAATTGCAGAGTTTAGGCTGAAGAAGCTGCTGTGGGACTCTTTCGAGGAATGGGACTCATTATCAGATGGATGGAAGCAGGTGAGGTGTACTTAGAATATTGTATGTGAAAGCCTGGACACATCAACTGTATGTACAGACACATGTAAACAGCTCTTCCTGTCTTCTAAGCTTGACCGTGTCTTTTCATGTTCACCCATCACCAGAGTACACTTGCGCAACTGGACCTGGAGCAGCTCAGCTCACAGGTCACCAAATATAGCAAATATGTCAACCAGCTGGAGAAGGGTCTGCCACGAAACAATGTAGTGCCTAGTCTTAAGGACAAGGTGGAAGTCATGAAGCTGAGGGTGAGTAGGACAAATGTTCCTGTAGTGACTGACGTGTGTGTAATACGTGTAGTGGCGTGAATAAAAAAAATAAAAATAATGTTATCACAAATCTCTTTTTGAAACAATGCTACATGAAAATATAGACAGCACACACACGTAGTGATTTGTTCTTGACTTCAGCTTTGTGACCTAATCTAAAATATATATTCATGGTTTTCTTTAGCTGCCTGTGATCACTGATCTACGTAACCCATGTATGAAACCAGAGCACTGGAAGACTCTGGAGTCTGTTGTGGGGGCCTCCCTGATTGTGGAAGAACTTACTGTGGCTGTTTTGGAGGAGCTCAATGTCTTCACCTATGGCGTGAACATACAGGAGGTAACATTAATATAGGCTACATTATGCGCGTGTCTTGCTTGCTATACTCGTGGGGCCTTGTTTACTGCTGACTATTAAGTTGGTAAAAGGCTAAGTACTACAGTAGTACTTGCCCTTACTTTATCTAACGTTCTACCTTACACTAAACAGATTTTGTTTGTCAAAATGAGGTCAATGATAAAAGTACATATGCTGGTTATACTTAATATCTTTAAGTCTGACCTGGAAACAGGACTAACACAACCTGTGACTTTTAGGTGTCAGGACAGGCTTCAGGAGAAGCATCAGTGGAGAACATTATTACAAAGGTGTGTGGAAAGGGAACTATGAATATGTATACAGATCTTGTATGTCTATATCTACTGGAGAAACTTCAATGGAATTGTATTCTAGCTTCCTGTCTTTTGATTATGAGTTGCTTTTTTCTCCCAATTTGATGACTCATATTGTATGACTCAACAATCATATCATCACATAACAGAGATTTCTGCCATTATTAATAAACCATATTAGTGTGAATTGGCACAAAATGCAGTGGGTGCGGTGTAGTAAACTTTGGGTTTTTTATGACTAGTCTCTAGTGGCATGTGATGCACTGATGCTGCAACATGGTTTTAATTTGGTGTAAGGATATGGTAGAGGCTGACATTGATTATAGCCAATTAAAATCAGTTCCTCTGGTGCACTGTTAAAGCAAGACTCTCAGCTATAGCAGACTGATAGTTTTGTAATGAGGACGAGAGCCCAGACAGGCCCCTCTCAAGAGGAAGCTAATGTTCCAGGAGGTGCAGAGTTGCACAGATTTGTTCCACAAATATGTTGCCAAAGATTGATTTATTTAGTTTTTTTTTAAAAGAATAGTAAGAATATTTTGGATAAATGCTTATATGCTTTCTTGTTGAGTCAGATGAGAAGATTGATACCACTCTTTGACAGTGGTATCAATCTTCTCAGCTCACTAACAAGACAACGAATATGCGTATTTAAAATAAATGTCAACGTATCCCATTAAATTGAATTCATGGCTCTAGAGACAATGAAAGCCTGATCACAATGTTCACCATGAATATACTATATTTTATTTTTTTATTTACTTTCATTTTAGTAATATGCCCAAATAGGAATGGAATGGAATGTGCAGCAACAAGTAACTTTCTACTACACTATATGCAAATATGCATACACTGGAGTGATAAGTTGTAATGTAGTTGAGTTTAACATGCGTGTGGGGAATTCATACAAAAGCTGACAGTTATGCTTGCAGTGTAGAGTTGTCTCTAGAGTAGGGCTGCAACTAACAATTTCATAATTAATCCATAATCATGTAGTCTATAAAATGTTGGGTTTTTTTTAAAGTGAAAAAATGACATTTACAATTTCACAGTTAAATTGCAGTCCAAAACATTAAGACAGTGGCGTTTTTTAGCACGGGCGAACCGGGCAGCCGCCCGGGGCGGCATTTTTTCATGTCACATGGGGGAGCGGCACGAGAACTTAAAAAAATAAATTAAAATCCTCTGCGTTTTGTTGTTTTCTGTTATCGATCATTTCACTATGTGGGGAATTGGCAGATCAGCGCCCCCAGCAGCTGCAGGCGCCCTGCTGAATGCCAGGGCTGATTTTTGGCCCCAGTCAGTCACTGTGGCTCAAGCAGAGAGGAGCTTTTCCAAACTAAAGTTGAACAAGTCATACCTGAGGATTTGTGCTATATACAATATTTATTCTATATTGTGTAATTGTCTTTTGGCAATGTTGGAGGTAGAGATTGCGTCATCTCACCCTGGGTGTCAGTCAATGTAGAACCGCCCCTGCATTAAGATATTCAATTTTAATCTTTTATATGGAAAAACAGCAATTGCTTAAATTAGAAAGTCAGAAACCAGAGAATGTTTATCATTTTTGCTTGACTTCTGCCCTTTTAATGAGCCATGCAGGTGGAGGATGTGTGGAAGACCACAGAGTTCACTGTGCTGTCTCACGGTGACTCCAAAGAGGTCTTCATCTTGGGAGGCACTGAAGAGATCCAGGTGGTAACATGGAGCAGAAACACTCTGAGGCACAGGTCTGTTGTAGCTCAATAGTATTGTTTTATTACAACTAATTGTATCTTTCCATGTTTGTTTACTTTTAAGGTACTCTTGGATGACAGCGTTATCAACGTGGGCACGGTGGCATCTTCTCGCTACGTAGCTCCCATCAAGTCCAAAGTGGACAAATTGCTGAGACAGCTGACCCTCTTTAACCAAACACTGGTAAAGGCATAGAGACGAATAGCACAGATAGCTGGCTCTAAGTGACTCTTCTCAAAATATTAAAAGGCTCTCTACATGCTTAATTCAGATTTTGCCTTTGGATTTGGCTTCAAATGTTACACAGTAGCTCTCCCTAGTGGCTGCAAACAAGAAGCCAAACTGCTTGCAAAATAAATTCTCATTTTTTTAATGTTTATTGTGGGCTATATACTGGTTCATGAAAGAAAAGACTAACTGCATCACATCTGAGACTGAAGTTTATTCACACTATTAATTTGACTTTACCACTTTAATTGTCTTTCCATTCACATTGTTCCCACTTCCCTCTTCTCTTTCTATCCTCCTTGCCAGGATGAGTGGCTTATGTGCCAAAGGAGCTGGCTGTACCTAGAAAGTATTTTCTTGGCACCAGACATCAAGAGACAGCTGCCTGCTGAGTCCAAGATGTTTCTTAAGGTGGACAAGTCCTGGAAGGAGATCATGGCAAGGGTCAATAAGATGCCCAATGCCCTTAAAGCAGCCACACACCCTGGTATTTAGCCATACAGCATTGATGGAAAAATAGACAAGAAGACATGTATATGCATAGACAGGAAGACAGATGACCACACATGCGCATGTTTTTGTTCTGCACAGATCTTTTGGAGACTTTTCAGCACAACAACACTCTTTTGGATGAGATACAGAAGTGTCTGGAAGACTACCTGGAATCCAAGAGAGTCATCTTCCCCAGGTACACACATGCTTGGTTTGTTACATATTGAAACAACATATATAACATACTTCATCCTTTTTGTCATCCTAAACTTTGCGCTTGTTTTTACTTTGTATCCTGATTAGTTTCCCCTGTGCACAAACTACATTTTAAATGTAAGCCTATAAAATATATAGTATGATGCTCTGCATTTTCTCCCTTGACAGGTTACTACTAGTTGTTACTCTAACAACTGAGTGATAAACATTATGATGTGGATGCTGATGTGTCATGTTAAGTACTCTGATAAGACCTCTATCTGTCCCTCGCAGGTTCTACTTCTTATCTAATGATGAGCTGCTAAAGATATTGGCCCAGACAAGAAACCCACAGGCAGTGCAGCCCCACCTTAGGAAGTGTTTTGATGCCATTATACGGCTAGAGTTTGCTTTGCTGTCTGAACAATCGTCTGGGGCCAATACAGAAACTGTGCTGGATACTGAAGAACAGGAGGCCGTCTATAGCAAAGACATTCTGTACATGGTTTCTCCTGAGGGAGAGAAGGTCAGGTTTGAGTAACATTAACACCTTCGGTCACCATAATCTGTTTTTATTCTACCTGTTATTATATTGTTTCAGTTATGTGTGAGTGAGTGTGAGTGAAAAAATACCTTCCATACTGTATAAACAATAACAATTAGTTCACCCTGTCAGCCATCTTGAATGACACCACTCTTCTCTTACTTAGCAACCCTAAGTAAGTGCAAGAATAAGGCAGGTTCTCAATGTATGCCAACACTTGTAAAAGCAGTATGGCTAACACTGGACATTGTTTTAAAATTTAAATAGTTAAGTAATAATAGTATTGTTTAGAAACTACACATGTTTAGAATTTGTTGCTTTCAGGTTTCTTTGTACCAGCTGAAGACCAGCCTCTTTTCATTATGTCACAGCAATCATTGTGGTATAATTGTGTTTGACATCTCATAGTCTGCCAAAAGGATGATAACCAAATTTTTGAGTGCAGTGGCAATTTTGCTTGCACTGATTGCTCACAGCTGGTGGCTGTATCAGGCATAGGGCTTGTCAGTCATGACCACAAGGAGTTATTAGTTATCACCCTTGCAGTCCTTTGATCATGAAAGGCAAATGAAGGTTGTGAGAATTAATACAAAGGAATCACAGTGAACCCTTAAGACAAGACACATGTAATTATTTCCTTAAATGTAACTGATTTTGTCCTGTGTGTAATTGTAGGTGGGTTTGACTAAAGGCCTGAAGGCACAAGGCAATGTGGAAGATTGGCTTTGCAAGGTGGAGGAGGCAATGTATGCCTCACTGCGACGGCTCAGCAAGGCTGCCATTGCTGACTACCAGGTGAAGCCTAGAGAGGAATGGGTGGTGGCTGGACATTCATCACAGGTACACACACACACACACACACACACACACAAACATGTCTAGACATCTTCACACGTAGTTACCAGTATATTTTACTTTTACTATTATACTTTTTTTACTAACAATATTGTAATTCTCTGTAATTGCTCACTTTCAGGAGCTGGCCAAGACTTTAAGAAGTATTGCTATTGTCTAAAGCAGGGATCTTCAACAGGGGGTCCGTAACCCCTAGGGGGTCCTCAGAGTCAATGCAGGGGGGCCTCCAAATAATGTTATGTTTTTCAAAAATTAAAAAGTCCTAAAATGAATCCAACATATTATCACCAAATATGAATCCCCACTGATGATAGGCTTACTGTCCCATGGGTAAGGCCATCCCCAGATACAGTATAAGGATTCACAGTGCCACATGTATGTTTAACATTAAAACATGATTTATAAAATCATGTTAAAAATGAACAGGCTATTTTAATAGCTTAGTATTCTATGCAAAAATATATGTATAATGGTTTTAGGCGAACCCACAGGTTATTATATACAACTTCATTTTATAAATTATATGTAGCAGGGGGTCCCCGCTCCATCTCTTTTTCAGTTAAGGGGTCATTGGCTTGAAAAACATTGAAGACCCCTGGTCTAAAGCTTTCAGTTTGTGTGTGTGTCCACCAGGTGGTGCTGACTATCTCCCAGATGATGTGGTGCAGGGACATGGATGCCTGTCTGGAGGGAGACCACGACCGCTTTGCTGCCCTGCAGGAATTTGAACTCACTAGCATTGATGTAAACCACACTAATTACTTCACTGCTAGCTTTTTCCGGAAATGTCTGGTTAAAAATTAGATTTGACAAAACAAATCTACACCTGTGGTTGCCCATGTATATTTACTTTTTAACCTCAACTTTATAACCCAATACTGTGTGTGTGTGTGTGTGTGTGTGTGTGTGTGTGTGTGTGTGTGTGTGTGTGTGTGTGTGTGTGTGTGTGTGTGTGTGTGTGTGTGTGTGTGTGTGTGTGTGTGTGTGTGTGTGCATTCCAGAGGTTGAATGCCCTGGCAACATTGGTACGAGGACAGCTGCCTACTTTACATCGTAATATCATCACTGCCCTTATCACCATTGACGTCCATGCCAGAGACATTGTCACAGATCTAGTCAACCAGAAGGTACAATAATACACACACACACACACACACACACACACACACACACATACACACACACACACACACACACACACACACACACACACACACACACACACACACACACACACACACACACACACACACGTCTATCCTTGGCTTGTTATAATAGGTGCAGGTTTGGCATTGACTGGGGGTTTTCAGGTAATTAGAACATGTTTGTAACAACTCACTACCTTAAAGTAATTTCTGCTTCTAACTTATTTTTCAGGTGGACACAAGGTCTAACTTTGAATGGCAAAGACAGCTACGCTACTACTGGGACCTGGACCTGGACAACTGTGTAGCCAAAATGGCTCTGTCCACTTACATCTATGGCTATGAATACCTGGGAGCGTGTCCAAGACTAGTTATCACACCACTCACGGTACCACAATAATACACGATGATACTGATATACACATGAGACTGATGACTGATGCGTGACTGATAAAAGCCTTATCCTGTTCCAACATTAATGTAACCCCTTGTAACACATACACCTTATTTTTTGCATTATTTTGAATGTGACTGCAGTTAACAAGCTTCCACAAGTGGCAGAGCTTCATAAATATTACTTTACTTCATTCAGTTTGTTTGTAAACCCACACACCTGTATGATAAGGGCCACAAACAACCAAGCTACAAAAGTTAGCTAATAGTGTAGCCTATAAAATGTGTGTCCTGTTGTTGCTAGAACTGAACACATGACACAGAAACACAGCATATTTTGTGTGTTATTGGTATATAAACAGTCCTTTATCTGTCACCCTCCCCAGGACCGTTGCTATTTGTGTCTGATGGGGGCTCTCCAATTAGACCTGGGAGGAGCTCCAGCTGGGCCAGCAGGGACGGGCAAAACAGAAACCACCAAGGACTTGGCTAAGGCCCTGGCCATACAGTGTGTGGTCTTCAACTGCTCTGATGGACTTGACTACAAGGTCAGACATGACAAACTGTATTCATCTATAACCCACATCCTCTTATTGCACTTTTTGTTTTGTCATGCTTACTTGTTTGTCCACTTGGTTCTTAATTATTTAATCCTTTATTTCTTCCCCTGCACCTCTTCACCTACATTCACCCTTGTCTTCCTTTTGTTTCCAATTACTCCAGAAAACTATTTCAATTAGCACCTCAAATTCTGTCTTACTTTGACTGTACCTACTAAGTAACACCATTAGATGGCACTATTGTGAAAGCATTCAAGTGTCGGTGCCATTTAAAGCGTAGATACTCTGTTCAGAGCCTTTAATAGTTGTGTGCAACTAAAACATTGTAGCTGTAGCTGTGCATGTGATAGTATGAGATGGATCATACTGTATCTGGCTGATAACAACCTTAAATGTGTTATTTCCGTGTGTATTTCTTGCATTAATGATCTAGTAAAAGGCACATTCTGTCATCCAAATGTAAACACAAAGGGATGCCTCAACAAGTTGTTTGGGTCAGTACGTTTTCATTAAGTATGATCATTTGACAAAAACAATGCTGATAGTTCTTCCGAAGTAACCTTCAATTATATACAAGAATATATCTGTACTTTGTAAACCTCCAAACTCCAGATTGGGCCTTTATTCTTAATACACACCATATGTTTCATTTTAATGTTAATTACTTTGTCTTGCAGTGCAGCGAGGTTACAGTCAGTACAGCTGAAATGACATGCTGGCATGACAGCTGGAAAGCCATTCTCCCTGTCTGCTGTAGTTAGTTATTCATAGTGGACACCTGTGTGTTAGAGTGGGACACAGCTTTAATATAGCCGGGCTGGAATCACAGCACTTTGTGGTTTTATGTGTTAGTGCTTTGTTCAGCTGTGGCTAAGGGACATTTAATTGTAACATTTAATTATGCTGTCCATGAGATATTAATAACTTTGAAAACTTTGTTTTTTGTGATAACTTTGAACAGTGGTTTTTGTGTCACCCATGGAAGTGGTGCAATTCACACAACATAATGCAACTATAATGACATTTACTCATACTACCTCTCTCCTGCATCTGCAAACATACATTTTATTTCCTAGCAAACATGAACCCTAACCATTCTGCTCAAAAAGCTTAACATTTAAAAGCCTAAAAAAAAACTTTCTTACAGGTATTTATTTATTTAACATACTGTATGGTTACTTTTATTTTTTTCTAACTTAATGTTCCGTGGACAAGGTTGATCCCAAGCTGATTTTAAAGGGATTGTGTGTGGCAATGTAATTAATGAAATATGACTAATTCTCAAAGTTCTATACTTGGCTTTATTTGTGGTGAGAAAATATATACTAATGAACTCAGCTCCAATCAGAAATAATTTACAATGAATTAAAGGTATAGTGGAGGATTTTCTTTTTCCGGGTGGATCATCAAGACTATTGGTCTTCCTAGTTGTCAATCATTCTGGGATATGTTTACGTAAGGCCGTCGTACGTGCCGTGACAGGTCAGCAAGCAGACGGCCACGGCCTCCGACCGCTGCCTCCCCGCTCTCTGCGATAGCTTGTTTGTTGGCCTGTAGCATGCTAAAGTTAGCTATAGAGATGCTTGTCGTAAATAGATTTCCACTTACCGGTGGCGAGTCTGACATAGTGGAAAAAGTGCAAATCTTCTTTTGGAAAGTTGGCTTGTAGAGCCATGCCGACAGCAACATGTAAACAGAGCGTGCACGAGGAGAACTATGCTCGTGCATGCTCTCTCGTGCACATGTTTAATAGGTGTTCCCTCTCGGGAACAGGTAGGGTGTTGCGCATGTGCATTTTTTCAAAAAGTGGAGAGGGCGGTTCTTTTCTAAAATTCGGGAAAATCCTCCATTATACCTTTAAATGTAAAAACAAAAAATATAAGCATATTGTAGTTATTTTACCTACATTACATTTTCTTGAATTTAATTAATTAATTAATTTAATCTTGTTCTCTCGCTCCTAACATTGTCCCTAAATCATGTTAATAGCTAGTTTACTGTATATGGGCATATGTCTTAATCTGTACAGGAGGGTAATGAATGATATGTGTAACCTTGAATTACAGGGCCAGCCTCACATGACCTTAATATGCCCACTTTATGAAACAATGCTTAAAAATAGAATTGGACATGACAACCCAAACCTGCTCCCGTAATATTTATTTCTCTTATTTTGTCACACTTCTCTCTTCCAGATGATGGGGCGTTTCTTCAGTGGGCTCGCTCAGTCAGGTGCTTGGTGTTGTTTTGACGAATTTAACCGAATTGACATCGAAGTGTTGTCTGTCATCGCTCAGCAGCTCATAACCATACGAAACGCCAAAGCTGATAAGGTACACCCACACTCACATACAACACCACTTTTGCATTGTTCCCAAGACACTTACTGTATATAGGCGAAGAACATTGCTCCACTATCCTAAAATTCTAAATAACACCAAGTGATAAGCTTAGAGATCTCGAGAGTCAGTCAGTTGACGATTAGACAACTGAGTCCACTGTACCAATGTGCTGATGGTTTCCAGTTGTCAGTGTAAAGAAATAAATATCTAGCTTCATATTTATGGCTGGAGAGTAGGACCAGCCCAACAACATCAAAACTATGTCCCTCTGTCGCTTTGTCACTAACCGATGGAGGTCATAATTAGTGTAATGACGTCAATCGGCATGGCCCTTTCAAACTACTGGCACGACACAAGCTTTATCTGTATTATATCCCATCAATCAGCTGGTTAACTTCCTCAATACACCGTGGATGTTGTTGTTGTTGTTGTTGCTGCCAGCCATTTTACCTGTTTTGGGCTTAGTAGCACACGCAAAGTAGGCTACATGCAGATGTACAACACACCACTGTGTGTGCATGTGTGTGTCTGCCTGCTTCTCTCTGTTGAATGAATGTGTGGAACAAGTAGGCCTACATAATTTAGACAATCACCAACAGCAGTGACACTCAGCTATTTCTAAATAAATATAGTGGATGGGCTGATGTTGATTTTTCATCATGTAATCGGGGGAATTGAAATTGCTGGAACAGCAGGGAAAGGGGCAGGAAAATCAAAACGGTTGGCAAATAGGGCATGCATATTTGATCATTTATCAGAATCGGATCATTTCTATAATATTTAATATGTCTTCTATATGGTTTAAATTGGATTATCAATGGGTTTTATTGCAAGATTTGCCCGCGTCTTAATAGCACAATTGCTCAACATGGGCGCAAAAAGGAAGCAGGTAGTGCTTCAGCAATCTGTGTAAACCCTGTGAAACATAAACTACTTAAATAACAAAAAGGAGAAGGCCTACACATTATGAAGAAAGAATAAATTATCTTTAAAACAGAACAATCTGAAAGTAGCACAAAGGAAACAATGGCAGTCAGTTTCCAGCGGAAACTAAATGTTGTTCGTAGCAAACTCATACTGAGAGAAGTTTAGAAACAATGAAAACTCAAGACATTTATTTGTCATCATCATACCTCATTCAGTATCAGTCATTCATTCTGTCCTCCCTGTGCTGAGGTAAATCAGATACTCAAACCTACACCGCCAAAGTCCGATGACTTCATTGACGTGCAAAATAGTTAATAATACTTGTAGATTTACAGCTGAAAGAGGGAGGAGGGGTTGGTTTGTCTCAGCCAGCAACTAAGTTTACAATAATTTAGACATTTTAAAATACATGGCAAACTAAGATAACAAATTGGACTTCATACAGAAAGTGGATGAAAGACTACAACAGAGCAAATTAAAATATGTAATATGTACATTTCAACTGAATAGCAGTCAGTAATCTACTGTAGCATTACTGTATTCTCTATCAAGACCATCAGGTTAGGTGCCAGCACAGATTACATAAATTAGAAGTTAATTAGGTCCATACATCCCGCCCCATGCAGACTTTACTTTGTTGTTGTTTGTGTAGACATCACATGCACATATAAACAGGAGCATCTCACGTCTAACACTGTGTTTTGCAGCTGTCAAGGTTTCGATTTGAGGGCCGGGAGATCAAGCTGGTGATGACGTGTGCTGCATTCATCACCATGAACCCAGGCTATGCTGGAAGAACAGAGCTACCTGACAACCTTAAAGCTCTTTTTAGACCCATAGCCATGATGGTGCCAAACTACGCACTCATTGCTGAGGTAACAGGCTCTCTGTGTGTGCGTTGTTCTATTGTGCTTGCTTATTTTCTCTTCATATCTTTTATCATTGCCTTTTTTCTCTCCCTTCCTGCAGGTGATTTTGTACTCAGAGGGATTCCAGTCCAGTAAGACTCTAGCGAGGAAAATGACCCAGATGTACAAGCTGTGCTCTGAGCAGTTGTCTCAGCAGGACCACTACGACTTTGGCATGAGAGCTGTCAAGTCTGTCCTGGTCATGGCTGGGTCAGAGCAACACACTCATGCACACACTGACACATGTGCATTCATATAGAGACAAACAAACATTCACCTTTTTACGCATGTCCCAGAAGGACCATTGTCACTTTAATGCTCTTGCAGACATACATGCATATATACACTCAGTATTAAAACGCACACAGTTGTCATGTTTTAGTCCATTGCAGAGACAGTCCTCATCAGTGAGTTAGGTAGACAAAAGAAAGATGTGGACACAGTACAAACATAGTTGTTCCTGATCTGTGGGTGAATAGATTTGAATAGATCTCCAATGGAAGAAGAGGGACTTGAACACACTGATTGACTCGTTTTGAATCTGATGAAGACACAGTAGTGCTTAAATGTTTGTCTGTTTGCACAATTAAAGGCTGCAAATCAATTAGTGCGCTCCAGTTCCCTTAGAGCAGCAATTGTCAACTGGCGGCCCGTGGGCCACATCCGGCCCGCCAAAGCTTCATGAATTCAGAAAATGTAAAGAGGAAAATATGCATTATCTTATTTAGCATTTCAAGCATTTACAGCAGGTAACATTACACAGGTAGAGCAAAAACCCAGCCTCCTGTGTATTTACATCTCTATTCACATGCTGGGATTCTGTACAGCGATGCCCGCGCTCCACACATACAGCTGAGCCGAGATGTGTGTGCGTTAAAACACGCAGCACCTGACTGGGAACGATACAGAGGATTACCATGGCCGCTAGTGCAGATGAACTCACGCTAGTCCCGTTACTGTAAGTAGGCTACAATAAAACCTTTGTGAGTAAAAAGTCAATACTTATCAATGCACTCACCTGTAGGCCTATAGACCGGCATAAACATGTCCATCCATCCATCGTCGTCCGCTTATCCGTGGTCGGGTCGCGGGGGGAGCAGCTCCAGCAAGGGACCCCAAACTTCCCTTTCCCGAGCCACATTAACCAGCTCTGACTGGGGGATCCCGAGGCGTTCCCAGGCCAGGTTGGAGATGTAATCCCTCCACCTAGTCCTGGGTCTTCCCCGAGGTCTCCTCCCAGCTGGACGTGCCTGGAACACCTCCCTAGGGAGGCGCCCAGGGGGCATCCTTACCAGATGCCCGAACCACCTCAACTGGCTCCTTTCGACGTGAAGGAGCAGCGGCTCTACTCCGAGCTCCTCACGGATGACTGAGCTTCTCACCCTATCTCTAAGGGAGACGCCAGCCACCCTCCTGAGGAAACCCATTTCGGCCGCTTGTACCCTGGATCTCGTTCTTTCGGTCATGACCCAACCTTCATGACCATAGGTGAGGGTAGGAACGAAAACTGACCGGTAGATCGAGAGCTTTGCCTTCCGGCTCAGCTCTCTTTTCGTCACAACGGTGCGATAAACTGAATGTAATACCGCCCACGCTGCGCCGATTCTCCGACCAATCTCCCGCTCCATTGTCCCCTCACTCGCGAACAAGACCCCAAGGTACTTAAACTCCTTCACTTGGGGTAAGGACTCATTCCCTACCTGGAGAAGGCACTCCATCGGTTTCCTGCTGAGAACCATGGCCTCAGATTTAGAGGTGCTGATCCTCATCCCAGCCGCTTCACACTCGGCTGCAAAACGATCCAGTGAGTGCTGAAGGTCACAGGCCGATGATGCCATCAGGACCACATCATCTGCAAAGAGCAGCGATGAGATCCCGAGCCCACCGAACTGCAACCCCTCCCTACCACGACTACGCCTCGATATCCTGTCCATAAATACTACGAACAGGATTGGTGACAAAGCGCAGCCCTGGCGGAGGCCAACCCTCACCTGAAACGTGTCCGACTTACTGCCGAGAACCCGGACACAGCTCTCGCTTTGGTCATACAGAGATTGGATGGCCCTGAGAAGGGACCCCCTCACCCCATACTCCCGCAGCACCTCCCACAAAGTCTCCCGGGGGACCCGGTCATATGCCTTCTCCAGATCCACAAAACACATGTAGACTGGATGGGCATACTCCCAGGCTCCCTCCAGGATCCTTGCTAGAGTAAAGAGCTGATCCGTTGTTCCACGACCAGGACGGAATCCGCATTGTTCCTCTTCCACCTGAGGTTCGACTATCGGCCGAACCCTCCTTTCCAGCACCTTGGAGTAGACTTTACCAGGGAGGCTGAGAAGTGTGATACCCCTGTAATTGGTACACACCCTCTGGTCCCCCTTTTTGAAGAGGGGAACCACCACCCCGGTCTGCCACTCCTTTGGCACTGTCCCAGACTTCCACGCAATGTTGAGTAGGCGTGTCAACCAAGACAGCCCCTCCACACCCAGAGCTTTCAACATTTCTGGACGGATCTCATCAATCCCTGGGGCTTTGCCACTGTGGAGTTGTTTGACTACCTCAGTGACCTCCACCAGGGAAATTGACGACAATCCCCCATCATCCTCCAGCTCTGCCTCTAACAAAGAGCGCGCATCAGCTGGATTTAGGAGTTCCTCAAAGTGCTCCTTCCACCGCCCTATTACCTCCTCAGTTGAGGTCAACAACGTCCCATCCTTACTGTACACAGCTTGGATGGTTCCCCGCTTCCCCCTTCTGAGGTGGCGGACGGTTTTCCAGAAGCGCCTTGGTGCCGACCGAAAGTCCTTCTCCATGTCTTCTCCGAACTTCTCCCACACCCGCTGCTTTGCCTCTTTCACGGCAGAGGCTGCAGTCCTTCGGGCCCGTCGGTACCTTGCAACTGCCTCCGGAGTCCTCTGGGATAACATATCCCGGAAAGACTCCTTCTTCAGTCGGACGGCTTCCCTGACCACCGGTGTCCACCACGGTGTTCGAGGGTTACCGCCCCTTGAGGCACCTAAGACCCTAAGACCACAGCTCCCTGCCGCAGCTTCAGCAATGGAAACTTTGAACATTGTCCACTCAGGTTCAATGCCCCCAGCCTCCACAGGGATGCACGAAAAGCTCCGCCGGAGGTGTGAGTTGAAGGTCTGTCGGACAGGAGCTTCCTCCAGACGTTCCCAATTTACCCGCACCACCCGTTTGGGCTTACCAGGTCTGTCCAGAGTCTTCCCCCACCCCCTGACCCAACTCACCACCAGATGGTGATCAGTTGACAGCTCCGCCCCTCTCTTTACCCGAGTGTCCAAAACATACGGCCTCAAATCAGATGAAACGATTATAAAATCGATCATTGACCTTCGGCCTAGGGTGCTCTGGTACCAAGTACACTTATGAGCATCCCTATGTTCGAACATGGTGTTTGTTATAGACAATCCATGACTAGCACAGAAGTCCAATAACAGACAACCACTCTGGTTTAGATCAGGGAGGCCGTTCCTCCCAATCACGCCTCTCCATGTATCTCCGTCATTGCCCACATGTGCGTTGAAGTCCCCCAGCAGAACTATGGAGTCCCCCTCCGGAGCCCCATACAGGACTCCATTCAAGGTCTCCAAGAAGGCCGAATACTCTGAACTCTTGTTTGGTGCATATGCACAAACAACAGTCAGAGTTTTCCCCCCAACAACCCGCAGGCGTAGGGAGGCGACCCTCTCGTCCACCGGGGTAAACTCCAACGTTGCGGCGCTCAGCCGGGGACTTGTGAGTATCCCCACACCCGCCTGGCGCCTCACACCCTGGGCAACTCCGGAGAAGAAAAGAGTCCAACCCCTCTCCAGGAGTACGGTTCCAGAACCGAGACTATGCGTAGAGGTAAGCCCCACCAGATCCAACTGGTAGCGCTCCACCTCACGCACAAGTTCCGGCTCCTTCCCCCACAGCGAGGTGACATTCCATGTCCCCAGAGCCAGCCTCTGCTGCCCGGGTCTGGTCCATCGAGGCCCCTGACCTTCACCGCCACCCGTGTGGCAGCGCACCCGACCCCAGCGGTTCCTCCCACAGGTGGTGGGCCCATGGGCTGGAGAGATAGGTGCCACGTAGCTTTTTCGGGCTGTGCCCGGCCGGGCTCCGTGGCAAACCCGGCCACCAGACGCTCGCTGACGAGCCCTCCCTCTGGGCCTGGCTCCAGACGGGGGCCCCGGGCTTCCTCCGGGCAGGGTCTCTCTATCCCTTCCTCGTTTATTCATAGGGTCTTTTGAACCATTCTTCGTCTGGCCCCTCACCTGAGACCACTTTGCCATGGGAGACCCTACCAGGAGCACAAAGCTCCAGACAACACAGCCCTCAGGTTCATAGGGACACCCAAACCTCTCCACCACGATAAGGTGATGGTTCCCGGAGAGCATAAACATGTAGAAAGCGATATTTCAATCTGCTCTGTCTGCTCAGTCCACTCTCGTCCACCATGCTGTTTTACCCAAACACAGCTCTACTCTGCAAATAGCGATTTTTTTACCAACAAGCTAAAACAAATAAAGCTGTCGGTTTGTAGTCTAACTGATTATCTTAGTTTGCCGGGAATCTAGAAATTTGGTCAAACTCTTATAAACTTAACTGCTGGCTGAGCTAACCATCCTCTCCACTGGAGCGGTACATCTGTGGATGCATTATAAGACCAAAACAGATACATGTGGCTACTTAATATGCATGTAAATGACGCAATCGTTATGTTCGAGTTCTTCATTCTTGATGATGATGCTGGTTGTATTATTTTGCAACATAATTTCATTGCAAATGAGGCATACATGACGAATGGTAGCCTGCTTATCAGTCCATTCATCATTAAAGCTGGGCTTTTCCACGTCAATTTTCCCTTCAGCCTCTTTGACTGTGACATTTTTACCTGACAACAGCCGTTTCTTTCTACAAGCATTTTCCACCAATCAGGACGCTGCATACTACAACCATGTTTGCTTAATCACAGACTTTAACCATCACTCCTCAGTGAACTGCCTCCTAGTCTGAGATCATTTTCTAGTTAAAGAGCCAGTTATCATTATGGAGTTTACATGTTTTTTAGGAGTCTGCTCACACTAATGTAGTGTATGTAAAAAAAAACCAGCATTAATTCAGTAAGAAAGTGAACATTTTGAACAAGAATAGACTATTAGGTATAATTTAATTTTATTTTCTTTATGTGAAAGTCCGGTCCCCGGAGTGTCTGCTTAGAAAAATTCTGGCCCTTGGAAAAATGTAGTTGATGACCCCTGCCTTAGAGGTTTGCTGTGCTAGAACTGAGAAGCACCTGATTCAGTTGCAGGAAAGATACACAAAGAATTCTGTTTCAACTAGATGTGAATGGAGTTTTTTGTAGTGAAAGTCATGCTTTCGCCAGTTGGTTATTAGCTGAAGCTCAGGGAATTGTAATTGGCTTGTGATTCATTGTCTGTCTGTGCCTACATATTACTCCTCTTAGTCTGCTTCTTCCACGCTAAGAGCACATTCATTATCTCCCATTCTAATGTCTCTAATGTTTTTTAATTGTTTTTTTAAAGACAGACCAAACGTGTCGCAAAGATCAGATTGTGCAATATTGAATCATCAATTTATGTTGCCTGCTTATTATCTGTATTACATCTCTTTTGTAAAGAAACTATTTTGTAGTAATTAATTTGCTCATTATAATATAAATGTTCCTGTATTATTTATATTTATTTAAATGAGTGCACTGACTTCTTTGAAGAGATGCCTTCATTTTCACTTTTGTAGTAATGTTATTTGTTTTAGTTTTTTAGCTTTCTTTATTTAAAAGGGACAGCGTACATTAATTTACATGAGCACAGATGATGTTCCTTAGTTCTGTAGGTATGCTCTTCCATGTGTGAGCTGCTCGAAAGGAAAAAGATCAGGGGCCTCATGTATAAACGTTGCGTACGCACAAAAAGCTTGCATACGCTGGTTGTCACGGACACTTTCTGAAAAAAAAACTTGACGTGAGAATGTGCGGGCCGTCACGCAAACTGTTGAGCAGTCGTGAGAATGTGCGGACCGTCCGCAAAGTCTTGTCTGGCTCTGTAACGTGGCGAATTCTAAGTTAAAAGTGCTGAAACTCACCAAACATTACAAAATAAAGTTTCCACTTACTGCCGTATGTCTGTGACGTCTATGAAAAAAAACATATTTATATCCGCTGATACTCCATAAAAGTCTGATCATTTATGTGGCTAATGTTTCACATCTTTCACACTATTAACTGTTTAATTCACAGGCTACTTAACCTCTGTTAAACATAAATCCACTTTCAGTCATCCTCTGTATTTCTCATAGATGAAATATCTTCCTCACTCTGCAACAGAAAGATCACCACGGAACAATGTAATAGCCTATATTACATCTTTTTGTTAATATCTGTAAGTCTGTAGTTGCTGAGGCTCAGACATCCATGGCGCACGGGAGGCGGGACGCACGGCTCCATCTCCCCAGGAACAAACGCTGTGTCGGGGGGCAAACTCATGTGACGCATAATTGATCCCGTGGATGATTTGTAGGCTATTAAGTGAACAAGGTGTACCCGGTCCACCAAACACTGGGCCGTCTTGACTGTCTTAATTCTGCACATATTTCTGTTACTGTAGTCCTATTACTATACTATACTATTTCATTATTTCATCCATGCGTGGCGCAGCGGATCCGTGCGCACTGTCACCTGCCGTGGAGACGCTGGCCTCGCTAACCTCTCCTCTGATTCGGATCTCTCTCGCGCTCTAGCCTACTAACACTTAAAATAAATGGCATTACATCGGTGGGTTCAAACTGCTTATTGTGCGTCATTTGGACTGACACTGAGATGCATGTTGTTCTGTAACTGGTATGGCGCTGCCTCTATTCTCTTGATTTCCACTTCGACATTAGACATTTTTTTTTTATTATTTCTGCCATGGTTCGGTGCATTCACCGCCTGGTCAACATTTGCCACTCACAGACCTCCAGACAGAATATTTTTGTTCTCGCCTCCACCTCCGCGATCGTACGGTTTTATACATCTGAATATTTCTGTGCGTAGGTACTTTTCAAGTTTTGGTCGTACGCCATCTTCTAGTGTGAAAGCTGCGCAGCCTTTTATACATGAGGCCCCAGATGACTGTACAAAACTACTTTTTCTACATGGTATTTTGCAATCCCCCTCTTCAATTCCTTATGTTGGAAGTGTTATTGATTTTCTTTGATATGTTAATGCATTTTTTTTATGAAACTGACCAGTAGTTAATCAATGTAGTTTCTAGTGAACAACATGCAAACTGAGGATTGTTCTTCAGTAGGACAAAGATGTAGTGAGGAATGAAGAAAATAAAAAAATATAAACTAGTATAAAGTAAAACAGGCTAATGAAATGAGAAACTGCTTGATATATGCAGTAACAAACTTCACATGAAATGCATATCATTGAATGTAACGATGTGTGTGTTCTTAGATCTCTAAAGAGACAAAACCCCCATCTCAGTGAGGATGTGGTTCTTATCAGAGCCCTGAGGGATTCCAACCTGCCAAAGTTCCTCACTGATGATACTGTGCTGTTTGGGTAAGCCAATCTCACATTTTGGCAAGAAGCACATCTTACTTCTGGTGCTCCAAATGCACACATACTAAAATATAGTATATATAAAATACATATATTTAACACCAGACCGCCTACACAAATAAGATGCGTTTCACTGAGAAAAAGGTGTTGTTTTCTATGTTGTTACATGTAAAAATAATTATTTTTCTATTTCGCCATGTATATACTGTATGTGTGTTTGTATTATGCCAACAGTGGTATCCTATCTGACCTCTTCCCTGGTGTGCTTATTCCCGAGCATGACTACGGTGTGCTGTACACCACCATCCTGGAGTCTCTGGTTAAGCGAAACCTACAGCCACTGGATAGCATGACGAAGAAGGTACAAGGGCTTAAACGTGATGTTCCTTTATTTTTTTATTTCCTTATGAATATTTGTATTTCTGTAAAACACTTTGCATGTAATATATACATTTTAAGATGAGGCTGGTATTATTTTTTCTTTTTTCTTTCTTTCATCAACAAATCCCATGAAAAGACAAAACCAACAATGTGTTCATCCCATAATATACGCAGGGCTGGGACGATACGCTTTTGTCCCAATTTTATTATTTCACTATACATGGGTGCCAATTTGATTTGTATTGCAATTTTTATTAATTGCGATTCTAGAAGTAATGTGATTCCATAGTATGGAGTGTTGCGATTTTCTTTTTCTTCTTGAACAAAAACAAAAGTTGAATACCGTAATACACTTCTAGGGCCCTATTTTAATGATCTGAAACGCATGTATCAAACGCAAAACGCAAGTAGCTTTGTGGGTGGATCTCGGGCGCTGTTGCTATTATACCTGCGGGATAAATGAGTCTTGCGCCCGACGCAAATCTAAAATGGGTTGGTCTGAAGTAGCTAGGTGTGGTTTGGGCGTAACGTGCAATAAAGCACATCGCGCATTGCCACTCCCGGACCCTCAAGTGTCCAATCCCGCTGTAGTTCATTATCACGTCTCAAGTTCTCTAATATTTCCTCATTTATGTCATCAACACATCCATGATTCATGGAAATGTTGTGTAAAACACAACAAGCCACAAAGAATGCTGTGACTTTTTGAGGACTGTACTGTGAAGTGCCTCCTGACCTATCCAAACACCTGTAGCGCATTTTCACTAATATTTTTCCTTGTAATTATGTATGGTTTGCAAAAATGGGAACTGCTGCGTCCCTGTAGATGAGAGAAGTATGCGCGTTGTGCACACGCTATGGCCAAGCATGCGCCCCTAAAATAGCATCTGAATAACGCGCCACTGACTTTAGACTAGTACCACTGACTTTAGACTAGCACCACTGACTTTAGACTAGCATCACTGACTTTAGACTAGTACCACTGACTTTAG
Source organism: Gymnocephalus cernua (assembly GCA_023631565.1). Lineage (NCBI taxonomy): Eukaryota > Metazoa > Chordata > Actinopteri > Perciformes > Percidae > Gymnocephalus > Gymnocephalus cernua. The sequence goes on along the minus strand of CM042427.1, from coordinate 9,393,878 downwards.
ACTAGTACCACTGACTTTAGACTAGCACCACTGACTTTAGACTAGCACCACTGACTTTAGACTAGCACCACTGACTTTAGACTAGTACCACTGACTTTAGACTAGCACCACTGACTTTAGACTAGCACCACTGACTTTAGACTAGCACCACTGACTTTAGACTAGCACCACTGACTTTAGACTAGCACCACTGACTTTAGACTAGCACCACTGACTTTAGACTAGTACCACTGACTTTAGACTAGCACCACTGACTTTAGACTAGCACCACTGACTTTAGACTAGTACCACTGACTTTAGACTAGCACCACTGACTTTAGACTAGCACCACTGACTTTAGACTAGTACCACTGACTTTAGACTAGCACCACTGACTTTAGACTAGCACCACTGACTTTAGACTAGGTTTTTCCTGGTCAGTGGCGGAATTGTTTTCTGAAACTGCAAAATAGCACCAGGGAACGTTTGCGCCTGAACACGCCTCCTCTTTTCGCTGAACCGTCCCTGGGAGCGCAAGTTCATTCCCTAATTTACCGACGTGGGTCTATGGAGGGAAAAGTCAGCTGTGCGTCTTGTGCAAAATAGGAATAATACATGCGTCGGTGTACAAAGTCAATTGCGCTGGGTGCAAGATAGGGCCCCTAGAGACAGTATATCATGAGATATTTCTAAACAGTAATTGTTTTCCATAAAGAATGCACATCACATGTCAGTCAGTCTGACATTTAGTTAATTTTAAAGAAGTGCATAGCATGTATTTTCTGCGTTTTGCTGGAAACGGATATGTCGGCGGTACCGTATAAACAGTAAATATTTAGGTGAATCCTTGGTAAAATGGAGAAATAAAAAATATTGATTCTAGGGAAAAGAATCAATTTTAAGAATCGCTGCATAAAAATAACACACACACACATTATTTTTTAATTTCCCTACCTGTTGAGCTTATGCCCAGGCACATTTGCTCCTACTGATGATCACTAATGATTAAAAACGTTGCAAACATATAAAGGACAATGTTTAGCTGTGGATTAATACACGTTTAATACATGTCTTATAATAGTTATTGGACAACATTGGAGGTCTATGGCACCAGGGCATAAGCTATGTCAAGCTTTAGCCACACAGACAATAGCTGTTAATAGGATCAATTCATTGTTTTTGTATTTTCATCAGATTCATTAACAATAATAAAAATTCTACAATATTGACAGCCTTATCTTTTAAAGGGTTGGTTCACACAAATTACAAAAATACAACAAGGCGCGGAAATATAATGCAGGTCAATTCAGATGCATTGTTTGTTTCACTTTGATATAGTAGTGTGTATTTAGTTTGTTTTGTAAAACAGGTCCCTCCTCAAAACATGCCCTCATTCCTCTCCATACACTTCTTTTATTACGAACAGGTGATCCAGCTATATGAAACCATGTTAGTGCGTCATGGTGTCATGTTGGTAGGGCCTACTGGTGGAGGTAAGACCACTGTGTACAGCATCCTGGCAGACACACTGGAGACCCTTCAAGGCACGGAGCACAAGGCTAACAACCCCTTCTATCAACATGTCAGGACCTATATTCTCAACCCAAAATCTGTCACAATGGGAGAGCTATATGGAGAGGTACTGCAGACAAGAGAATTAATTACACAACAGTTTCTCCACTTCTCTCTCTACATTCATTATTATCCTCAACCCCTCAGGTTAACACATTAACACTGGAGTGGCGTGATGGACTGATGGCGCTGAGTGTCCGTGATGCAGTCAGTGACACCACTGATGACCACAAGTGGGTGATCTGCGATGGGCCAGTTGACGCCCTGTGGATTGAGAACATGAACACAGTGCTGGATGACAACAAGATGCTCTGTATGGCTAACAGCGAGCGAATCAAGCTTACTCCATCCATACATATGATGTTTGAGGTTAGAGCTGAACATTTTGTCTAGTCAATAAGCAGTTTTCAAACTCATGTGTTGAAGACAGGTCGGACCTGGGTAAACGGCTCAATCTAGAATAAAAATGTGATGCTCTCTGCTTAAGTGAATAATTATATGGTGCTACAGTGTTTTTTGCTCTAGATCAAATTATTTAGTCTATTTCATCAACTGTGGTTTTCAGGTCCAGGACTTGGCTGTAGCATCTCCAGCCACAGTCAGTCGCTGTGGGATGGTATATATTGACCCAGATGAGCTCAAGTGGATGCCATATGTCCAGACATGGAGCAGTGGTCTTGGAGCGAAGGTACATGTGTGTCTCTGTCATTCCCAGATCTGTTATAACAGTATTTGATTGCAAAATGCCTTTAAAAGTGGCTAAAAGCATGCTCAGTATCTAATGTAATCTTATACTCTTTTTGTGGAACTGTGACTGTGTGTTCCTGACTGTGTACCGAATGAATGAATGGTAATGTGCCTTTTCAGGCATTACAAGCAGAAGAACTTTAGCATTAGATGTGGGTATTCTCTCTCCTTAATTTTGATCTCTTTCTCTTGTTGTATATCTGTGTCAATGTCTAATTGATTGAGACTAGTCTAAACTAGTAAAACTGTCATTCGTTGTTGCTTGTGTGTCTTTGTCCGTCTTTGTGCCTTCTCCTCTGTTCTCTCCACATTTCTCTCCCATCTTTGAGTATTTCAACCTCTCCATTAAGATGCTTCTATCCGTTTTATACCAAGCAACATTTTTTTGGGAAAGGAATTTATTTCTTTGGTTTCAGTGTTGCATTCTGCTTCGTTTGGGAAAACTTTGATTACACTTTCAACAAATTTGTAGAGTTGTTGGAGTTAGAGTTTATTCAAGTGTTTAATTAGTTTTTTATTGATTTTCACTTAGCTATTTCAGCTGAGAGAGTTTGCCTCCCTATGTCTCTTGGGGACAGGGAGAGTCCATACTTTACTTTTTAAATTCTGTCTGACACTAGTTCAAATTAGTAGCTTATAAGCTTATTCCCTTTCTTGCTTAAAGTTAAATATGAAAATCAATTCCACTCAAGACTGAAAACAGCTAGCCTTTCTCTTTCTTACTGTTCTGTTCGGAGATAATAAAGGCCAGTGAGCTTTAGAGATGCTGGAAGGTGGATTTGTTTTTTTACCTTTGCACAGAGTCAGGCTAGATGTGACCTCCTTGCTTTGCTATCCCAGGCTGCAGCTTTGTATTTAACGGACAGATATGAGAGTGATTTTGATCTTCTCATCTAACTCTTGGCAAGAAAATAAATAAACGATTTAGTAAAAATGTCAAAACTATTCAACTGTATCAAATGTAGATAAACATCTCTTAAAGATTACTTCATAACCTTACATTCCTTTGCCTCTGTTCACTCCATGCTGTCTCTCTAGCTCCCAGACCCAGTGCGGACATACCTGCTGGAGCTGTTTGAGCAGTATGTGGAGAAGGGTCTTCAGTTTGTGTTGAAGCATTGTACCCAGGCGATGCGACAGGTGGACATCAGTAAAGTCACCACTCTGTGCTCCCTGCTGGAGGCTCTGTTGCTGGGCGAAGGAGGGCCAGACCTTCAAATGGTACATTAAACACAAAATGTAACTGTCACTTTAGTCTGATTCAGTTCTGTCTATGGTGCCACACCAGGACCAGTCTATTAATGCAAATAAGGATATTTTTGCACAGTAACTCAGCACTATAATTAAAAACATTCAGTGTTGTTGTGGGCAAGGTCAGATGACAAAGGCAGGACCTCAAATGTTACCAATACCTTGTAGATGGTTGGACACCACAACTACATACAGTCAGTATAGGTGTGTGTACTTAATTTTGAGCCATGCAATGAATTACTAACTGAGCTTCTTCCCTTTTTCTGTTAATGTGTTGGTGTCAGGATTCCAAACTTCTTAACAGTGTATTATGTCAGACCTTCATATTTTGCTACCTGTGGGCAGTCGGCGGAAACCTGGTCAGTTCTCACTGGGATGCTTTTGACAACTTCATCAAACAGCAGTTTGAAGGCAACAGCAATGCTACGGTATATACCTGTGCACACACCCACACCCACTCATACATACAGAGATAGATGGACAGTATAGAGGGCTTTGTCACTATACTATATTGTAACATTTGCAGACACTGCATATGATACATTCATATCAGGCCCAGTGCTGCTGTTAAAACTCTGCCACTCAAGTCATTCTTTTCCCCCTCATCTGTATTACAGAGTCAAATTCATGTACAACGCGTTTGCAGACATTAGCATGAAATATGTGAAAAGGCCTGAAGGTTAGCTGATATTATATTACATCAAAGTATCTCACTTGAGTATAGCTAGTCCAAAAAAGGGTTATCCCCTATGGTATCACTCATCTGAAAAGAGGACATTAAGAAAGAGCATCCATATTGTACTTTTTTGTAATACTGTAATACTTATAGTGGGTTATAGGGAACATATTGGAAAGGTCAATTGGATAAAAAGTTGAGCTTTGTGCCACTTTTATAAAATTGCAGTGGTGCATATCATTATTCTACCATGCCAACTTTAAAGAATTATGAGTCGGTCGTTAAACAATGGAGGAAGGCAGATGCTGGGGGGGCTGATATTTTGAGTCCTTTTGCCTAATAGGAAATGGAAAGTGAATTGTTTGAGAGGTTTGTCTTGGCTGGCAGCAGTGGCAGGTGATTGAGGGAATTCCTTAATGACAAAGGCAGAACACAGTAGGGCAGAACATGACTCACCTCAACGTGGAGTGAGCATGGAAGGCAGTTTGGAGGATTTTGATGCTAGAGAGTGTGGCAAGCTGGTTTAGCCAAGCCTAAAGGGGAAGAAGGCCACATTACAGGTGTTGGCCATCTGAGGGGCAGAGGACAGCAAGGTGGGGGGGGGCGGCTATAAGACTTGGGGCCATGAAATGTTAGATCTCAGTTCAGGGAAGCACTTTGAAACAGCAGCACTTTCTATTTTGAAATGTTTTACTTAAAATGTTTTAGTTTGGCAGCTCAGTGAAGCACTTCAAACTTTTTTTTGTTAATATTTTAATTTTTATATGCAGTATGATTGTGCATCAACTAAAAAGTGTTTACCTACACCTTATTCTTGTTTAAAATCATTTACATAATATAAATGAATGTATATGGAGCGTGATAAAAAGATGACCTTGAAATTGTGGCGTTAACGACACCGGGAGGAAAAATTTGGGTGCACCCAAATTTTTTAGATTAGGCGCACCAGTGCAACCAAGGCAAAAAGTTAGTGTGGAGCCCTGATTATGTGTGTTTACCATGAGATAAAGCCAGTGTAGCCTGCTCCCAGCTGTGCAGTTTGAGGGAAAACACACACACATGGGCACATGCACACACACTACTAACAGCAGGATTCAGGAAAACAAAGATGGCTGACAAATACTAATTCACATGCCGCTGGGAAAACTTCCAAAGTTCCACATAACAAACCAATCAAATAAAATGTGCTTCTTTATTGCCTGATTTCTGAGGAGGTTTTAAAGCTAATTGCATACCGTCTTACGAAGGCACTTGTATACATTTTTGTAAACATTCATTACACGTTATTTGCCTAATTTTTGTGTGTATTTTATGTTAATATAAATTAATGTGTGCCATGTAGCTCCCGAGGGATGGTACGTTGTGGAGTTCATTCATACCCTTTAACCACAAGCGTCTGGAGTCTTGGGAGAAGATAATCCCTTCATTTACATACAACAGGGAGCAGCCCTTTTTTGAGATGCTGGTCCCCACCACAGACACTGTCCGCTACGGCTACCTGATGGAGAAACTGCTATCTGTGCGACGTTCTGTACTCTTCACTGGCAGCACTGGAGTGGGAAAGGTAAGGATTCATGGATACAGTGGAAATGGTAGCAACACTGACATACTGTCCTTTAAATCATAGCGCACTGACCTATATATAGGAATTTAACAAGAGAATCCAGATGCAGCGCTATGTTGATCATTGTATGCCCAGTTGTTTTCTTTAAAGGGCATCTGCTTTGTATTACTGGCCTACTACAGCTCAAACCTGGGCTCACTTCCCAATAGTAGTACTTCTGGCATCACCATGTGTTTCAGTTAATACAGTGTGACCTCCAGTTGTAGTGCGGTAGGAGAAGTGTTGGATTTATGAGCAAATAATATACAGGAAGCTCATTAAGCTTATTTAAATGATTAACTGGAAAGATACTGTAAATAAAATGTTTGTGTGTTTTTAATAGTTGGCTCTTTGCTTTAGTTTATATCTTGTCTTGTGAGTCATTGTGTACTGTAGATAGCACCTGGTAGTCTACACCCACCTTCCTGATTAAATTTGTAGAAGGGATAGCTAGAGATCATGACTAAATGAAGACTAAGAATACACACAAAAAGCATTAATACAGCCAGACCTATACACACTGCACCAATTCAGGTACATTTTCAAGAATCACAGTGGTTATAGAGATCATTACAAAATCCATATGAAATACCCTCAAAATGATTGACTGTTTAGCTTTGGTGCTGAGTTTTCTACGATAGGGCTGTTTTGTCTTGCTTAACCATTAATCCTCAAGTTTGGAAGAAAGAAAGAAAAAATTCAAGTCATCAGTGTTTTAAAAGTGTTTGAATATGTCTGTCCCTGACAGTCGGTGGTGGCTCGGGGCCTACTTAACAGTATCCAGGAAAAAGCAGGATATGTCCCTGTCTACATCAACTTCTCGGCTCAGACCACCTCCGCCCGCACGCAGGAGATCATTGAGTCTAAACTGGAGAAAAAGAGAAAAAACATTATGGGTATTGGCTCGCACTTGCATTATCACATAACCATTTACTGGCACTACACTGCAGTGTAGGAAGAATCTGTGCTAAAACATCCAAATGTCTTTGAATGAGACAGTTTAACTGTTCTTCTAACCATCCATTCATCTATCTGGTCATACAGTTGTCCTTGATTCTGCTTTTGTTATCATACAAACAGTATCATTCTTTGTACGCATCTGTACATCCGTTAACCTTTTTCTCCTTCTCTCCTTATCCTTTTCATTTTCCCTCCCTGTAGGTGCTCCTGGTAACAAGAAGTTAGTGGTCTTTGTTGATGACCTGAATATGCCTAAACTCGACAGTTATGGCTCACAGCCCCCTATAGAACTCTTGCGCCAGTTCCAGGACTTTTCTGGCTTCTATGACAGAAACAAGTTCTTCTGGAAGGAGATTCAGGTATAAATGTATACAAATAAAATGAGCTACATTGTAACGACACATTTGACAGCTATGATTATGTATGTGCATATATCTTGGAGTTCAGCAGATGGCTGTTTTAGTGACTTATGTGGCTGTATTTATGAATCTACAAACAGACGAGTAAACATGCCTTTCAGTATTCAGTTAGAACAGTTATTTTAGATCGAGCATGTATAATATTTACACATTTTGGCAACAAGGTGTTTGTTGTTTTTGCACAGTCAGCATCAACATCATTCCATTTGGACTTTTAATAAGGTTAGTCCATTTATATAAGAAGCCCATTCATCTTGTGTGTGTTTGACACACGTGTGTTTGACACACACATATTGGCCTTATGGATTTTTTAATCTAAAGAAATGCTAATATAGTCATAACTATCTACAGCTTTTCAGATGCTGGAATGTCAGACTTCAGAGCACTATAAATATTGGTATTGTTAACACATCAGATTGGATTAGGGGTGCCATTTTCTTATGTTTAAATTAAATATGTGTACCTGATGTAGACATCTGATGAAGTTTCTGATGGGAGACGTGTTTATCTTTTCTCTTTTACATTTTGGCAAACCTTTCCTCCACGCCTTCTCCTTTCTACTTCTCCTCCAGGAAATGACCATTGTCGCAGCGTGTGCTCCTCCGGGAGGGGGCCGCAATCCAGTGACCCCCCGATTCATCCGCCACTTCAGCATACTGTGTCTTCCCACACCCTCAGATCAAAGCCTCAAGCAGATCTTCAAAGTGAGGAGACACACATAGACAGACACACTCAAAGAATGTGGCTACATTTAATGTTGGAAAAACGTCATAATCGTTTCTTACTGCTATAGGAACAATATTATGTGGCCAGAATGTATAGTATAATGTTCATGCACTTATCTCTATGATATCTGACTCTTGCTCTCTCCCTCTCTCTCATTTCTCCATCTCACCCCACTCCCCACTGTTAATCACACTTACGTCCTTCTTTAATGCTTGTTATTATCGCTTTTCCCTCCCAACTTTCCTTCAGGCCATCCTGAGCGGTTTCTTTAGTGAGTTTTCCCAGGAGGTGAAGGATAGTGCCGATCAGATTGTGGATGCATCCGTGGAGATTTACAACCGCTTGAGTGTAGATCTGCTGCCCACACCTGCTAAGTCCCACTATGTCTTCAATCTCCGGGACCTCTCTAAGTGCGTCCAAGGTGAGACACACGCTGTGACAGACAAGCACACATTCAGATCAGCTCATTGGACACCCAGGGCTCCACAAAGAGCAGCTGCAGTTGTCACAACTGCTAACGACTAACAGCCCAGAGCCCAGTTCAGGGGCTGGACAGTTGTGGATACCTTTTTGCAGAATTGACATATCTTATGCAGCTTTCCAGTTCCACTTGGCTAGCCAGTAGCAAGATTTCTATTTTGTTGAGTTTCAGAAACGGAAACACAAATATGAATGAGAAAGGATAACATGCATACCACTGAAACATAGGCTGGAAACATAGGCTGAGATGTACAGGTAGTGTCTTGTATCCAGATATGTCCATTTGTTCTGCCTTTTCAATGGCCACTCGGAATTTGACTTGATCAGTGTGTTGGTCTTTGGTTGAAACTTGTATTTCCAGTCACTGGGGATTTGATCACTAAATATGCATTTTCATGTTCAGGCATACAGCATGTACTCTCTCTCTCTTTTCCTCAACAGCACAAACTAAACTTTAACTTTGCTGAAAGAGACTTACAGATACAGAGTGTGTCTAAATCTTTGTACCTCTACAGCTTGGGGCACAGCTGTGATTTATCTCTTCAAGCCACATTACCAACATTTATGGGCTCTGTCTCAGCCTTATGCTCCCAAATTGTCTGCACCATCAACCTCTCTCCCTCCCTCCCTCTCTTCCTTTACCCAGCAGGCATCATTATAGCATGAAGATGAGCTAAATTGACTTCTACGACGGTTTTCTGTACACCACTTGTTCCATATAGCTAGAGTGCATTACTCAAACTCACAGTTCTCCTTAGCGGTACATACTGTTGATGAGGGGTAATAAACTGACTCCCGCTCTTCCCATTTTCTTATATCACTGACATCACATGGCCGCTCTCTACACAATGTCTTTTTCTCTACAATGTTTTCCACTGTGTTGAAAATGGTTATCCAATCAAGCTGTGTCTTACCTTTTTGTTGTGCTCTTCTTAGTTTTCTTCCTTTTGTTTTCTTAGAGATATTTTAATGAGCTCCCTTTTTTAATCCTTACAGTTATTGTTTTCTTATCCTTCTTTGCCTATGTACAGTGTGATACATTTAAGATAAGTACAATTAAACAATTCTCCTTGTTGACCTCTCTTGGTGTCTAGGTATACTGCAGTGTGAGCCAAGTCAAGTGAGAGACAGGAACCAGATCTTCCGTCTCTTCTGCCATGAGTGTCAGCGAGTGTTCCACGACCGACTCATCAACAACCAAGATAAGACCTATTTCAACACCATCATCTCTGAGATGGCCAGTAAGAACTCGGTCACAAGGGCCATCCCGATAACTCACTTTGCTAAATGCACACACTTTCACAGTTCACTCTACCCATTTCCACTTATTTTGCACCATTGCAATACCCCTCCTTTGACCCTCTCTCTCTTACTACCAGGCAGATATTTTGGCATTACCTTGGAGCCCTCATACTTTGTGACTCAGCCCATCATATTTGGAGACTTCATAAAGGCCAGATTCTCTCTTCTTATTGAAAATGCTTGACACATTCAGAAAACATTTTGATTTCTAGATTTAAACCAAAATACTTCACAACATTTATTTATTACAATTGCTCTTCATCTAATAATCCCTGTAGGTGGGTGCAGAGAAAGAAGATCGTCTGTATGAGGATCTGACAGACATGAAGAAGATTCAGGTTGTTCTCCAAGATTACCTTGATGATTACAACATGACCTTCTCCAAGGAGACAAAGCTGGTTTTCTTCCAGGACGCCGTCGAGCATGTCTCCAGGTGAGTACACGCAATCTTGCACCACTGAATTGCCAGATTTTTTGTAAGGCGACTTCTTAGTTGGTGGTTAATAGATTTTAGCTGCAGGTGGTACAAACTGTGAGAAGAGAGTTACACCAATAAGAAAATAATATCTAGAAAGTCACTGTGACATGCTCAAGTAGTGTTTGTCACACATATGTTGCTGCTGATGGTGAGGTGACTAACATTTTTGGATGTGCTTTGATTATTGATGATTAAAGGTGCTCTAAGCAATGTCATGCATTTTTTAGGCTACAACATTTTTTGTCACACACAGCAAACATCTCTTCACTATCCGCCAGCTGCCGGTCCCCTGAACACACTGTAAAAAAAGCAATCTCCGTAGACAGCCCAGGCTCCACAAATGGCAACAAAAACAAACTGTGCCAACCTGTACCACGAAACATAACAAACAGTCTTCCAGCATTCCAGCCAATAACCGACAAGAAGGATTTGGGGGTGGGGGTTAAGGGGGTTAGTGCGCGGAAGCAAGCAAGGGAGGGAGAGGGGACGGGATGAGGAGGAGGGAGGGGCGAGCTAGCCTCGTTTTGTTTGAAAATACTTTGAATGTCAACAAGAAGTGCCGTCACCCAACATCGCTTAGAGCACCTTTAAGTTATTTGTGTACATCAAGACTCAGCTTATACAAACGTATAATATCATTATCAGTATTGTTGTATCACTGCATATCACTCCACAGAAATCTGTTCTTTAACAATACAAGCGAGTAGTCAGTAGGTAGGGCTACACGGTCTTGCTCAAAGACCCTCTCAAAGGATACATGGCTCACATGACATTGAACCTGTGACCTGTATATATCTTTATAACCACATCATTTCCTGCTTTTTTTGTTTAAAAAATTATGACAATGCTATTTTTCTTATATTTTACTGTAGGATTTCCCGTATGATTCGCCAGGAGAGAGGCAATGCCCTGCTAGTGGGGGTGGGAGGTACAGGCAAACAGTCACTTACTCGGTTGGCATCCCACATGTGTGGGTACCGCTGCTTCGAGATTGAACTGAGTCGAGGCTACAACTATGACAGCTTCCATGAAGACTTGAGGAGACTCTACAAGATGGCTGGTGTGGAGGGCAAGAATATGGTGTTCCTTTTTACGGATACTCAGGTATGATGGATGGACTGATATGAACATTTGGATGCCTGCAGATTGTTGTTTTTTTTAACCTTAGAGGTGTCCATTCTCCTGTTGTAGATTGTGGTGGAGGAGTTTTTGGAGGACATCAACAACATGCTGAACTCTGGCGAGGTGCCCAACCTTTTTGAAAAAGATGAGCTGGAACAAGTACTAGCTGCCACCCGCCCTAAAGCCAAAGAGGCTGGAATCAGTGAGGAGAACAGGGATGAGGTACACAACACAGACACAAACGCTGTTAAAAAAAATAAAAAAATACATTCAGGCAGTACAAATGTAGCACCGTATATATCTACAACATGTACAAGTACTGGGTTATGTGCCAGACTCTCTCTTGGCCTGGCACAGTAATACAAAGGGTCCTTTCAGAGAGATACAGTATAAATAAACCAATCCAAGACACTGGCAGATTTGCCCACCCAATGTTTACAATGTTCAAATAAAATCCTCAGATAGCGTCCAATTTCCTGGATCTTCCGCTCAGACTGACCATTAGTCTGAGGATGGTACCCCAACGATAGGCTGACAGTAACTCCGAGGAGCCTGAAGAAGGCTTGCCAAACCCTGAAGATGAACTGCGGCCCTCTGTCCGATACGATTTCAGAACACATGGCTGATGAGGGCCTCTGCGGTCTTGAGAGCGGTCGGGAGTCCAGGCAGGGGAATAAGTTTACATCCCTTAGAGAATCTATCCACGACGACTAGGACACAAGTGTGGCCATTGGACTTGGGAAGATCGGTCATGAAGTCAATTCCAATGTGGGACAATGGACGTCGTGGAATGGGAAGAGGCATGAGTTTGCCCTCGGGTAACCTTCTGGGGGTGTTGGTTATGGTGCAGACTGAGCAACCTGACACATATCGGAAAACATCCTGAGAGATGGACGGCCACCAGTACCGTTGACTGAGGAGCGAGAGGGTATGCCTGCTACCTAGATGTCCCGAACCAGGGGTGGTATGAGCTGAGTCCAGAAGAGGAACGCAAAACTGATGAGGCACGAAGGTTAGCCCCTCTGAACGGAACTCACCACCGGGCGCTGGGGTCGAACTGGGCAGTCACTGACGGTGTGTTTGTCACAGTACAAGCAGAGTTTGAGTTGGATACGGCGCTGACGCTCAACAGGAGAGAGGTGGGTAGAATCAATCTGCATAGGTTCAGGTGCTGGGGAAATGGCTGTTGGAACTGAGGGCGGAGGATTGGAAGCAGTGGCAGGGTTTTCACAGGCAGACAAACGTTGTGACATACGGATAGTCTTTTGAATGAGAGTCTCTAGCCCCAAAGTGTCATCATAAACCACAATCAGCTGACGAACATTTGGGTTGAGTCCATGACGAAAAGCAGTGATGAGGGCGGTCTCATTCCAACCACTACATTACATTATATTACAAAAGCCACCCGGGCCGAATCATTGGTGAATTGATGAGCCTGCATTTGGAAGTATAGAGAGACCTGGAGCAAGAAGCCGCTGCAATCCTCCGCCTCACCAGAGAATGGCGCTGGTCGAACCATGGGACACGCAGAGGCAGCAGACGAAGCAGCGCGTGGTTGCGGAAGTAGATGTTGGCGAGCTGAGAGGAGGATCTCTTCGGGTACGGTGGGAGGGTTAATGGGTGGTGTAGGAAGAAGAGATTGACGCACAGCTTGCACCAGTTCTGTGAATGGATTGGATTCTGCATAGTTGGTCTGGTCTTCTGTCACGGAATGAACAGGAGTCAGACTGGTGGTGAATGATACGTTCTCTTTATTCAGAAATCCAAACAGAGGAATGGTGAGTAGGTCTAAAGGCATAAGGAACTTAACTGAAGTTTAGTCAGAGTCTTTGGTGATGAGATGACGGCAGGAAGGGGACGGCAGGATGAACGCTGGTAAGTATCTTCAGGAAGATGGCGGGTAAGTAGCTGGGGAGAGTCTGTGTGTCTTGTTACGAGACCAGACAAAGAGTGACTGAGAGTGTGCTGAATATAAAGATGGAGAACTAATGAGGTGCAAGTGGTGGACTGATTACGTGGGCTGATGAAGTGCAGGTGTGGGTGATCAGTACTGAGGAGATTGAGAACGGATGGGAGGAGTGAGTGACGATGATGGGGATTGTGCACGAGTGGGAGGAGTGAGTGCTGGTGACGGTGGGACCCTGACAACTAGATAAGGATAAACCTGTTTTCTTATCGAGTAGTGTTATAGACGTTGGGAGAAAGGAAAGCTTGAAGCGTTTGTTTTTACATTTGCTGGCTCTCATGTCTAATTAAGATAATTAAGAACTTCCATAACATTTTTTTAAAAACAAAGGGCAAAAATAGCCATAGAATCTGGTCAAGAGCAGTCAGTTAAAGTCCGTGGCCCCAAGCAAGCTATAAGAAAACAACAGCCTTTAATGTTATCTGCCAGCTGAGACCAAAGCTCCAGATATTATGGAGTCTCTGCATATGTATGTGTGTGTGTGTTGCCCTCAGGTGTTCCAGTTTTTCATCTCTCGTGTACGGGAGAAGCTGCACATCGTTCTGTGTATGAGTCCTGTGGGCGATTCCTTCAGGTCCCGCTGTCGTATGTTTCCTTCACTGGTTAACTGCTGCACCATCGACTGGTTTGTGCAGGTATGCTGAGATTGGTCAAATCTTACTGACCATATCTAGTCATATATACTTACTTTGTTTTGGTTTGGGGTTGTGAAACGTAAGATGATTATGTAATTATTATACATAGAAAACCATATAATATAAATACACATTCTGTATGGTTCACACAGCAGGTTACAGGGATCATCTACATACATAGGAGCTATCACTCTCCTTGTCTTGGACCAGTCTACAGCTCTATTCTTCTTTCAATCTATCTTACATTACAGCCATGCTGCTGGTCCTGGCAGCTACCCAAAATGTAATTTTTTTTCCACTCTGACCTAATTTTTCAGACCCTACTTTCTTCATATTGCATTTTTCTTGTTTTACAACTGTTCTCTCCCCCCTCCACTATTCTGTTCACCTGTCTTTTAGTTTATGACTTTCTATCCATATCGTTCCATTATTGTCCTTTATTAGCATATTACATTATTGTTTTGTTAAACTCAGTTGAGGAAGCTTGTAATTGGCATCTTTATTGAATGTCTTTGTTGTTGTATTTGTACATTTATACATGGTTTTCTATTGCTATTCTGTTGAATCACTGTGAAAAATAAACAACAGCTAGCAATAAAAAAACTGTATATCCTTTCTAATGCTCGCTATCATTATCTCACTCCTTCCTCTTTTCCCCTTTACCCCCCGGGTACCCAGTGGCCTCGTGAGGCACTGCTCTCTGTCTCTGAGACCTTTTTTCAAAATGTGGACTTTGGCAACGAGGAGCTGAAGCAGAGCTTCTCAGCCATGTGCGTGGAGATACATGTGAGTGTTACTGATATGGCTGAGCGCTTCTACTCGGAGCTGAGACGCCGATACTACACCACACCTACCTCCTACCTGGAGCTCATCAACCTCTACCTGTCCATGCTAGACGAGAAGAGACAGCAGTTAGTGCTTGTAAGTCTGACCATCAAAATGCAACACATGTCACTACAAGTGATAAGTTGAAGGCTGTGGTGTTTATGATGGGATAGAGGAAGTAGCAACTAGTTGCTCTAGCTAGTGGTTTTAGTAACTATGAACAATTTTCTTTATTTTGTAGATTTTGTCTAAAATCTTCGTATGCATAATATACCTGTGTGTGGGGGTGTTTATGTATAGGCCAGGGATCGTGTGAAGAATGGTCTGACCAAACTGCTGGAGACCAATGTGCTCGTGGATACAATGAAAGTGGACCTGTCTGCTCTGGAGCCAGTGCTGAAACAAAAATCCATTGATGTTGATGCCCTCATGGAGAAACTAGCTGTAGACCAGGAGAGCGCTGACAAGGTGTGTGGGTGTGTGTGTGTGTGTGTGTGTGTGTGTGTGTGTGTGTGTGTGTGTGTGTGTGTGTGTGTGTGTGTGTGTGTGTGTGTGTGTGTGTGTGTGTGTGTGTGTGTGTGTGTGTGTGTGTGTGCGCGCGCGCGCGCGAGTTTGTGTGTGAGGTAGTATTACCATAGAGCTTTCAAAGGTGTGTCTGTTGTTTCCTATAAGGTACTGAAAAATCATAATACTGTTCTTCTCATTGCTGGAGTGTATGGATATCATACAGAAATATCCCTTCAACAGGTGCGTAAAGTAGTGTCAGAGGATGAGGCTTTGGCCAAGGTCAAAGCTGAATACACCCAGGAGATAGCCGCTGATGCCCAGAGGGACCTGGATGAGGCTCTGCCAGCCTTGGAGGGTGCCAACCAGGCCCTTAATTCTCTCGACAAGGCTGACATTTCTGAGATCAAGGTGTTCACCAAACCCCCAGACATGGTCATGACCGTCATGGAGGCTGTCTGCATCCTGCTCAGCTGCAAGTCAGTGTGCTTCTCTCTCACCCTAAAATACAAGACTTTTCTTCCTCAAAGATGTTTATTAAAGTCTCTTTCTCCCCAGCTTATATTCCATTGTTACAAACTCCCTTCTCAGTTATTATGTCACAGCCTTACATTCTATTTTAGAAGGAACTAGAACAAACTTGGGATGGCAGATGCCGTTTGATAGGGCTTTTTCATAATAAATTCATAAAGCATGGAGGACAGACCAGACATTAGTTGCTTGGTGAAATCTAATAGCTAATCTCTATATGATGTGTGTTTTAGTTGTTCAGCACAATTGATTTAATTTGACACCAATGGCAAATGGTTATCTGAAAACAGTGTATAATTCTGTTGGATCAAGAGGATACTGGTATACAATCCCAAACTGATGTAAATCTAGGATAAGTGACTGTAAAAAAGAAAGAATACTAAATTGGAAAATGTATTCACCCAATGTCCCAACAAAGATTGATCATGGGTCCTGATCTCATCCCATTGGTCAAGATGATTCATCATTATAATCACAATCGTCATTGTAGCCACCTTCATCATCTTGGCATTTATAATATCTTCAGCGTAGTTATCATCGCCATAATTTTAGTAATTTCAAAAATGATGATCATCATTATAATCTCAATCCTCTCTGTTGTTTTGCAGGCACTCTGCCAAATATTAAAGTTGTAGGCTTATTTTTTAATCCCACATATTTGTAGTCAGCATCCAGAGGGATTACTTTACCATCTCATGACTCAGCATGCATCAATCCCTAAATTCCATCAGTTAATAATCTACTGAACTGCACTAACTCCAATCCTTCCCAATATCCTATCTACTCTTACTATCTACCACCCACTGTTTGCCCCGCCACAGACTAGCACTATTTAGAACTCTTACTGACATAGCACTAGGACAAATTACATGAATGTGTGATATATCGTTTGATAAATTAGACTCCTGTCTTTCTGTTAAATGTCATTTTGTATTTGTTGGATGTCAAAGTGAAATCATTTTATTATATTTATGGTATCATGACCTACAGTAGTTTACATTAGCATGTCAATTCTAGTTCCAGGCAGGGTTTGCTAACTCTTGCATCATGTACTAAGTAAGGGTTAATGCCCGACGAGGTGTCCATTGTCAGGTATTAATGGACGACGGCGAGGCGTGAACCGTCTGACGCGCAGCGGAGGACGGTAGCCTCCGCCGAAGGCCATTAACATTTTAATTAGTTTTACAATCGAAATCTAAAGTTTTTACAAACAATAACTCTGTTTCCCTGGTTACGCCTGATGGTTTGACTAATACCTGGAACAATCATTCCCATCCATCAGGTTCTAATGCAATGCAAACGTTGTTCACTCCTCCAGGAAATAGGAAAACCTTAGATACGACATTGCCATCCTTAGCAACCGGAGATGTTTATAGTCCGCTCAGCTGATAGAATCCTTCAGCTCAGCTACGAGCCAGGAAGCTAACGCTATGCTAGCTAACACTATGCTAGCAAGATCCAAAGTCAATAACATTGTGTACAGTTGGCAATCAGTAAAAATTATTTGACAGTATGTTACACAACAAGACAAGCTAGCTATCCAGCCATGTCATTGTCCCCGAAACAATATAACGACTTTTACGAACAATGTGATCCGCGATGTGTAACGTTACTGTCGGCCGCAGCAGCGCAGCCTGAAGTAGCGACCTGAACAGTGAACGGGATGTGAGATAACGTTATTCTCTGTGAAACAAAATCAGTCCAGAGGGGAAGTATAACTTACTTCTTGCAGCGTGTGTGTTAGCGCCATCCTGTGGTGTTCAGAGGACGAGTTGGAAATAACAGATCCACATTTCCTTTTTGATTTAATGTAGCGCATTGATTTAGTTATTGATTTAATGGTAAACAGTCCGTTTCACCGGGACACCTTTACTAGGTGTCCTACATCACTTTTTAATGGACACCCAGCAGCCAATCAGAATCGAGTATTCACCCAGACCATGGTATAAACATGTTTAACAACCTGCCACACTTAGATTCAGCTAAAAGATCAGCTTCAATCATTTCTTTTAACAGATATATTTTGTCCCCAAATAAATTAAGCCAAACATGTACACATATTAATTATTATTAGGCATTGTCTTAGGCCCCTTTTTCACAGCTCCACTAACATGCCTGTCTTCCTACAGACCGGACTGGCCCAATGCCAAGCAATTACTGGGAGATGCCAATTTCCTCAAGCGTCTGACAGACTACGACAAGGACAATATCAAGTCTCAGATCTTGCAGAAGTTGCAAAAATACATCAACAACCCTGATTTCATACCTGAGAAGGTTTGTTTGGATTTCATGCCAAACACTGATATGTCAGCCAGAGTTTTTGGAGTAGGGCTCAGAGTAAACAGACTGTGATGAAATTGGAGTTCAAATGCTTGAACAACAGCTTTGAATAATGATAATATAAAATAAATACAAATTTGTATAGCACCTTTCAAAACATACTTACAAAGTGCTTCACAACAGAAAAATAAAAACAGAATCTAGTAAAATGACAATAGTATAAAAAGATCATATGAATAAGACTAACTAACTAAAATACAGTATAAATAGTTATGTTGCAAAATAAAATAATGCATATACACTACCGGTCGAAAGTTTGGGGTCACTTAGAAATTTCCATTCCACTCCATTATAGACAGAATACCAGCTGAGATCAGTTGCATTGTTTTTTTTAATTGTAATTGTCATAATTGCAAAGGTTCACCAATGTTTTCTCAGTTATCCGTTTAAAACGATATCAGATTAGTAAACACAATGTGCCTTTGGAACATTAGATGAATGGTTGCTGATAATGGGCAATGTAGATATTGCATTAAAGATCAGCCACTTCTTTCTACAACAGTAGAGAACCATTTTGCAATTATGTAAGCACATAATGTAGCTAATCTTTAAAACTGCTGCCCTGGTTAAACAAGCAATGCAACTGATCTCAGCTGGTATTCTGTCTCTAATGGAGTGGAATGGACATTTCTAAGTGACCCCAAACTTTTGACTGGTAGTATACATACATACATACATTATGTACATAAATGCATACTAAGTGTGAGAGTTGAATAGAAACTGGAAAATAACTGCTTAAGTTTTGATAATGTGGTTCGATAATTATGGTCACATGGACTAGGGATAGATTGATTATCGGCCCTGGCCATTTTGCAGATTATCTGTAGCAGTGTTTTATTTGCCTGATAACCGATAAAGTTAATTAATTAAAATTAAATATTTAATTTTTACTGTTCCAAATATCGGTTATTGGTTTTATTAACTACTAATAATCGGTATCGGCCTTGAAAAACCAGTATCGGTCGATCCCTAATATGGACATTGGATATCTAGATTGTGTGAAACACAGTGTGCTTCACTATTTGCTGCTTGCTGTAATTCATTATTTTGTTATTGCTGTTAGGTAGAGAAGGTATCTAAATCCTGCAAATCAATGTGCATGTGGGTCAGAGCAATGGATCTTTACTCCAGGGTCCTCAAAGAAGTTGGCCCCAAGAGAGAAAAACTGGCCAAGGCACAGGTCAGTAACACTCAGTAGAGTCCAGTAGGCATTCAGGTTTTTAATATACATGCAATTACAATTTAATGGAATGTGCTTTACATACATGCTTTAAATCATAATGATTTTTGTCAAGTCTACTGCAATCAAAGCATTCTTCCAGTAAACACCAATCCATTCTCTATTTTTACTCAAAATTACCCTGCATACATTGGACCAAATAATGAGGAAAAAA
This sequence comes from Gymnocephalus cernua, assembly GCA_023631565.1. NCBI lineage: Eukaryota > Metazoa > Chordata > Actinopteri > Perciformes > Percidae > Gymnocephalus > Gymnocephalus cernua. Next base: position 9,374,368 of record CM042427.1, on the reverse strand, counting down.
AATTGACTAAATTCTCTAAAATGGTTCATTAATGGTATTTTCCTCCATTCCTTTCTTCAACTATTCCAACCATTGTAGGAGGAGCTGGACACCACTATGGCAACCCTGAGGGAGAAGCAACAACAGCTTCAGGATGTGGAGAACCAGATCAAGGTCCTACAGGATAAGTTTGACAGCAGCATAAATGAAAAGGAGGAGTTGGGTAAGGGGTGTGCCCTTTATATGTAACCTCTTTAAACTTTTCCTGAGTTTTAAACTGCCCCACTGCATATGTTATATGAATGAATGTGTTAACATCTGCCAAAAAGTTCTCACTTACATTTCTGCTATCCCTTTCAGTATTTAAGGAGTTTATTATTACCTATTGGAATTGAAGAAAACTAATGTCTGTCAGCATTTAACTTGCTAATAGTCTTTTTTCCTCTCTCTTTGTGACCGCTCTCTGTCCTTAAAGTTAACACCATGGCTCTGACAGAGGCTCGGTTGGCCAGGGCAGGGAAGCTAACTTCTGCCCTAGGTGATGAGCAAGTACGCTGGGAACAAAGTGTTGCCTTGTTTGAGCAAGAGATCATCAACGTCGTGGGGAATGTGTTCATTGCAGCTGCTTGTGTGGCCTACTATGGAGCGTTCACTGCCCACTATAGACAGCTGGTGGGTTCAGTGGGATTAGGTGCAATTCAGACCTTTTTAGGACTACTCTGAGCTCACTTTATAGTCTTACACTTTGTTGCAATACAGTACACCTTTTTACGTTGCAGTGTTCATAGGACAGCAAATGAAGCCCAATTGTGTCTCAATATTGTACTTCTGCTTTGAGATGCAATTCCCCGAACAGAATATGTTAATGGAACTAAACTAATTATGTTTGTACATTATTAAACTGCAGAAGTACATTGTTGAAATCAGTTACTGTATAATAAAGTTATTAAGAAAGGAGGAACATCATAAAATATGCAAGATACAAAAACCAACCAAAGAATAAAATGAATGCACTCATGCTTGTGAGTGTGTGTGCCACCTTTCGCCAGCTAATTGACCAGTGGATAATACAGTGCCAGGAACTGAACATCCCCATCAGTTCCAGCTTCAGCCTGATCAACATTCTGGGTGACCCATTTGTTATCCGCCAGTGGAACACAGAAGGTCTGCCTCGTGACGCCGTCTCTACGGAAAACGGGATCCTGGTGACCCAGGGCCGCCGCTGGCCACTTATGATCGACCCACAGGATCAGGTGAATTAGAAACTGGGATTAAGGAATCATTCATTCAGCATGTTTCCGGCGTGGATTAATCTGTTGTTTGTTGTGATTAATGAGATAATCAGTTTATTATTTGGGGACTTGCCTTTTCCAAGTTTCACACATTGTGTCCTGTTACTGTCATGTTATTGTGTATACACTGGGTTGAAAACCCAAGTGAATAATATTCTATTCCATAAATTCCTTGCCTTTCTGGATTGCATGTGTTTTAAGACATTAACTAGGTGGCTGCTTTACCAGCGTAAAGGACAAAAAAAAATCTCTCTCAAAATAGAACTTTTTGTCAGACCCGATCAAAGTCAGAGACTGGCCCCTGCCCCAGGAAACACACACACACACACACACACACACAGTTCCAAGCTTCACCATACAGAAAGGACACTAACCAGCTCACTCAGACTTGCAAACACGTAGACAATAGAATTGTCACAGCTTCAGTTTTGAGGCCTCCATTCAGCTTACTGTTCCATATCTTCTTGACCACTGACATGTCCAATTTTCTCTCCTGTCATTTGTTTTAGCTTTCTTTTCTCTCCATCCCTGTAACTCTGTCTTTTGTCTTTTTTCTGAGTACAGATGCTCTCTTTTACTTTACATAGACGAAGGAATGCAAATATGGGTATATAAGTTGTTTGTGTAACCTTTCATGTATGACATTGAGCATGATCACATACAGTATTGTGTGTATGTTTTTACCGCAGTGCTACCATTGATATAATCTCCCTTTAATACATTGCTTTATTACAAGTGCTGACATGTTATTTTTGTTTACAAAATAATAATAATAATAATAATAATAATAATAATAATAATAACAGGCCATTTGTATCACATTAGATAAAGGTTATTTCTTTCACCCTCAGGCCAACCGATGGATCCGTTCTAAAGAGGCCAAGCATGGTCTAAAGGTGATCAAGCTAACAGACCCAAGCTTTCTCCGTACCCTAGAGAATGCCATACGCATGGGCATGCCTGTACTTCTAGAGGAGGTAGGGACACCCTAAAAACCAAAACATAACATTCTTATTAATGATTGGGTATGAATGTTGATATCCCTACATTTTTGTATTGTGTGTGTATAGTTGAAGGAAACCATAGATCCAGCTCTGGAGCCCATCCTGCTGAAGCAGACATTTGTGACTGGTGGACGGACATTGATCCGACTCGGAGACTCAGATATTGACTATGACAAAAACTTCAGGTTCTATATGACCACCAAGATGGCCAACCCACACTACCTACCAGAGGTAAGGACAGCACACACACATACTCCTTTAAATGTCCATATTTGGTTCATTTGGCATCAACAATTGCGCATCAGATGCAATGCCCGTTCACTATGGAGTCTTGGATTAGACGAACACCAACACACCTCTATCGGTTGCCTTAAGGTTTTTTCCCAAACATTGTACAACTACAGCAACCAGATATTTATCGGCTTGCAAAAAAAGCAAAAAAAACAATTACTGCTTGGCTTCCTCTAATGGCACTGGCTATGGTCAATTTGCCGGAATTGTAGAAATGTAGTCGCCTGCCAGCTCGCCGACTATGGCCTTTTATTCAACGCCAGCCCAGGAGAGCAGCAACACCATGTGAATAGAAACTTTTATTCCTGTGTTAGTTGAAACCAGCAGTGCATCAAGGCAGTAACTTAGACAACATGAACCCAGTGTGGTCTGTAGTCTTTTTGTTGATTAAAAGTGGCATGGCAGTAGATTGATGTGCAATTTTTTAGGACACATGCATGGAATTGTGGCTTTCACTGTGTGTGTGTGTGTGTGTGTGTGTGTGTGTGTGTGTGTGTGTGTGTGTGTGTGTGTGTGTGTGTGTGTGTGTGTGTGTGTGTGTGTGTGTGTGTGTGTGTTCCTGTTGCCCTTCAGGTGTGCATCAAAGTTACAATTATCAACTTCACCGTGACCAGGTCTGGCTTGGAAGACCAACTGCTTAGGTACATACATGCATACACACAGAAAAAAGAGATTGCTTCTTTTCCAAACCACCTGGTCTGCTTTTACCACCTTCTGTACAACTCTCTGTACCTCAGTAATGACACTTTGCACTTGACATAATCTCAGACTATTTTTAGCTAGTGATATTTAGGTTTGATTAATTTTCTTTCCCCCACATTCTTTTCTCTACCTCGATCTTTCTGCAACCCCTTTTTCTCTCGCTCAGTGACGTGGTACAACTGGAGAGTCCACATCTGGAGCAACAGAGGAATGAGTTGATTATGCGCATCAATGCTGACCGCAACCAGCTAAAAGCTATCGAAGACCGCATCCTTAAGCTTCTCTTCACCTCTGAGGGGAATATACTTGACAACGAGGAGCTGGTTCAAACTCTCCAGGAGTCAAAGGTGAATCTTAAATCAGGCAAAGGGCATATAGATATTTTCATCATATACAAATCATCATTTCCACTTAACGCTTGGGATTTTACTTGTATTCTCATATTGTTCTATCCTATTTTCTTCTTTCTTCTACCGCGTCTCTTCTGTTCTTGTTTTGTTGCTATTCATCTCTTTCTTTATTTTTATTTTCCTCTCCGTTTCCACCATTCCTCAGGTGACATCAGAGGCCATCAAGCATCGTCTGGAGGAGGCAGAGGCCACTGAGATAATGATCAACGCTGCAAGGGAGCGATACCGACCAGTGGCCACCCGAGGATCAGTCTTGTACTTTGTAATCGCCAGTCTCTCTGAGATCGATCCAATGTACCAGTTCTCCCTCAAGTACTTCAAACAGGTACGAGAGAGGAATCAGGCTTCATTTTACAAGCCACTGAGACATTTTCTGTTTTTTTCTTTAAGCTTTTGTAAGGAACACTTTATGAAAAGACTTCAAGCCCCGATGTAACAATTATTTTCTTCCTGTTCAACAATTTGATGTCCCTTTCTTTCTGTTCTTTTCTTTCTCCACCCTCAGCTCTTTAACTCCACCATTGAGACGTCAGAGAAGAGCAGTGTGTTAGAAGAGCGTCTCCAGATTCTGCTGGACCAGATCCTGCTCAACTCCTACATCAATGTGTCCCGTGGCCTCTTCGAGCAGCACAAGCTGATCTACAGCTTCATGTTATGTATAGAGATCATGAGGCAGCGAGGCGAGATTTCTGATGCGGAGTGGCAGCACTTCTTAAAAGGAACTGCCTCATTGGAAAAGGTGAGGTGGGAAATCAAGTCAAAATAATTCTCACTGGTAAATTGCTTGTGTCAGATGAGAATATATCTAATAGGGGGGATGGAGGATGCCACAATGCATCAGTGGTGTTTATGGATAAAGAAATGTGCAATGATAGCTTTTAGCCAGTTAAGGCCCAAGCAGTCTGTTGCACCAGAGGAACCAGAAGTTTAAAAAGTTAAAAAAAAAACGAACCCGGGAGTGTTTTGTTTTTGTTGAGTGTTTGTTTGGGGTGGTGTGAAAGCTCATTTGAACTCTGGTGTGGATCAAACAATCAAACTGGTTGTAACTGGTTGTAACTGGTTAGTTATACACTTAACCCATCCCTTTGTTCAGTTGCACCATCTCTACTTGCACTATTACTATAGCCATAACCAAGTTGACTGTAGTCAAATCATTGTTGCAGAGGGACATTTCTCCCAGGGGAAAAAGACACTTACGAGTAAGAGAAAGTAAGAGAATTACAACTGACTGTTAAAAAAAGAATACAGTGTAGACTATCATGTGTGAACTGGTGCCACAGGCTTCAGAGATATTGAGAAAAGCAATGGCTGAACTACATCATTTTGAATATACAAGAATGCCCAACTGTCAATAAGGAGATTGGACCACAGAAGCCAGAACTAGCTGAGGTTTAGCTATGAGGTTTATTGTCTAGGAATAAGAATGCAACATCCTATGTTTAACTGTGTCATAAGCTCTAAATAAAATTAAAATTTTGGCTGGATCCTCTTAACTGCAGATAAACAAGGTGCCGTTTTATTTTCACTTTCAAAATCCCCCCAGGATGGCCTGTAAGCAGTATCTCTCCCCCTCTTACGTTAGGATTGAGTTGATTGAAAAAAGGGCTTTGTCACAAAGTGGCAGTCTCTCTCTGTCCTGGCCAGCTTATTGCTGAGAAACTACTGAGACTGATGGGAACACACACAGTGAGAGAGACAAAAGACTTAGAAAATCTCTAGAGAGGTTGACAAAAAAAATATTTCTGTTGAAGAGAGATAAGAAAGGGAGAGTATCTCTGTTTCTCAGCTGTCCATACAACCTGTATGTTGCATGCTAATAGGTCTTGAACAATCAACAAATAAGCCTTAGTACCTCAAGTCAGGCATGACACTTTCAGAGGTGCTAAATAAGGTCATCTGAATTAAGAGTCCAATAGACCGCAGAAAAGTCATTAGCATTCCAATAGTTTTCATTGAAAAATTGCCTTTTCTATCTCTTTCTCCCTATATATTTCTCTATATTTGTTATCTTTCTTCTCAAACCCCAGTGGGTCAGAAGGGTGTGCAGCTGAAGCGCCATTGGTTTAGGTGTTTTGAGATTAAGCTAGATTTAGATGCTTTTAAGCCCACAATACAGATCAGTCAGTGCCACCCAGGGCTATATTTCTGTGTTCATCCACCATTTGGCTCTCATTTATACGGCTTTACTTGGGCTGGAGGTGCTGGTTGTCAGCCGTCGTGATCCTCATGCTAATGCTGTAATTCCTTTTCTCTCCTTCACCTCTGTGCCTCTGTCTCCTGTCTTTTGCATCACAGCTTCAATACATCCATCATCTATGCTTCTTTTGCTGATTTTAAAAAGCTTTTTTAAATCACTATCTCTAATCTATGTACCTTAGATGTTCTGAAGCATCCTCTCTTTCCACTTGTATTAATCCTTTAATTCTTCTTTACTGCCTCTCCAGTCAAGGACGGTCCTCCATCTCCTTCCCATCTCCTTCTTTTGTGGTTGTATTATTGTCTCCTTTTCTATTTCTCCTTCTCCCAGGACTATGCAGAACAGCCAGATGTGCCATGGCTAAGTGATTTTTACTGGCAGACATGTTGTGAGCTGGAGGACACACTACCCTGCTTCAAGGACATCTCCAAGGAAATCACCAGAACCCATATCCACATCGAGCTAGGTAACCCAACCCAAATGTTATCCTGGCTGATAAGGTAAGAATCAGCATAGTTAGGGCATCGTGTTTTGGCTTAATATAAAGTATAATAACTGGAATGCTTGACCTACCTACCATATTTTTTCACTCTCAGGCTTTTATTTTAGCATTCTTCTACCATCGTCTACCACATTGTGATTTGTGTAGCATTAAATGGCAGTCACCTCTCCCTAGGACAACTTCAGGCATCTATTAATCCAGAAAACTGGGAAGGCTATGTGTCAGAGTTGCCTCCTCTTGGGGAGTCCAAAGAGGTGAAGCAGCAGATCGGAATCAGAGGCTACTGGAATGAGAGGCTGGGGGCCTTCCAGAAGCTAGTCCTAATCAAGAGCTTCCTTGAAGAAAAGGTGAGTTAAGATGAAGTCTGTGGAAAGATATTTATTAAACCTGCAACAACTTTTTTTTTCTGGCCACTTGTGTGCAGTAGAAGCAAGTTGTACATGTCAATTAACATTTGTTGTCCATGTCATTTTATCCACAAATATTTGGCTAATTATACTAATATACAACTATGCTGGTCTGAAGCCCGCAGCTTGACCATGCCAAAACATTATATTGACCTTTGCATTCCCATGGAAAACCAGACATGCCAGCAACTGGATTTAAACAAAATCCTTCCATTCCTGTCAGTGATGTCTAGTCCAGTGTTAATAAAAACATCCTGATTACCTATTTCAATTTATTTGTGTTTATGTCCCCATAATGTCACTGTCCTTGGTTATAGCATCTGTCAAAATTATTTTTTATGTCTCACTTTTCTTACATTGATGCCATCTCTTTACCTTTTTCTTGTGTCACATTTTATCATGCATATTCTGTGTCTCTTTCTTTTAACTACTTGTCCTCTTTGTCTTGTTTTTCTCCGATTTACTTCCTCTCCCTCTTGTCCAGGTGGTATTTGCAGCAACAGAGTTTGTGATTGTCAGTCTAGGGAAGCAGTTTGTGGAGAACCCTCCAGTAGACCTGGCAAACCTCTACAATGATATGTCCCCTTCCACACCACTGGTCTTCATTCTCAGCACAGGATCCGACCCCATGGGGGCCTTCCAGCGCTTTGCAAAAGAGAGAGGTTGTCTTGACAGGTAAAAATCTAATGAAAATCAAAGACAGATGATATAAGGTTGGGTTGTTATCACAGAATAGACATGAAAATATAAACGGCAACGGACAGCAACCTTGATTGGGAGAGAGAAGAGGAGTTTGCTGTGATGATCAGTGAATATACTGTAGGTGTTGACATAATCACAGGGGTATTTCCAACTTTCTCTGTCTGTCAGAGTTGAGTCAATCTCATTGGGTCAAGGCCAGGGGCCGATAGCAGAGAAGATGATCCGTGCCGCACTGAAGAGTGGCAAATGGGTCTTTCTGCAGAACTGTCATCTGGCTGTCTCCTGGATGTTAGCCATGGAGGAGCTCATCAAGACCTTCACTGATCCTGGTATTACCACATTGAAACAAAATTGAAACACTTTCATGTAACTATACACATGATCACATGTCAGACTGTTGCTCCTGTCTAATGCATGCTGGCTGAGAAACCAGCTCACTGCAACTTGGAAGAAAAATGACAAGTGAATACAGAAAACGCATGTAATGTGCACACAACATAACAGAGCTGCTGGGGACACAAATGACTAAATGACTGCTGTTTTTGTGGTTGTTTCCTTGGTTTTTCACAGCATCAACATCACCAAAAAATACTTTTTTCTGTGTAGTCAGAGCCACATTCATTACATTGTTTTTTCTTTTGTTAATGGTTGTGAATAATGTTCCCTTCTGTTCCTGTGCAGAAACATCAATCGACGAGAACTTCCGTTTGTTTCTCAGTTCCATGCCTACCAAAGTATTTCCTGTTACAGTGCTTCAGAACTCTGTCAAGGTAAACACACACACACACACACACACACACACACACACGCACGCACGCACACACACACACACACACACACACATACATACATACATACATACATACATACACACACACACACACACACACACACACACACACACTATTAAGTATTCTCAAGTTGTACATGGGTCTTCATCACTATTCAATATGATGAATGCACACCCACATGCTTTCAAAGCAAATATTCTAAAGACAAACACTGAGTTTAACGTCTACTTATTTGGGAAATCACAGTTTATACTGCACATGTTGCATCTGTACAAAAGACTATTAATAATTCATTTTAATACAATTTTGTATTCTAGAGATAGTAGGTTGAAGAAAGCGTATTAATTACGAAGAAGGACCTGAAGGTTTTATTCTTGTATGATGTAGTTGTGTCTGCTGGGATACGGGATGTAAGTAAAAGGCTAAATGGATTTGATTTGCATTCCTTTTAATAGAAAGTTACATGACGTCTTGCATGCTTTGTAATTTGTTGAACAAAAGGCAGAACCGATGCCATCACCTTAAAAGGAAGTGTCACAACATCGGTAGTAGTAAAGCCCAAAAGGAAAGGATTTTTTTAAGTGCATGCTTTTTATTCCATGAGCTATGTAGGTCAAACTGACTTGACTCAAAATGTTATCCATTCACAGATTCATAAAGTCATTGGTTAGACACTCTTCTTGTAATTTGCTTTTTCAGCTGTCACGTAAACAACTGTGAAGCTGCTCAAAAGTCTATGAGCTCACATAAATTGTTAACAGTGGATTTCAGCATAAATCAGGAAGTTGAAATTTGGGATCTGTGTATACTGTACATCATCTGGGTCAAGCCATAGTATCAAAAGAACTTTAAATAATAGCAACAAACGAGAATAAGCAGGTGCATACTCAAGCAATCCTTATTTTAACACTGCTAAGTTTTTGGTCCAAGTCATTTTAGTGGCAACACCAGCACTTAGTTCTGTGATAAGTTAGTAGTAGTTGAGAGGACTCCTAAGTCACTGGATCAATCTACAAATGTGCGAAAAGTTACTGCTGCTGCTGCTGTCATTAAGCCTCTAAATTGGAGAAACATTTGTGAAAGGTTTATTTGACACAGGGCTTTAAACATTGTATTTCTTCATATGCAAGAATATTCTAATGTTAGTACAGCAATTCGGCAGCATTCCAGTAACTCAAAGATCTATAGTCTTTGTCCACTGGAAACATTAGCTTAGATGATGGTGGACGATTCCAATCATCTGGGGGAGAGATTTACAGGATGAATCAAAGCATAAGACCATTTTTAGACTGTATTGTCCAACACTGTTAACACAAAGCTGTCTTCATGGCCATCACTTGACTATCTGGTATAGCTGGTTTTAGATGTGACACCTGCTGTCATCAGTTGCATTGCTGCTTAATCTTTCTTTCTTTTTTTTAGATCACTTTACAGTATACATTGTCTGTAACCTTTGATATTAACGATTAAATATTTGTGAACTGCTTTGAAATCTTAACTGTCCTCCGATTAATGAGCTGTTGAATATAATACATATCCATTGATTATCCAGCTTTCTGGGTTAGCAACAAAAGAGATCTGATGAGTGGGATTTATAGACAAGTTTCTGTGAGGGGGTACTGCATGATAGCTACAGTTGTCATAACTAGGCTTACTAACTGCCTGCACATCAAGGGAAATTAGGTTGACCCCAGCATGGCCCCAGAATGTTTGACAGTCTGAGAAGAACTCACTGTGGTCTTCTGTATAGCAGCCATTGAGCCCTGTGTGCTTCTGTGTTGTTGTTGTTGCCAGGTGACTAATGAGCCTCCTAAAGGCTTGCGAGCCAACATACGACGGGCCTTCACCGAGATCTCCAGCAATTTCTTTGAAGACCACATTCTGGGACGTGAGTGGAGGAAGATCGTCTTTGGAATGTGCTTTTTCCATGCAATCATCCAGGTTACATATTTTCTCACACACCTCACATATACTTGATGCTTACTGCATTGTGTGCCTGTACATGTTTTACTCATTTGAATGCTGTTGTATGTGTTTGCTTTGGTATGTGCCTGTCCTATGCATCTAATTTGTGTCTGGTTTTGCACGTGTCCTAGGAGCGGAAGAAATTTGGTCCTTTGGGCTGGAACATCCGCTATGAGTTTAACGACAGTGACAGGGAGTGTGCTCTGCTCAACCTCAACCTCTACTGCAGAGAGGGCACCATCCCTTGGGATGCTCTCATCTACATCACTGGTAAATGTAAATGGACTGTATTTATATAGCGCTTTTCTAGTCTTAACGACTACTCAAAGCGCTTTAACATAGTACAGGAACCAGCCGAGGCTGCCGTACAAGGTGCCACCTGCTCATCAGATAAACATTCACACACATTTACACTCTGATGCGCAGCATCGCGGGCAACTCGGGGTTCAGTGTCTTGCCCAAGGACACTTCGACATGGGACTGCAACCACCAACCTTCCGATTGGCAGGCAACCGCTCTACCACTGAGCCACAGCCGCCCCTGTAGGGAAGCCTACACACAGGGATACGTGTGTGTATTTGCATGCAGGTCTATCTAAATTTGTAAAGATATACATACAGCACAAGTTCATGTATTTGGGGTTTTGTTTGTGTGGTCGGTTTTTTATAGAATAGTGCTCCAATCACATTTTCTATTTACTAGTGCAGTCCCCATTTTGAACATGTACCCCTTCGGAACAGGCAGATTGCTTGGCCTGTTCCGAACGGGCCCAGCTATGAGAACCACTCATCCGGTCGACTTCACACTTGACACTGATCTCCCTAGGGTCCACAGCAATACACCTGCCAAGTGGGAAGTCGATTAGATGAATGTTTCTTGAAATATGTGAAGGACATTCATACATACAGTACATGCATACATAAACAGACAGATAGACAGACAGATATTCACCTATTAGCCAAATAGCACCAAATTTGTCATGGCCAAAAGAACAGATGTTCCCTTCCACAAAAAAGTTATTTTTTTGTCAAACAGCAGATAAAGAAATCCAAATGTTATAGCTATGAAGTACAAACGTATAACACAATACAATTCAACTGCTCAACAAACAAAGTTTTAACAAAACTAAATCTTATTATCTTCATGAAGGAATATAATGCAGGGCTGTTGTATTAGACTGTATTTATGTTAGCTAAGTGCACCCACAAAACTGGCAACTGAGTTAATTTAATGATTTAAATTTTTTTTATTATAACCATATTGTAGCTAGGCCTGTAACAATTATTACATAATTGTGAAATTGTCAATGTCTTTACGTAATTGCGGTTTCTTTGTTTAACTGCAATTAATTGCTAACATTAGCTAAGGTCCATAGGGGTATGACTGCTGATGCTAATTGTTGATTTTATTTAGAAGTAATTATTGGTCAGACTGTTAAGCTAAAGCTATGCTAGTTGTTGGCACGGTGATAGGGGGAAAAGGGGATACAGTTGAAAAAAAAAGTATGATAATAAAGAGGTGTTGTTTACTTCATAGGCTGTGTATTTGTGTTGGGTCACATAGCAGTGATATAACCAAAATATTTATTTTGGAATTCATTCAAAACTTTAATTTGTTTTTTAAAAAGTAATAAATAAATTTGATTTCATTTGACTGAAAGAGACAGTTATGTTGTTAATCACAATTATTTCTGAGACTTTCTTGAAGTAATTGTACATCAAAATGTGGAACTGATACAGCTCAACTTGTAACAGGCTTTATAGTTTAAACTTTTTTGTCAGAGTTGTTTTAATTTTTTCTATTTTAATTTTGCTTGATAATACATTTTCAAATATGAAACAGAATTTATTTTTTCATGTAGTTTTATTGTTTCACAAATGGGCACAAAGGAAATTTTAATTTAAGTATGTTGATCTAATATTGTCTGTCCTGGACTTCCATAACAAATATCTTCAAAGTTATTATACAGAGGGAGTGATTCCTTTCATTAACAATACTTATCATATCTCTAAAGTTCATTTATTTCCCTTACCTGGTTTTCAATTACACCTTCAAATTATTATGTCCCGCGTTCAGTCTCAGTGGAGCGCAGCACCACTCCGGCATGTCTCTCATTGTTGTTATCACACTACTGTGTTATTAGTTTAACCCTTTATTCTAACAGTCCTTGTGAGGCAGAGCTACACACTCTTTGAGGAAACCAAGCATGATATTGATTTTCCTCTTTTGAAGATTCTCTCTTCTTCTACAAAAAAGTCACAGTTGTACCATGCCTTCAGCTTACTAAAGGCCTAATTGCCTTAAATACTGTAACAGTGTGGTAACAGAAAGAATGGATTTTAAATGTTGAATTTCTTAGTGTTGAATATAATTTAAATGTCATCTTACTTTTGATTAGGCAATATTTACCCTCCAGCTATGGCTGTCTCTTCCCAATCCCTTGCCTCTCGTTTCTTTTCCAACTAGCCTTTATGTGCTGAAAAGTCAATCTAAGTCTCTGTAAAAGTATCTGTATTTCTCTCCCCCATTCTCACACGTGTTACACAGTAAGATGTCTGTGTGTAGCACACAGACTGTATGATGTAGCTACAGTACATACAGTATGTAGTCTTTATGTCTTTTTATATTGATCTCCCTAGGTGAGATCACATATGGAGGCAGAGTGACTGATGCCTGGGACCAACGCTGCCTCAGGACAGTCCTCAAAGGCTTTTTCTCACCTAAAACCCTGGAGCCTGCCTACACCTTCTCCTACTCAGGTAGTATCTCAAACTCTCTCTCTCTCTATTTGTATATATACAGGGATCATAACAGGAACAATTTACAATATGATGAAATTTAAGTATGTGTGTTTTTGCAAAAGTCCATTTGTCTCCATTCATGCTCATATGCTGTATATTTTCTGAGGTTTCATGGTTTTCTCACTTGTGTGTTTAAGGCATCTACTATGCCCCAGAGGCAGATGAACTAGAGCAATATAAGAAATATATTGAGAGCCTTCCAATTTTAGACGATCCCGAAGTCTTTGGCATGCATGAGAATGCCAACCTGGCCTTCCAGGTGAGGAACAGTAGTAGTATTTAACAGAAAATACAGATCTGCATCTCTCTTATATGAGCAGATGTTGTAAACTAATTGACTTATTATTTGTTTTCATTTTGTTTGTTTTGTAGAAGGGTAAAGTGTTTAATAGCACATTTTAACTAAATTCATTATGAGAACTATTCATGATTTAAAATGTAACTGCTCATACAGTTTAATGCCAGTTAAAAAAGCATTTCTATTCAGTGTGAGAGAGCAACTGTGAAATATCAATAAACCAGGATGCTACAGTGTGTGTGTGTGTGTGTGTGTGTGTGTGTGTGTGTGTGTGTGTGTGTGTGTGTGTGTGTGTGTGTGTGTGTGTGTGTGTGTGTGTGTGCGTGTGTGTGCGTGTGTGTGTGTGTGTGTTATGTGTTTGCCTCCACAGCGCCAAGAAACCATGACTCTAATCAGCACCATACTGGATGTAAACCCTCGCTCATCAGCCTGTCATGGAGCTAAAAGTAACGATGAAATAGTCTGTGAGCTCGCTGAATCCATCTTAGCCAAGCTACCTGGTACATGCGCGCACACACGCACGCACGCACGCACACACAGATACACATGCAATTACCTAAATGTATTTCTGTCATTACTGAGAATGTGTATCATCATAAACTAAATTTCTAACTCAGTGATTTCCATTTCCATCTTGTATGTCTACCTGTCTTTGTGTCATTGGTTTGTCTCCCTGCTTGTCTACCTGCCTGTGCAGAGCGTCTGGACATGGATGAAGCGGTGGAATCTCTGTTTGTCCAAGACAAAAACGGACGCTTTAACTCCCTGACAACCGTGTTGGGCCAAGAGACAGACCGATTTAACAACCTGCTGAGAGTGCTAAGGGTGACACACATAACTAGCATAGCTAAAGTTGTATTTCCTGTTGCTATTGATATTAGCAAACACTGCTTAAGGAATTATACTTGGACATCTTTGGCGAAATGACCTAAGAAAAAACAAAAACCTACAAAAACAACTAAAAAAGATGGGATAATATTTCATGTGCTAATAGAATAGGAACGATAATAGAGAAACAATTGATTGATTAATTGGTTCATTGATTGAAAGAAGGTGATGAGTTATGTTGAATGAGCATGTAATAAAACATATTAGATATATAAAAAATAAACAACTTTTGAGAGATTTTTTAACTGCCTCATTTTGATGTATGATTTTTCTGTGCTTCCCAGACGTCTCTTGTCACTCTGCAGAAGGCAATAGCAGGTCTGGTCGTGATGTCAGAAGAAATGGACTGCATATACACAAGCTTCATGAACAACCAGGTTCCCACCCACTGGGCGAACTCCGCCTACCCTTCTCTCAAACCCCTGGCCTCCTGGGTCAGAGACCTTGCCCTCAGGACCTCCTTTATCCAGGTTTGGAAGAAAAAGGGAAACAAATACTAACACACATATTGGCATCTTCTGCACTTGCTTACGTTGAGTTTTGATTGATTTGATTTGAATATTTTATTTCAAGCTAAAGAAGAAAGAAAAACAGAAATATATATATACATAATACAAGAAAAAAAAGAAAAAAATAATTTACATTACAGCTCGAAAAGGAGTGGGAAGAAGACAAGCTTATTGACTCCCACCCCTGTTCATAAACTTAAACAACAATAACTAACAACACTGCATATTTCTTACCATTTTACAAAACAACTATCAACCGAGTTGGTTACACATTAACAAATGCGACACTGCATTATACCAGGTCAACATTCACAGTATCTCACACGCTACAACCAGTGTATTATTTCTGTCTTCCATACAGAATTCATTACCATGTTGGCATTACCGTTATTCACCATCACCACTACAACCCATATAACATTACTCTGTATCAAAGTGTTTGAATGATACATAAAATACTCCACATTTATTCATGAAAGGTACAGTAATCGCAGACTGATTGATGCTCATGATAACAAGAATAGTCTTAATGATATGTATTAAAAGCGATTCGTGGCTCGTGGCTTTTCTGTCTTTTTCTTATTTTCTGTGATTGGACCTGCTGCCAGAGGGGAGCAGCCCCCGAGCAACTGGACCATCATTTGTTAAGTGTCCTATACTATGCATTAAAAGAGACAAATTTTAGGAGTCTGCTGCCAGAAGAGGGTTTCCTCGAGCTGCCGGCCCCCACATGTCTGTCCTATACTATGGGTTATGTTTGAATGCGGAGTACATAGATATGTGCATGTTTTACTTCGAAGAATTTAGTTCCTTTATAATACCATCAGCATCAATAGCAGTACTGCTGTCTGAATCGATTGAGTTTGATTCTAAGAATAATCCACCGATTGTTAGGTATTAATCCTAGACTGTTACATTTAAAGTTTAAAGTTAAAATAGTGATGATAACAACAGCAATAGCAATAACAATGGCAATAACAACTGTAATAGTATAAGAGTAACAACCACAATATACTTCAGTATTAGTTAGATCTGACCTTTAAAGTATACAGCACTTTGTGACACCCTTTCGCAATCAAGTACCCATTTCCTCCTTCTGGTACTTTGACCAAACCATTTTTTTATATCTTGATTTGAAACGATGAATATGTGGACATTGTTTATATTCTGCCCCCAATTTATTCCAGAGTTTAACTCCACATACAGACACGCACATACTTTTCCTAGTGGAAGACACTGCTTGAACCTTAAAGTTATCACACCCCCTCAGGTTATATCCCCCTTCTGTGCGTTTAAAAAGCATTTGTATCCTTGCAGGTAGCACATTTTTGTTGGCTTTAAACAGAAGTTGGGCAGTAGAGAAATCAACTAAATCATGCATTTTTAACAGTTTAGACTGCAGAAATAATATATTAGTGTGATCATAATATCCTACTTTATGTATAATTCTTACAGCCCGTTTTTGGAGTATAACAAGGGGGTGTAATGAGCTTTTATAGTTATTGCCCCAAACTTCTACACAGTAGTTTAGATATGGCAAAACTATTGAACTATATAACAATAATAATGCATTGTAATTTAAGAAAAACTTTGCTTTGTTAATGATTGAGATACTTTTGGAGACTTTACCTTGTATGTGTCTTATGTGTGGTTTCCAGCTTAATTTACTGTCAATTGTGACTCCTAAGAATTTAATTTCTGATACTGTATCTAAAACTACACCGTCTATATTTACTGAGTCTGGTTTCCCATTATAATTACTGAAAAACATTACTTTTGTTTTATTTAAGTTGAGGGACAATTTATTAATGTCCATCCATGTTTTTAATTTCCTTAGTTCACAGTTTATGTTAGTTACTAAATTACTATAATTGTCATTGGAATAGAAGACGTTTGTGTCATCTGCGAAAATCACTAATTTTAATAATTTAGACACATTAAAAATGTCATTAATATATAAATTGAACAACTTTGGGCCTAAGACAGATCCCTGTGGGACCCCACAACCAATGTCCAAATAACCTGATGTAAACTCCCCCATCATCACATACTGTTGTCTCCCGGTTAAATAGCTTTGAATCCAGCTCAAAGCCACTCCCCTTACGCCATATCTGTCTAATTTTTTTAATAATATAGAGTGATTTAGTGTATCAAATGCTTTTTTCAAGTCAATGAATATTCCAGCTGCATGTTTCTTTCCCTCTAAGTTGTATTTGTATTTTGTTAAAATATATAAAGTTAATGTAAAAACATATAAATGAATCAGAGATTAGTGAAAACATGGGGGGAAATATGATAATAGGACTCAGTTCCTCCTTCTTGCTTAAGTCTCTGGATCACTGACTCTTGCACACACTGACACTCAAACTCAAATTTCATGAAGCACTTTGCTTGTGTGTGTGTGTGTGTGTGTGTGTGTGTGTGTGTGTGTGTGTGTGTGTGTGTGTGTGTGTGTGTGTGTGTGTGTGTGTGTGTGTGTGTGTGTGTGTTGGCAGAGTTCTGAAGCACTGTAACAGGAAATACTTTGGCAGGCATGGAACTGAGAAACAAATGGAAGTTCTGTGTGTGTTCAAAACACTAATAACATTTGTGTTCTTCCCTGAGGCACAGACCATCTCCCTCTCTCTCTCTGTACACCATCTTTTAGCATTTGGTTCATCTCCTCTGACTTGAGCTGTTCTTCCATAAGACTGGTTTGACATGAGTGTTGCACAATCACTAAAAATTCACACACACACACACACATACACTCAAAGAGGACAAAGGGGGGAGAGTTGCATTAGTTTATTATGTGGTAGGTAGCCGCTGAGTCAGAGTGCAAATGTTCACTACCTCAAAAGAGAGAATCCACCTCAATGCCAGACCACGTTGAGTCACTGACCCCATAAGTAGCAGGATGCCTGTAATGCACCATGGCTTGTTAAACATTGAACACAACACATTAAAAAGTTATTTATAGATGCACAAATTCTAATTACATTTTGTCCCTTTCTCTCTCTCTGTCTTGCTAGGCTTGGATCACACGTGGTCCGCCCAAATCTTTCTGGATCTCAGGATTCTTCTTCCCTCAAGGCTTTCTTACTGGTAAAACACTGCAGCAACAACATATACTCATTGTGTTCATTGAACCATAGCAGTAAGGGAAATTGCAAAGCTACTGGAATATCTCTTACTCCAACTATTCTTTTAATTATATGTAAAAAATAAGATTAGCTTTTAACTGCACTATTTACATGCATTAGATCTTGCAAAAAGAACATGATGAAATGTATCTTTTATGTTTTCCTCTGTCTGCTGGCCTGTAGGGGTGCTTCAGAATCATGCCAGGCACTACAATTTGCCCATTGATGAGCTCAACTTCCGCTTCAACATGGTGCCGTTGTACAGAGACCAGGTAGCAGTCTGTAAGGCTCTACTCAGTCTCCCTAACAACACTAAACTGGACATGGATGATGATGTACGTGAAAGGAGGGGTGGTGTTGTTGATAAGTTTAAGGATTCTGATAAATCCTGTAGGTTCCAGTAGGCCTTTTCTCTTTATTTGTTGCATGCCATTCCCCATGTTGCTCTCGCCTCATTTCCTCTCATTACTTTAAGTGGTGGCTGTCTATAGCATTATAGCAAAGAGGCTAAACTAGACTAGAAGTCACAGTGTTATGACGCCTCATATCAACAACACAGGGGAACAACACAGGCACAGTAATATCTTGTCTACACTTGCCCGAAAGGCTCAGGAGCTGGCACAGGATCATAGAACATGGGGGTGATAGATTTGTTTCACTGAAGCGTCCGCAGTCGGCCTTGGGTCTGAATATATTTTAAACAAAAAATAAATATAAGTATAAGTAATAAGTAATCCATACACAAAAAGTTCTCTTCTGCGCACCCAAAGAGCACCTGATCACCATCCCTTTATTTTTAGCGCTGTCTGCTGTAACCCTCCAACATCGCAGCTCCCGTTACATCAAGCATGTGTCGTACTCCATAGCCCTCATGGGATCAGGGGCCGTGTCTCAACCTTCATTTAATAGCGAACAATCAGTAGAAGGGAATAAAGTTCACAGGGAGAAAAAAGTTCTAAAAAAAACATATCCAGGCACCTCAGGATGTCTGAGGAAGGCTCAAGCCAACACTCATTGCTGTACTTGTAAATGTCTTGCCAAATATATTAAACATCTTTTATTTTTTGTAACCAACCTTGACTTCATTTAATAGCTGTGGGAGACCCGAGGAAGTCACTGCACCCAGCAAAGAAATAGGCCTAGTCCAGCACATAAACTCCTGTAAAACTTTTTTGTAAGGATAATAAAAATCAAATCCTTAATAAATTGCAGTATAAAGGCAAAAACAACATTATGTTTGTGTTGGTAACCCATCTTCTACAGCGATAAGTGATGGTCAGACCAACGGTGAATGTCAAAGCTTACTTTGCTCCATTACCATGTACATGTAATGTGTAATGTGAAAATACAAGAGGCAGCAATGCACTAAAAAGAGAGAATTGATAACTGAATATGTGTATTTCACTCTCCATTGCTACAACTCATTTGTGGATGCAACAGTTACCAGAGCCCAAGGATGGTGTGCTCGTGCACGGCTTGTTCATGGATTCCAGTCGCTGGGACGATGACAACATGGTGATTGAGGATGCGTTACCTCGAGTGATGAACGCCATGCTGCCGGTGGTGCACTTTGAGCCACAGCAGAACTATGTGCCTGAGCCTGACCTCTACCATGCTCCTCTGTACAAGACCTCAGCCAGAGCTGGGACTCTGTCCACCACAGGTACTTACTGGTTTAGATTGCAATTTATATTTTTACATTTTAATGCATTTAGCTGACACATTTGATACTGAATGAGCAGGCAGGGGTTTATTGTTTTGCTCAAGGGCACTTAAGCATAAACATAAACCTTCTTAGTTACTTATTAGTTGTTTGGGGGAGTTTTTGGTGTCCAGGACAATCTCTTTCACCATTAGGCAATGTAATGGATAGCTAATTTGATTTGACTTTTTCCCTCACCTTTCATTTCTGTCTCACTCCAGGTCACTCTACTAATTTTGTTGTGACAGTAATGATTCCCTCCAATCGACCCAGCGACTATTGGATATCAAAAGCCTCTGCTCTGCTGTGCCAGTTGGATGATTAAGTTTTTATTCAATGAGAAAAATTAATTTAAAATGTGACGGAAACATACATCTCTATGCACAACTTTGAATTACGTTTAAGCTTTTGTGGAATTATTTATAAAGATTTTCACAGACATGATTTCTGCTGAAAGTGCACTTACTTCACATGCAGTGTAATAAACACTTCTGAGCTAGCCCTGACTGATCTGTATGCTTCTTTCCTACACTTATGTGTATCCACAGACATTAATATCAGTTATATGCAGCAACATAGTCCTATGCTGCTGAGACTTGATGAGAGCAGTGCAGTACATCCAGATCTTTGAAGATGAGACATGTGCTGTAAGCGCCATATACTAGACTCCCATATTGAAAAGCTCCATTCACAGTGTGTGGTAAGTCATTGGATGAATGTGCTTATTGAAATTTACAGTACACATGTAGCCTCAGGGACAAAAAAGATGGAGGGATGGACAGCAGAATAGATCGAGTAGATGGATGAACGTAGATGTGTAGCCAGACACATAGATGTTAATGGTTCTCAAACATGAAAAGAAAAAAAAATAGGGGAATTGCTAAAAGGCATGACTTGAGACAGTAGGAGTGATGATCATCAAATGATGAAATGTTTCCGCCAAAACCCACACACACATCAGCAGCCTATTTGTGTCACTTAGGGCATGCAGTGCAAACACATAAAATATGGCTTTTCAAACACATTAAGTACACCCACTGCAGTACTGGGGCAGGGTGAAAACACACTCAATCTCTGTCTGTATCACACACTGCCTCCTCCACGCCTTACTGCTCCGGTAACGCCAAGCAGGAATGGACATATATATAAACTCTATTTAACATCAACCTGGGGAAGAGCAGCATAAAAAATAAGCATATGATGCTGTAGAGGGAAAGAGAGCTTTAAAAGCATCAATACAGATGATATACCTTTTATATGTCAATATACCTGACTGCAAATTGCAGCATTTGCTTTTTTTTCTGTTTTCTGAGTTTCAATTAACAAAACACTTTACACAAAAAGATGTATTACTAATTCTACCCTCAGGAGCACACACAATGAATTACTGTAATTACAACCGCAAATCAGAAAAAGTTGGGACAGTATGAAAAACACAAATAAAAAAAGAAAGTAGTGATTTCTAAATGTACTTTGACTTGTATTTCATTGCAGACAATGTGAACACAAAATATTTCATGTTTTGTCTGGTCAACTTAATTTCATTTGTAAATATACATCCTTTCCTGTCATTCAGACCTGCAACACATTCCAAAAAAGGTTGGGACAGGAGCAATTTAGGGCTTAGTAATCAGGTAAATTGGTTAAATAATGATGTGATTTGAAACAGGTGATGTCAACAGGTGATTGTAATTATGATTTGGTACAAAAGCAGCATCCAAGAAAGGCCTAGTCCTTTAGGAGCAAAGATGGGCCGAGGATCGCCAGTTTGCCAACAAATATGTGAGAAAATTATTGAAATGTTTAAAAACAATATTCCTCAAAGAAAGATAGGAAGACATTTGCTTATTTCCCCTTCAACAGTGCATAACATAATGAAAAGATTCAAGGAATGTGGAGGAATTTCAGTGCATAAAGGACAAGGGCGCAAGTCTAAGCTGAACAACCGTAATCTCCGATCCCTCGGGCGGCACTGCATCAAGAATCGTCATTCCTCTATAAGCGATATCACCACATGGGCTCAGGACTAATTTGGCAAACCTTTGTCAAGTACCACAATATAGTTACAGCCACAAATGCCAGTTAAAACTGTACTGTGCCAAAAGGAAGCCCTATGTTAACAGTGTCCAGAAGCGCCGTCGACTTCTCTGGGCTCGGAGGCATCTGGGATGGACCATCACACAGTGGAAACGTGTACTGTGGTCAGATGAATCAGTATTTCAGGTATTTTTTGGGAGAAATGGACACCGTGTGCTCCGGACCAAAGAAGAAAAGGAACCATCCAGACTGTTACCAGCAACAAGTCCAAAAGCCAGGGTCTGTCATGGTATGGGGTGCCCTTGGCAAAGGTAACTTGCACTTCTGTGATGGCATCATTAATGCTGAAAAGTACATAGAGATTTTGGAGCACAATATGCTGCCTTCAAGAAGACATCTTTTCCAGGGACGTCCATGCATATTTCAACAAGATAATGCAAAACCACATTCTGCACACATTACAAAGTCCTGGCTGCGGAGGAAGATGATACGGGTACTTGACTGGCCTGCCTGCAGTCCCGATCTGTCTCCAACAGAGAATGTGTGGCGCATTTTGAAGCGCAAAATGCGACAACGAAGACCCCGTACTGTTGCCCACCTTGAGACTTGTTTGCAGCAAGAATGGGACAAAATTACACCTGAAACACTTCATCACTTGGTGTCTTCAGTCCCTAAACGTCTTTTAAGTGTTGTGAAAAGGAATGGCAATATTACAAAGTGGTAAATGCTTTACTGTTCCAACTATTTTTGAAATGTGTTTTCCATACTGTCCCAACTTTTTCTGATTTGGGGTTGTAATTACACAAATGTATCACTGTATTGATCATATTAGGTACAGCAGTAAGTGTTTCAGAGCTTCACAGCATATTTATTTGTTACAGTGGATTTTGGTTGAAATATTAAATAGAATATCAAATAATGGTGTTAAACAACTATTTCTCACAAAAACAGTATGCAGTGGTCATTTTCTTAAGGTGATACTTACCACAAGACAACTATTATTTGAAATGATGTAGAGTAAGAATGATCTTTGAAAATCTCCATTTCATTAATTGAATATGCATTGTTTTAATTTGAATGAAATCTAGACTCTGACTTTACAACACAGAAAATTCTAAATTTACAAAAGTCAAATTGTGATTGTACTTCAATGCATCACTTGACTTGTTCTGTTCTGTATTTACCACAACATAGAAGGACAACCCAATGTAATGGATATTTCAGTCGCTTGTGATACTGGAAATCATCATTACTGTAAACCACAATTTACACTGTTGTAACAGACAATAGATAGAACATGTTGACAGTAGACAGAACAAGAAATTGCATTTTATTGTCCTTTTTTCTTTCACAGTGGTGGGAAATTAATTAGTGATTATGCTGCACCAAGGTAATAATAAATATTAATGGCATAAGTAATAATAAAATAAGAAATGCTTGATACCACGTCGCATTGATTCACATTGTATGTATGGCAAGCTTTTGGGGTTTATTGGTAAGAACTTGGCAAGATATTTTGGCTCTTTGCATTATGGGTTTTGCACACTGAAACTTGTAAAAACTGAGCCAAAGCAATTGTAACATTGTGTATCATGTAAAATTCTAATATAGTAATAATATGGTTAAATGAAATAGTTACGTGTGGTTTATACATAATGAAGCTGAAAGGGGAAAAAATGAGTCATGACCAACTTTGTTCTGAGCTTTTACCTGATTTCCCATTTACCCTCATTCACTTTCCCGCTATCTGTTTCTTTGTCCTTCACTGACTGACCCACATGTACCGACTACAATGCACTTTGGTTATTATACTAACTTACTGTCTGTTTTTGAGCAGGATTGGAATTTGCAGCAGAGACAATTGTGTTACTGGTTATGCAAAGGCTTCCCTAAAGCTGTAAATGGTGATGAGTTGTTGGGCTTTGCAGGGGCTTTTAAGTACACGTCAGGACATGTCCGCTCAAAGGTGAAACCTTTATCATTTATTTATCTCACCTTCATACACATTTAATCACAGACAGTGAAAACTGTCAGATTTGACTTGCTGCACCCGAAAGTTTCTGCACTAAAACAAATCCTGCATGATCCAGTTTAATTCATTTCCGTTTTAATTTTGTGCAAGTCAACTCGTGCATAAACAGTGACTGCACAAATTACTTCACACATGCGTGGTTTTCAGCAACCTTTGTATCAACAAAGCAACATTCACTGACCTAACCTTCTTTTTTAACCTTCATTCTCCTGATCAATCCTTTTATCAATCAAGATTATGTTTAAAAACAATGTTCCTCAAAGAAAGATAGGAAGACATTTGCTTATTTCACCTTCAACAGTGCATAACATAATTAAAAGATTCAAGGAATGAGGAGGAATTTCAGTGCGTAAAGGACAAGGGCGCAAGCCTAAGCTGAACAACCGTGATCCGATCCCTCAGGCGGCACTGCATCAAGAATTGTCATTCATCTATAAGCGATATCACCACATGGGCTCAGGACTACTTTGGCAAACCTTTGTCAAGTACCACAATACGTAGTTACAGCCACAAATGCCAGTTAAAACTGTACTGTGCTGTACTGAAGCCCTATGTTAACAGTGTCCAGAAGTGCCGTCGACTTCTCTGGGCTCGGAGGCATCTGGGATGGACCATCACACAGTGGAAACGTCTACTGTGGTCAGATGAATCAGTATTTCAGGTATTTTTTGGGAGAAATGGACGCTGTGTGCTCCAGACCAAAGAAGAAAAGGATCATCCAGACTGTTACCAGCAACAAGTCCAAAAGCCAGGGTCTGTCATGGTATGGGGTTGTGTCAGTGCCCTTGGCAAAGGTAACATTCACTGACCTAATCGTCTTTTTTAACCTTCATTCTCCTGATCAATCCTTTTATCAATCAAGATTATGCTCTATGAATAACTGTGCATGTATTGTACTGCTGTTACACGAGGAGTCTTAATGAAGAGGGAGGGAAAGGATTGGAGGAGTAAATGAGATTGTATGCCCCAGTCACTCTGAAACCAGATTAACAATGTATTATCATCACACACACACACATGCAAATACTTCCCGATGGATTAAGTCAGAGGGGAGAGAACATGGCTAATGTTTGAAACAGATGGGTCTAAAAAAAAAAAAGAAAAATTTAAATGGGGGGAAGAAAAGGAGGCGAAGAGATTAAAAAATGTGTAAAGCAAATAGATTGTTTCCTTTTCATCTGGTGACGAAAGCAGCTATGAGGACAGCTGTTAACATGAGTATTCGGTAACTAATCAATAGTGGCCTTGTGCTTTCACTGCAGGGATTTGTAATCATGACAACAGACATTTAGCTTATTCAATGCTGATGATTTATGTAAAAAAATGCAACAGCAGTAATTCAGCACTGACACAAGCTGTGGAGAGAGGTCTGTGAGACTACCACAGTAGTGACTTTTTGGCTAATGAGAATATCCAAACCAGTGGTATCAATCTTCTCATCTATGTCTTGGCAAGGAAGTGAATAAACTTAAATCATTTTAAATAACGGCTTCTGGATTATTTTATAGTAATATTCCAAAACATTCCAGTGTTTCTGACTAC
Source organism: Gymnocephalus cernua (assembly GCA_023631565.1). Classification (NCBI taxonomy): domain Eukaryota; kingdom Metazoa; phylum Chordata; class Actinopteri; order Perciformes; family Percidae; genus Gymnocephalus; species Gymnocephalus cernua. The sequence goes on along the minus strand of CM042427.1, from coordinate 9,349,195 downwards.
AGAATAATTAGGTTCCTGCTCTATTTAGATGTAATGATTTAGAGTCATATTCCTGTTCTGTGTGCAGAACAAGAAACTAAATGATAAGACTTAGCTTACAATATACAGTTCAGAGTGAACAGTAATGAGGCTGTGACCGTGCAAAGGCCTTCCACCTCAGTCATGCAGAGGTATAATAGTGAATTCCATTTACCTCGGAAGCCGAAGCTGGGAATGACGTCACACCCAAGTTGAATGCGTTCATTTACAAGTCAGATTTTCATTGTTTTCATTAGCTCTAGCCAGGTTAGCCGTTGGAAAGTCCGAGTTCCGAGTAGAAATGGAACACATTATAAGGTTGCACCTGTTCGGGCATTGTCTGAACTATTACAGAATCCCCAACTAAAGACCAGACGGGTGTGTGCATGCAGGCATTTCGTATTCTACAAAGCAAACAGCAATATATTAGATCTCACAGAAGGGGCATGTGTGTAGTCTTTACATTACACTAACTGCACAAAGTCTGCAGAGATCTATTCCAGCTGACCTGGCACCAACAGTGCCAACAAACAGAGCAAACAATTTTCACCGGGATTGCATAACTCCCCCCACCTACAACTTATGTGGTCTGTTCCACCTCAGGACCAAAAAAGGCGGGGCAGCTCTGGGACAGTCTGCAGGGGGAAAGGGTGGGGACTGGGGGCAATGTGGGGACACTGTCTCTGTCAGCTTGGCCTGTTGACAAATGGAAGGTGTGTGTGTGTGTGTCTGATGCAGTGTGGTACAATTACAGCCACCAACAGCTGTGTGTAGTGAAGCCTGAGATTAGATTTGACCAATTTGAACATGCCATCACTCTGCTGAGCAGCATTTGTTAGTTAGGTGAGCTTCATGAAAGTCCTAAATTGAGCGTCAGCGTCAGTTCTGGCAGGCCAGGTAGTCAAGACGCTGCTAACGCTATTGGCCATCAACATGGTCTCATCAGCTGATCTGCTCCAGCTGAGCTGCATCAGCTGATCTGGATTAGCCCATCAGCTGGTAAACACCCCTCGCTGCTCAATGGCTACACTTAACCAGGGCGCCCTATTTAAAGCAGATTCAGTTTGCTCCTACCTGCTCGCTGCTCGCTTCTCTGCCGTTTGTTCCTGTACGCTCGTGAAACCGCTCATGCTATTGTTTGACTCCTCTCGTCTGGTCCTACTCACCCTGCTGTTGGCCATGACTTCCGCCGCTGTCGAGGAGGATTCCTGGCAACTTGACTCCTCCGATGACGCCCGGCCGGTTCAGCCGGATTTTGGGCAGGATGTCTGCCCGGTTGACAATGCCGCCGTCCGTCGAACCTCTCGACGGTTGGCGAATAAATCCACGTCTCCTCCCTGCATTGGAGATTGGCCCGTGGCCAAGATACTAGAGACCTTGTTTACTAATGATATTCAGCCTCCAAGTGGCGCTTCTCACGAGGATTTATTCGTCTTCCTCTGTGACTCTCTGACCGTTCCAGCGGTCGACGTCCTGCCAGGGCCTCCTCCCCAGTCTTCCGGGAAAAAGCACGCCCAGAAGCGTAAAAACCCTGAGCCGGCCGCCAGGCCTGTTGCGCAAAAACGGGGCGGCGGCCTAGTTCGTCAGGGCCTTGGCGCTTCTTCAGCGGGTGACCCGGTGCTTATGGCGCTGTCTGACGTCCAATCTTCCCTCCACGATATGGCTGCCAGATTATCTGCGCTGGAAGGCTCCTCCACTGTCAGACCTTCCTCAACCCCGGTCTCCGCTCCTTCGGCGTCCACCTCTGCTTCGGCTGCCTCCGCCGTCTCCGACCTGCCTCACCTGCGCCGGCCTCTGCGTGATGACGTCACCCCGGAGTTCGTTCCTCGACGGACCTTGGCTACCGCTGTACCTCTGTCCTCGGGCTCGCCTTTTTTCCCGCCGGCTGCTGCAATCTCTCATCAATTGAGGGGGCAGATTTTGGCAGGTAATGACGTTAATCTCGTTAAACTTCTGCTGGGTTCTGAGCTGTGTGAGCGGCGTGTTGTGGACTGTGGCGATGTATCTGTCGAGTTAAAGGATGGGGACCCGAGACTGTCTAAAACTCTGACTTTTCCTGAGTTCTGCGTTGCATTTGGTGTGTTTAGAGATGTAATTTGTGAAGTTCAACCGGCGCGCAGGGCCGAACTCGATACTTATTTGGCCATTATTTCCGACCTGGCTCTCTCTTATGGTGGGGTCTTGTTTTATGAATATCACAAGTCTTTTTCTGCAAAGGCAGCCATGTTCATACAGCGCTTCAACCAAAGACTGGACTGGTCCGTGGTCGACCTCGCACTCATAAGTCGACACTTCACGGGGCACCAAATTCTGTCCTGCTCCATCTGTGGCTCTCTATCACACTCTACTACCCTTTGCTCTAAATCTCGGCCTGCCCCTTATATGTCCCATCCTGGCCCGAGCCGTAATTCTGGCTCCCAGCTACTGTGGGGATGCCCATCCCAAGTCTGTATGCCCGAGGAGAACCCGCTTCCTGAAAGCGGAGCGAAAGAAATAAAGCCATCAACTCCCATCAACGTCCCCGAGCTGGGACTGGCATTGAGGAAGCATCCGAACCGCTGCTTTGTGAATTATTTATTGACTGGTCTTGTTCATGGTTTCTTTGCTGGTCTGCTGCATTTGCCTGCTGTGTCTTTCTGCTGTAAAAACCTGTTGTCCGCGTCCCAGGAGCCGGAAATTGTGGATGCCCTGCTGGAGAAGGAAGTTCAAAAGGGTTTTATGATAGGTCCGTTCGATAGGTCTCCTTTTCCTATTTTTCGGTTAAGTCCTATCGGGATCGCCACTCGAAAGTATTCGGGTAAGAAACGTTTAATCATCGACCTTTCTGCTCCCCACAATGGCTTGGCTGACAGCATCAATAGCCTTATTTCTTTAGCCCCTTTTTCCCTGTTTTATAGCACTGTCGATGACGCTATCAATTTCATTAAAAAGGCCGGACGTGGAGCTTGGCTTGCAAAAGCGGATATTTCCGATGCTTTTAAAGTCATGCCCTTGCATCCTTCCCAGTGGCATTTGTTTGGCGTTCGATGGCGGGAAAAACTGTATTTCTCGGTTAGACTCGCTTTTGGCTGTCGCAGTAGTCCAAAAATATTTGATACCTTGTCGGAGGCCTTGTGCTGGATTCTCCTTAATAACGACAGATTACCTTTCGTCCTGCATCTTTTAGATGATTTTCTTCTGGTGGACTTTCCATCCGCGAAATCGGATTCTTCTATCTCGGCTCTTAAGCGCACCTTTTTTGATTTAGGCGTTCCTCTCTCGGAAGAAAAGACCGTGGGTCCCGTTAAGGTTATTGAATTTTTGGGCATTACTCTCGATTCCGTCCGTATGCAGGCTTCACTGCCCCTTGAGAAATTATCCCGCATCCGGCAAATTATGACCGTCGCTCAAAATTCTAAATCCTTTTCCAAACGGGACTTGCTCTCTCTTTTAGGCCACCTTAACTTCGCGATGAGGGTAATTCCTCAAGGCAGGTCGTTCATTTCCAGGCTTCTTGATCTCTCCAAATCTGCAAAGGCTCTCTCTGACCTTGTTATCTTGGATGATGGTTGTAGATCTGAGCTGCAGTTTTGGTCTCTGCTCCTGTATAAATGGAATGGAGTGTCCTTTTTTCTTAATGATTTTATGGAATCGTCTGTGGCTCTTGAATTGTATACGGATGCTGCGCCTTCCGTGGGGTTTGGGGGGGTTTTCAAAAACGAATGGTTTGCGCGTGTCTGGCCGGTTGAATTGCTCTCCTTACCTGCCGGTGATTCCTCAACAGCCCTACTAGAGCTGTATCCTATTGTAGTGGCATGCATTCTCTGGGGTAAACATTGGGCTAGGAAGAAAATTCTGTTTTTCTGCGACAACGAAGCTACTGTTAATATGATTAATAAACGGCGCTCATCTGTCCCTTTCATAAATAGGTTCCTGAGACGTCTCACATGGTTGTCAATTTTGGGGAATTATCATTTTCACGCTGAGCATATTCCTGGTTTGAATAATCAAGTGGCCGATTCTTTGTCTCGATTTAATTTTCAGAAATTCCATCTCCTGTGTCCAGCTGCAGCCCAATCGAGCCTGGAATGCCCTCCTTTCAGCCAGACCATTCTAGATTGAATAACCCTCTCCAATCTTATGTGCGCTCTGCTGCGCAGTACATGCGGGGGGGTCTGGCTAGCTCTACATTAAAATCGTATGACTCGGCCTGGTCTTATTTCATCGCCTTTTGTGCTTCTTTATCTGTAGCTGCACTCCCTGTCAATGTATCATATATTAGTGCTTTTATAGTTCACTGCTTTGAGGATCGAAACCTGCAGCCTTCATCCATCAAAAGTACGGTCGCTGGCATTCAATTCCATCTGCGCTGCCTGGATCCCTCTGCCTCCAGTATTTTGGAAAACCCATCCATTCGCCTTTTACTGAACGGCCTCAAAAGACAGTCACCACGAGGCAATGATAAACGTCTCCCTTTTACTTTACCTCTGGTTAAACAACTTGTAACTCAATTACGGGATGGGTGTTTTGGGCCTTACACCAATCAGTTGTTAGAGACGGTCATTCTCACAGCTTTTTTTGGTTTTCTAAGAGGTGGTGAAATTTCTTCACGCACATGTTCTTTTGATCCAAATCACAATCTGACAATTTCTGATGTTTCCCTTAATGATCACCATTTCACATTGTTTCTGAAACACTCTAAAACTGCTAGAAATGGTGAAGGTGTTGTCGTATACATTTCTGAGTCTAACACTGTCTTTTGTCCTCTGATTTCCATGTTGGCATACTTGAGGTGCCGTCCTGGTGCTGGTCCACAAGAGCCGCTATTTGTCACGAAGGAGGGGAAACCAATGTCGCGAGCCTGGTTTGCTTCTCACCTGCGCCTCCTCTGCCAGTTCTGTGGACTGCCTCCAGATCGTTATACAACTCATTCTCTACGTATTGGTGCAGCAACTACAGCGGCGGCATCCGCTCCGGTTTTAACCCTTAAAGCCATGGGGCGCTGGTCTTCTGCTGCTTACGAACGTTACCTTCGTCCTGATGTTCGAGCTATTCTTGATGCTCAGAAGGCTATGAGCTTAGGTCCCTGATTGGTTTGTCTTAATAAACCATTGTGCCACATCTACTGATCTCCTATTTGTGTGAGCGTTCCCTAATGCTGCTGCTGTCCCCTGACTTCTGCTAATTCATGGTGCTCATGAATGGTCAGGGGGTGTTCCCTAATGCTGCTGCTGTCCCCTGACTTTCTGCTAATTCATGGTGCTCATGAATGGTCAGGGGGTGTTCCCTAATGCTGCTGCTGTCCCCTGACTTTCTGCTAATTCATGGTGCTCATGAATGGTCAGGGGGTGTTCCCTAATGCTGCTGCTGTCCCCTGACTTTCTGCTAATTCATGGTGCTCATGAATGGTCAGGGGGTGTTCCTTTATGCTGCTGCTGTCCCCTGACTTTCTGCTAATTCATGGTGCTCATGAATGGTCAGGGGGCTCATCTGATCAACCGTATTTCCAAATTAATTCGTAAACTTATTTATAAAGATTTCAATCATTAAATTCCATCCTCTTGTTTTCATTCCCAAGAGGATTGCAGGTGTGGTTTGTTTGGGGGGAATAGTTCAGCTCACACAGTCCTAAACTGTGTGAGCGTTCCCTAATGCTGCTGCTGTCCTCTGACTCTCTGCTATTTCATGGTGCTCATGAAAGTTCAGAGGACTCCCTGAACAGAGCCATACCGCCAAAATTTAATTCTGAATTTATTAGCTGAAATGCAATTATTCAATAAAAAATTTCTAATCATTTTTAATTGTCATGTGTGTTCTTGACTTTATGGACCTGACAGAAATTGAGCGTCAGCGTCAGTTCTGGCAGGCCAGGTAGTCAAGACGCTGCTAACGCTATTGGCCATCAACATGGTCTCATCAGCTGATCTGCTCCAGCTGAGCTGCATCAGCTGATCTGGATTAGCCCATCAGCTGGTAAACACCCCTCGCTGCTCAATGGCTACACTTAACCAGGGCGCCCTATTTAAAGCAGATTCAGTTTGCTCCTACCTGCTCGCTGCTCGCTTCTCTGCCGCCCGCCACCTCCCCTGCTCCTCCTTGTCGTGTAACGTGGCATTTGCTTCTATGTCATCGTTGCTGCTCTGTTCATGTGGGGGAATAGTTCAGCTCACACAGTCCTAAACTGTGTGAGCGTTCCCTAATGCTGCTGCTGTCCTCTGACTCTCTGCTATTTCATGGTGCTCATGAAAGTTCAGAGGACTCCCTGAACAGAGCCATACCGCCAAAATTTAATTCTGAATTTATTAGCTGAAATGCAATTATTCAATAAAAAATTTCTAATAATTTTTAATTGTCATGTGTGTTCTTGACTTTATGGACCTGACAGAACTAATATCAGTTAGGAGATTGGATCCCTCCTGTCTTGGCTCACAGTATCTCAGTCATTCATTCCTGCTGGGAAATGAGGAAGTTTTCTGAGCCTTGCTGTGGACTCACTCTTACATTTTCACATCTGAGCTCATGTTCACCTATCAGCTGTGGGTGCAGAGAATCCTGAAAACTTTGTGTAGTAGTCTAAAACTTGTCCTTAAAATGTAATACCACTATATCTAGCCACATGCAACTACACCTGAAAAGGAAATCAATGATGGAACACACACACACACACACACACACACACACACACACACACACACACACACACACACACACACTCACACACACACACACACACACACACACACACACACACACACACACACACACACACACACACACACACACACACACACACACACACACATACCATTTAGAAATACTGTTCCCAAGACAGGGAACCCCTGAATGTTTCGATTTAGTGTATATGAAATGTAAATATTTAGCTACAATCAAATGTTTAGTTAGTATAGTTCCCTTTTCAATAAGTATGAGGCAGTGTTGAAAACAGGAAAATATGTCAGTTATTGTTTCTCAATCCAAAAAATGTATTAAAACAAAGAGCTGCCTAGTATTATAAATCAACAGATGCTGGGCTCAGTTGCTGATGTCTATATCTCACTCAATGTGTCATTTTGCAACAAACTACAGTGGATGGCCATAATCCAGTTGCTTCAAGAAATGAATGAGGATGGTCTGACAACTTTGGTGAGTGGAAGTATTTTTAAATGTATAATTTGGTGAATGTGTTAAATGTCAGCCACTCAAATGTCAGTAATTATCACATTTCTCCTTTATTTTTCACAAAATAGTCATGTACAGTGAATTTATGTAAGGTACATCCTTCAAAGGAGAATGAATCATACTGAGCAGAGAGGCACGGACCGTAAATAACAAGCCACTCAAGCTGACCCAAAATACAACACTGGTGATTTAAAAAAACAATAATCCTGTGATAGCATGACAAAAGCAGATGGTCACACCCTCTTTTCAAATGTACATCAATATCAGTCAACAGAGTTTCACATTTTGCAACATTGCTATTTGAGACAGTTGTGTGATTGCTAGCTTTGACTTGTCAATTTCAATATGTCTTCTACCCAGAATAACTAATTCACTTTTCATATGTCAAATATGTCATATTAACATTTCCATCATTCTTCATTTGACACACTTTGAACATTTTCCGTGCCATAAATCCTTCTCACATGAAATACATATGCTGAATAGAAATCAACATGAGTGAGTAACAATAGAAGTGTCAGGTTATCCAACAAAGTATCTACATAAGTCAGTCCAAATTGCATGTAGGCTATGTAGAAGACCCTTTCCCTTCCACGTCTCATATGAGTCAATATATAAGAGTACTGCAAAGATGCCAAAATTGGCGCCATCTGTTCCTGTCAGTCTGTTTTAAGTGGATATGACATATAAATGCTTTACAGTCTTGGAGTCATAGAGTCGTCAATGGGTGGCAACTATTTGTCTACACTTGGCTCATTGATTAACTGTGACAGCATGAATTCCATTTCAGTGACTATTTCTGCAGCAGTCACACAATGTACTTTTCTTCCTAAAACCCCACTTAAAATGCAAGTTGGAGGAGTCTGAGTTCATCTGCGTGCATAAAAGTGGGAATTCACGCGTGTCTTGTACAACTGAGGATCAGAGAGACGCTCGGGTGGTGAGGTTGAACACAAATCTGTTACCTAAGGTCACCCAGTAATCCTTGTTGCATGTTGTTGCTAGAGATTAGAGAAGAATGTGTTTGCCTTTTGCTGCGTATTAGAAAGTAAAAACACGAAGCACTCAGCACTACAATACCAGAGATTAGTTCCAAATGCATCTCTACTGGGGGGATGTCCCTTCAGAATCCGTTCAAAAATCCTTCAGAAGAACAAATATTGTCTTTCAATCACTACTTTCGTTGATCTTCTTTCTTAATTGTGAGTTTTTCACAGAAACAGCAACAATAGCACACAAGTAAGATAAACATTAAATTGATCTCAAAAGAAAATACATTGTGAATTAATGTGATTGACTTACAAATAGCCAGAGTGTATCAACTGCTAACTAAATACATTGTTTAGCACAAGGGATGGAGGCAAGAAGAAATTACTTCACGCTTTAATAAACTTGAAAAGAGCAAAATGGTAAATGTCTCTGATGTCACAGTTAAGGATGATTTTTATACTGGCAACATTAAAACTTTATCTATTCACATTTATACAGAACCTGGGTGTAAGCTATGCAAGAAAGAAATGAGAAGATCGGTGGTTTAAAAGGAAGTGCAAGGGTATAATGAGGATGATTAAAAGCCAAGAAAGAGGCGAGTAAGGACAAATCCAATACTTACAATGGATTAGTCGCTCAAGAGAAAGTTAATTGGCAACTACTTTGATTATTATTTAACCGTTTTAGTAATTCTTCAAGCACAAATGCCAAACATTCGCTATTTCCAGCTCCTCAAAAGTGAGGAATTGATGCTTTTCTTTCTCAAATATCATTGTAAATTAATAATTTCCTTGAGTTTTTAACTTCTGATTGGAAAAATAATAAAATAAAATAATCTGAATATGTCACCTTGGGGTCTTGCAAATTATAACGGGCATTTTTCACTATTTTCTGACATTTTACATACAAAATGCAAAATCAAATAATCAAGAAAATGATTGGCATATCATCTAAAATTGAAATTATTATTGGCAGCCTTAGTTAAAACAGCAGTGACACGAACAATACTACGAGTCAACATGTCAGTATCTCTCAGTGGATTCTACAACTTGATAAAAATCTCTTTCTCTTCCTTTCTTTAATCTTTATAAAGTACGATGTAGATTTATTTACAAAATACAAATAAAATGGCGTTCCTAGAAGCCTGAGCCCACGCCTAAAAAAACTATTCCTAAAACTGTTTATTGAACTCTATTGACTGTACTGTATGTAACTGCTGAAGACATTAAGAGATTTGTAGAAGATGAGAAGCGCTACAGTTGGGAAAGGAAGTGGACAAAAGTAGCAGAAAAGAAAGAGGGGAAAAGTGTTAATATATTCTGATGAGGCTTGAAGCCCAGGTGGTGGCAATGAGGTACATGGTTTGGTACAGCAGGGATACAAATGAAAAGTGCATTAGTGTGAGTTTCTACATCATTAACTACTGCATGTAGCCTCAACCTCCAATGTGGCATACCGTATGTACAGTGTTAGCGAGGAGAGCCACCTTGAACAGGAAAAATCACATCATCTCCAGACACCCAAACTACTGACTGAAATATGTAAAGATAGAGGGAAAGCTTTGCTTCTGGTGTACTGTGACTGGTAACAACACTTATAACAAACGTGTGGGGCTTCACATCGTTGTAGCAGGGAGGCTTTTGTGGTACAGTTCTAATTGTGTCAGGATTTTTAACGTTCGCATTTCCTCTTTTTTTTCCTCTCAGAAAGGGAGGAAATCAGCCTTATGTGAAGTCTTTGGACACAGCCTCAATGAAATTGGGAGCTGCCATGAGGATCGTGAAGGTGCAGATGATGGAAAAGAGCGAGAAAGCCACCAGGCATAACCGATCCACCACCGCCGCTGCAAACTTCCACTCGCTGCAGATCGCCTCTCCCTCATCCTGCTCTCGGAAGCGACTGGCAATGTAGTGCACTTCCTCCAGGATCCGGGAAATTTCCGGAACCTGCTCCAGGAGCAAAGTCCGCGCCTGTTCTGAGTGGATGTCATGTGGAGAGGAGCCGTTAGGATGGCCGCCTCCCACACCGCCGCACACCACCACACCTGAATCAGTGCTCGGTGGGAAAGCAGGGTTGTCTGTGCCCATCGAGTGGTAGCCAAAGTACAGGTTCATGTTCCCATTGGTCGTGGTTGACTGGGTGGATGCCTGCCCTGGTATGGTGCTCATCTGAATGCTATTGGTGCTGGTATGGTGAGGAGGAGCAGGGCTGGAGTACTTGTAGTTTGGGGGGCTACTGGCGCTCACAGCTGTTTTTCTTTCCTCACCAGGTTTCTTCATGCGTAGAAACCAAGCACACCAGTTTAGCAGGATAACTCGGACCTGGATGAAGAGATGATGACCGAGGAGGGACGGGGAGGAGAGATCGGTGAGTCATAAACCAAGAGATGAATGGAAAAGTGAAAAATTTAAAGAATGGCAATAAGAGAAATACAGAGGACAAATATAACTGTTACTCCCCTTTCTTACTTCTTATTGTTATGATGAACAATGTGCCATGGGATTATACAATAATAATATATGTATGAGGGTTTCCTTACATAGAGTGCATTATTATTTGATAACTGTACGGTTCAAAGTGGATAATATTTTGGGGGAAACCCACATTTAATCAAGAGCTTTATCAACCGTAAAATAAATACAACTATATAACTGCACGGTTATCACAAAAATAGTTTGTGGACACAATCTTCAAATACACTGTATTACTCCAACAAATGGGGGCCTTAGCATATAGTTTACCAATATGTATAAGTTGTGTGGTTATTTGAAAAAAATGCACTGCCTAGCTAGCAAAATCAGAATTGGCATAATGAATAACTATTGGGTTTGAAAATGAATTATTGTTAACCTACCCATTTAGGCATCTTCCCTCCATGGGGGTCATGGTGGTGGAACTGTAGTACCAGCACTGTTACCACCACAGACAAGCCCACAATCATCATGGTGCTAGCAAAGTACTGAGCTAAAGAGGAGAAGAGCACATAAGTATAGCACAGCAATTTCTATTTGAATTAGAGAACAATTAATGGAGTGTAACAGTAATATTCTGAATCAAAAGCTCATGTATCTACATACAGTACAAGAGGAAACGTGAGTTCAGTATAGTATTTTGGCAGGACGGTTGGTTAGTCAGTGGGGAGTTTACTCCTGTCAACAAACCTGAGGTCATAACACTGCAGGGGCTGGTGGGAGGCTGACTAACATTTCATCAACCAAAATAGCCACCCAAACATGGAAATGCATAACATATGTATGTAGACAAGCACACTACCTTCACAAAAATGAGAATATATTCCACTCTAAAAGAAATGTCTTTTTTATTTTATTTTTATCCGGATGTTAAGTCAGCGACCTCACAGAAAAAGCAGACCAATCAAATGCCTCCATATAAATTTCCATGTCAAAGTATAATGGGGGCTGTATGAAAAGCGTTAGAGTTAAAGAGTTAAAGTTGAGGAGTATTATATTTTTTCTTCAATCTATTAGTTCTGCTCCACCTGCAATGTGTTAAATATGTCTATTTCAATAAAGGTGATTTTGCTAATGGCTTCGTTTACATCACTGAACAGCATCTCTGTCTGCAGCCTCCCATCCCATCTCATGGCCCAGCTGACCTGTCTCTTCTGGTCAGTATCAGTATGGTCTTACACAATGCAACTTTGTTGCTATTGGCCTTCTAGTCTGAGAATAATCTTCACATGCTGTATCAGCATCGCCCCGCGTCCAGCCGCTACAGGCTGCTCTGCAGTGGATATGGGGTGTGACTATCTCGGCAGTAAGTCATTCAGCTGTTTTATGACACCTAATCTATAGTTAATGACAAACAATGTCCACACTGACCCACCAGCCATGCTGTGCTTTGTAGACTGTGCCTACAGCTCCCTGATGAAAGTCAGATTCCGGTGCAAGGTGAATGTAGAACACTTCCCCATATTCTGTATTGTCTCATTCCAATTTACTGAACTGGTTTGCAATCTTAAAGGAATCCTTTAAAATTTTGGGAAATATTATTATTATTATTATTATTATATTCACATTCTTGCCGAAAGTTAGATGAGGAGATCAATATTACTCTGAAGTTGTGTTCAGACAGAACACAAGGTATACATTGTGTTTATCCCGGGGCTTTATGTCTCATAAACATACAGAAACGAGAGAAAAAAGAAAAGAGACTGGAGGAAAATAACAGAAAGACACACACACACACAAACACACACACACACACACACACAAACACAAACACACACACACACACACACACACACACACACACACACACACACACACACACACACACACACACACACACACACACACACACACACAGACTCAGAAGGTGAAATCAATACCATGGCTGGTAACAATAAGCAATAATGAGAGTAGAAAAGTATCTTACCAATCAAGGGAACAGAGTCTGAAGTGGCAGGCATGATCTCTGCTACCAGTAACATGAACACTGTTAGAGACAGCAGCACTGTGATGCCTGGTGAAAGACAGTAGAGCAGAAGCACAGAGGATACATTTTTTCATCACAGCCTTGTTTTCTCTTAAAGAGTACTCAAAATAAATGCAGCTGGTTGCTTCACAATAGGTTAAAAAAAAAATTGAAATATTCACTTTCTTCTCTACACTCGAGGGATTACGTGCAGTCATATATTTACTCCGACCCTGTCTCACTGAATGGCATTTTGAAACAAGCTGACATTTTCAGGTCCAGGTGATTATCCTTGCTGTGTTTATAATGGAGCTTTTCTTCAATTGCTAAAAAAGTCAAATCTAACTGAAATGCTAATTCATTGCCTAATGTCAGAATTAGCATAAAGCAATGACAAATAAATGGGTTACGCAAAAGTGTTGGGCGCTGGTGGGCTGACATCACCAAGGCAGGGGAGAGAAATACATTTTTGTCAGCATGTATGATTATAATCAAGAATCATTGTCTGTGTGTGTGTGTGTGTGTGTGTGTGTGTGTGTGTGTGTGTGTGTGTGTGTGTGTGTGTGTGTGTGTGTGTGTGTGTGTGTGTATGTGTCTGTGTGTGTGTGTGTGTGCGTGCAGGGATGTACTGATGTGTGTGTGTCCTGCCCTGTACCGAGTGAGATCTTCTCTCCAGAGTCAGCAGGGAGCAGGAAGACAAGCAGGGCCAGACCAGAGATGAGCACGCAGGGGATGAGCAGGTTGAGGCCGTAGTAAAGTGTCCTGCGGCGCATGGTGACCGTGAACGTTACATCGGGGTAGGGCTCCTTACAGCAGTCGTAGTATAGCTCATTACGCTTAGCGGGCACACCTGGGGGAGAAATGAAGAGGTGGGAAGTCAATTAGATGTCAAACGCACAGAACTATAAAATAGAATAAAGGTTTGTTCTTAGTTCTGCTTGGCTGAATACGATCTTGTAAAAACAGCTGTTAATGTGCAGGTACCGGTTGAGTGCTTGGCAGAGAGGATAAATTAACAATCCTTTTAGTACATTTTTATTGGGACCATTTAAATTGTAAAGGGTAGATTTGTGGTCAGAAGATCACTGGTTTGAATCCTTAGTCAAAAAGGAAAAACCGTGAGTCAAGAATAAAAAACTGTTTATGATTAATGCTCAACCGTCCCATGGTGCCTTTAAGCAAGGAAACAGTTAGTTATATATTTATCGTCAGTTAATCCCAAATCCCTAAACAAAGATGTCACTAAATGCCACTAACAGTTTCTCTATCTGAATGTCCAGACTTTAACCAAGCACAGATATAGCAGATGTTCAGATTTTAGGAAGATTACAATTTTTATTATTAATGTATTGTCTTTGTAAACATGTGGAAAGCAGCTTGTCACTAAAAACAGCAAATGCACTCTTGCCTAAAGGAATACTGTACATTATACAATGATGTCATGATATAATCTTTTAGATAAACTAATAATCCTCTCAACATGGTTTTCACCTTGTGTATAACACATTCAAAATTCTAAAATCACTATGAAGCACTGCTTGTTGTGGTTTGTTGTCCAACTAGACAGAAGACAGACAGGTCCTGGGTCAAGTGGTTTAAGTCATAAATAAATAAATGTGCCAATTTAATAAAATTTCATAGACATTGTCTTTATATTCCATGCATTCTTCCTCCTTGTCAAAACATGGTGCCTATATTACCCAGTGAAAAAAATGCACCCCCTATTTTGTGTTTATCTGAGGAACAATTAGTACACTTGAGGCACAAGACCGTAATGCTTGTACCTGTATGTGGACTGAACATTGGTTGGGCAGGAGAAACTTTCAAGTCTGTCATCAAACACTGTGTCAACTTCAAATCATCCCACTAAACTCAATGCCGTGGCCTTATCTGTCCTGTTGGCAAGTTAACATTTACGCAATTAATCTGCCTTGTTCATCAAATCAACAGAAAACAACTTCACCTTGGTCAGGTCAGACTGTAGTAAGAGTCCATGTGTGCATTTAGGTGTATAAGAGCCATTGCGTAATTAGTTTGATTTTATATGCATATACATTTCAAATCGGACTTGATTCAGTCTGGGATTCAGCTGTGTCAATCCCTTATGCCTTTAAGTGTTTTGTGATTTTGAATCTGAATGAAGCCCTGGTACAATGTAGTCAGCAACATATTCACAATCCACAAATCACAAAGTTACAAAGTTACCCCCAAAAGAACTTGGTGTGTGTCTGTGTGTGAAAACAGAAATTCTATTTAAATGAATTGCATGGATTTCATTTCATTTAAACTGTCACCTAAACGCTGAAGAAAAATAGCCTTTGTTAGCCATCTATTAATTTAATGGATTGCAGATCTGCAGATGCATCCACCACACTCTGTGTGTGTGTGTGTGTGTGTGTGTGTGTGTGTGTGTGTGTCTGTGTGTGTGTGTCTGTGTGTGTGTGTGTCTGTGTGTCTGTGTGTGTCTGTGTGTGTGTGTGTGTCTGTGTGTGTGTGTCTGTGTGTGTGTGTGTCTGTGTGTCTGTGTGTGTCTGTGTGTGTGTGTGTCTGTGTGTCTGTGTGTGTCTGTGTGTGTCTGTGTGTCTGTGTGTGTCTGTGTCTGTGTGTCTGTGTGTGCACATGCGTGCGTGTGAATGTGTGCATGGGAATGTTCTGAGGCACCAGGACAGAGTGTGTTCCTGGCCAGCTTGCTGCCTGGCTGTGCCTGAATTAAGTGAACCGTCCCGAGGCCAGCTGTCATCACACACACCCATGCCCCCATCTATACCCCATCCAGCTGGGTACACGCACTTTGTATTTAAGTATGTTTGTGTGTGTGTGAATGTTATTCTGTCGGCCTCTGATTAACACCCAAGCTTGAGTTACAGATGATGTGGGCTCTTCATTTCCACATGGAGAGAAAGAGGGGAGGAACATTTTTTTCTCTTGCTTTGTTTCTTTGGAAGAGACAGACAAACTGTAAGAACTAAGGTACTGTAACAGACACAAATAAGAATAAATTGAGCCACCAGAAATAGAGGAAAATCCTGGTATGTAAAGCTGTAATATTAAAGTAATTATGTCACACTGGTAAATATGCTTGTTTGCACTCTTGCAGAAATAAATGAGACAATAAATTTGATACCACTCTATCTGTGCTGTAAATGTGATGCTGGAGCCAGAAGACAGTCAGCTAAGATAAGCATGAAGACTGGCTCTGTCCAAATCCGCTTACCAGTACCTCAACACAATGAATACATATCTTGTTTGTTCAATTTGTACAAAAAACAAAGTGTCAAAAACATTAAGTTGTGCTTTAATAGGGAGATTATTGCCAGACTATTTATTTCCTTTGATCAATGACTTCCCGGACAACCAGAAAAAACTGAGGCTAACCCCATATATCAGGAATTGACGTTTTCACTTCAGCCAGTATATATATATGTATATATATACATATATATATATATATATCAAATAAATGGCAAGAGTTCAAAAAGAAACTATGTTTCTGCAGTGTAGCACTCTTTAACCAGGACTCATAGACAGGAAAATGTCAGTGAGAAAGGCATCTTACAAGAAAGTTGACAAAAACACCTGCTGTCAGAGCTGTGTCATAATGACTGCTGTCTATCTCCGTGGAATATGACATAAAGGGCCTAGCGGATGTTGAAAATCTGTCTCTTTCAGAGTCCCTGAAAGAGTCTACAATGTACTACAATCATGTCAGTTCTCATAACTCATCTTTATACCTCTTATGTTACAATGCAAGTTCTTATATATACACACACACACACACACACACACACACACACATATATATCTTATATTTATTGTAATTTATTTTTGTATTCAGAGTTTCAGATTTATTCATACCAAATGGTCACCAAAATAGCGAATGCTTGACAAAACTTAATTGAGGTCTACTGTAATAAAAAGCATGCTATAAGCTCTTTTCATTTAGCAGCTGTTAAATTGTTCTCAATGAATCCTGTCAGAAAACATTTTGAGAAAAGCAATGTAAGTAAATATGTGTTGTTATAACCACACAGAAACTTGAGGAACATTTCAGATTTCCTTTTATTTAGTTTTACTGTTGTTATGCACCTGAAAGTGTGCCTGTCTGTTTTTCTTCTTACCTACGAGATCCCATTCCCCGTTGGGTATGTAGGTGGAGATGTCCACGTCCATCATCTGGAGGTCCAGTAGCCAGCCGTTGTGGGTCCAGGAGCCAAACTTTAGGTCACACTTCTGCACATCGAATGGGAACCACCGCACATCAATGTAGCAGGTACTTTTCAGGATCCCTGCAAAGTGTTTGAGGAAAGTTACTTTTGGCACTAAACACTTACATTATTTTGTTGTATGTGATTTGCATAATTTGTTTAAAATCTAAAATAACTACTGCATTTCAATATTTCCAAGTCATTTCACTCTTTCAAGCCTCACCCTTTGAAGGAAAACGTGCCAACCACCCTCATGCGAAAGGGTTTGTGATGCAAAATACTGTAACAGTCCTGGGATAAGTTCTATTGATCAAGAAAGACTTCAATGTCATGTGATGCCAAATTATATTTTTAGTTTTTAGCACAAACAAAAATCACAGTTTCAAAGGTAAAAAAAAAAATTAATATAAGTTGCTTATTAAAGGTGCTCCTTCAGAACGTTAGCATGTACAAGATTTACTGTCCCTCTCGCTCCCACAGATTCCTTCCTCATATATCCATATGCACAAACAGAATAGTTTTTTCTTGACTGGCTCAGTACGACCCACTTTGTTTGTTTCCGATTTACAGAGCCTGTGTGGTGTATGAACAATCAGATTTCTTTTTCAGCGCACACACAGAACAGACAGCTAGCGGACCATGAGGAAATATTCACTGAATTTTACAAAAAGTGTATTAGATTACAATCACAGACTCCACCTTTAAATTAACTGAAAAATGAAAACATTAATATACGCATTTCCAAAAACATAAAAAAGGAATGTATGGGTAACATATAACAGTTGTTTCAATAGTTTTCACCTTGTGGCAGATCCTACAATAAGAGACACATTCAAGTTGACAGGCTGTTAAACTGGTTGTATCTAACCTTGGTGTCTAAAAAGCTTTTACTTTTACTCAATATTTTGCCTGGTTTTAACTTTGGCACCGTCTTTACACCAGCAAATCACCAACACAGTAATGTCTCTTAAGATGATGATTATCTCAACAGTTTTGATGTGAAACGATACTGTAAAGAACAAGAACATGAATGAAACATGAATAGTGGCAATGCAGTCATAAGATATAGTTGACAAAATTAAATTGAAAAGTGGGCTATTTTATGATGTTTTATTTTGATTTTGACTGTGGGTGAAATGTGACACAGTTAGAAAGAGAAAACTTTTGAATGTCTCACCTGGTGGGATGTACTGGCAGGATCCTGAAGCATTTACCAGCACATTTGTATGGAATGTAGCATCAAACCTCTCATCGGCACTAAAGGGAAAGAAGTGTGGATACTGTAACAACAGTATTTAAAAAGCCCTCAAAACAAGGACAATAGTAAGACTTCTACATTAAAAACCAGAGGGGGAATGAAAGGGCCAGAGGTAATAAAGCTGATTGGGAGCTAAGTACAAAGGTAAAGACAAATACAAAGAAAAACCCAGACAATAAACAATAAGAGAGAATGAAGGTGACAGAGTTGGTAGAGACAAGAGGGTTTAGAGACAGACAGTGTTTAATTTTACTGATCATCTTAAACAAACATTGTTGTTAAACAAACAAGATGCCCTTCAAACAGACAGGGATTATGTACACCCAAAAAACAGACATAATAACAAAATCACACATTTCACACAATAACAAAAAACAAGAAAGTTTTCTGCTGGACAGATCACAACAGGTGTCTTTGGGTTAAATCAAGCAAGCTTATTTTAAACACTGGACTCCCCCAAGGTTGTGTTTTATCCCCAATCCTCTTCTCTGTGTACACTAACAACATCCTGTGTAACAGTGAAGGTATGGCACTTTTTAAATATGCTGACAATATTGCTTTGGTTGCACACATGCCTAATCTTGATGCCCTACCAGCTGGCTGTAAACAAACTTTCCCAGACTTTTGTTGAGCTCTCCTTGGAGCTCAACATTACAAAAACGAAGGAGCTATGTTGTGGGGGCAGAGACAAGGCATCACCTCTGTTCCAGCCACTTAGCATCCAGGGTCAGCCAGTAGAACAGGTACCTAGGCACAGAATTAGACACTTCCCTGTCCTTTTCACAAAACACAGACACAATATACAAAAAAGCACAACGTATCCACCTGCTCAGGAAACTCAGAACTTTTCAGATCAGCAAGGATGTTCTGACTTTGGTTTACCGCTCCCTCATCGAATCAGTTCTCACTTTCAATATCTCTTCCTGGTACAACCATCTCACCATCAAACACAAGACAAGACTCTCACGTATAGTGAACCACGCTGCCAAAATAACTGGCTCTCCCCACCCCTCCCTATCTGAGCTGTACAGCCGCTCAGTGATCAGGAAAGCCAACCTGATCACAGAGGACCTCTCTCACCCCCTCCATCATTTCTTCCAGCTGTTACCATCAGGCAAGTGTTTTAACGTACCACTGGCCCGGAAAAAACATCTACAAGAAATCCTTCATCCCCTCTGCAATAGCCATACTGAACAGCACAAAATGACCACCACAGCCAGCTGATACCTTAACACCCCCCATGTCTTGTTTTTATATGCCTGTGTGAATGTCTTTTTGTGACTGGAGCCTTGTCAAAGACAATTTTCTGTAACCTTGTGTAACAGACAATAAAGTATTATCTTATCTTATCTTATCTTATAACAATGATTATATTTTTCTTTCAGGTAGTAAAACTGTAGGACTCTACATATCTGAAAACACTGTCATTCTTAGACTATAATTACAAATCTTGGGGACTTTTTTTTCTTAGATAGAAAGTGTCTGTCTGCGTTTATTGCAGTCAAAAAACACGTCAGAAAAATAAATCCTGTATTGGCAATACCTTTAAGAAGAGTTTTCTGAGGGACATAGTATTTGTTAACTAAAAAGCACTCAGAGAGCATGTCACTCCATTGAGGCTTCAAATCTACATTTGCCACACCTTCAAGAATTTGGCAACCAAACCATTACAAAAACATAATAATAATGTAGGTATGATGCCAGAAACAAGTCAAAGTTTCACTAAAATATGTGTTGTACTTTTTAGCCATGCAAGTGGCATTGGTCTAAGGACGGCAATGTATGTCTTTTAATTCATCATTTCCATTTGCTGCTGGAATGGCAGACAACAGCAAACCGACAAATGGACATCAAAATTAAACAGGACTATAAATATAATCTCCTTTACAGAAGTAATGAAGCAGTAAAATGCTTCCTGTGATGGCAACATAGCATTTATCGATTTATTCATAACTAGTATAAAATGTATTCATACCTTTCAGTATGCTGTGCTCCCCATAGAATCTCTGACAGAGACATACTGAATGAAACTCATTTTAAACAATTAATGAGTGCTCATCCGGAGCCAGACAAAACAGTGTGACTCATACCATCATCTATTATTGTCATTTACATCTCTCCCACTTACAGTATGAGATTGGGAGCAGTGGGAGAATGTGAGGGGCATGCCTAAACTCTTCCTGAAGGCTTTTTGTGGGACAGGTATAACATAAATTTTAGCTAAGTGTGCTGGGATCAAGTCCAGGAGGCCTAAAACAGGACAAGGCAGATTTATGGCCACCTACATCAATAATCTAAATCTCGTTTTACTTAGCAGAGGGTAGAAAAACAAAGAGTCTGCGAGAATACTTTGGAACAGCTGTAATCACTTTTATTCATTACCGATAATAAATTAGCTTAATCAGCATTTAGCCTTGTAATGGTATTTGGAATACATCTACCTAATATATTAATTGGCAGCATTAGCATTTTGGGGAACATTATAGAAATTTGGAGACTTATACTATACCTAAACATGGTAGCACACATGAGCATCACAAGAGATTATTTGATGCATAATCTTTATCACATTTTAATTAGATCACTAAGTAATTGAAACATGTTTTAAAAAGGTCATGACGTGGAAAAGAAAAGGCCATGATGAAGATGTTGAATCCCAGTGGAGTCCCTTTGCCTGCAATGGGATTCTTCAAAAATTATCTTTTTTTATTAGCCCTTGAATGGAAAAACAAAAGACACATTTAAAATGAAATGGCTTGCTATTTAATTCCAAAGCAATACATGTTGCCTAAAGTGCAAGCTCACAGCCGTTAAGATAAACAACAAAAGACGATCAGAGGCAGAGGTGTAATAACCCACTAAACCCATGGACAAATGGGTCTTCAAAATGGATACATTTCGGTAAGTGTGCTGCTACAGAAATCCACAGAGCCCTGAAGAATACAATTTTAGGCAAATAACCTTCCCTCTCCTACAGTACAGGATTTAATATCCACTGGCTCAATGAAATGACATCACCCACACTGACATTTCATGCCTGTGAAAACACTGTTAGAGTATATTTTTAAAGGGTAACTACCGTTTTTTTTTTCAACCCTATGTTTTTGTGTCTAAGTGACTAAGTGACAAAAGTCTTTGACATTGGTCCAGTATTAAGCGAGACCGCTGCAGTTGGCAGTGGCGAAACAAGCTATCATGTAAGTAATAGGGCAATTGTCCAGCTTGTATTTACCTTCACTAAAGTGCTTGTTGTGCCGCTGACAGACTCAGATTAAAATTCTAAGTGTCTGACAAAAAAACATAAAATAGGGTCCAGGTTGAAAAAAACAGTAGTTACCCTTTAAACATCATCATCAAGATATACGGCTAAGGAAAGACATCATTGTACTGTTTAGATTGACACGTGAAATCATCTTTACATCTAAAGAAAACATCTCAACAGCGAGATGGCTTACATTATTTACACAAAAAACACGATGAAAGCTCAAAACTCAGTATCTTTGTGTCCCAGCTTCCCAAGTGTCTCCTGCCTGGAATGGGACACATTGTTCATATATTATTCTTCTGAAATGGGTTTAGGTTTGTTGCAGTGCTGACACGGGCACATACAAAACATACAGCAGTCTGCCTTTTAGATTCTCCACCAGTCTGGCTTTACAGCGCTTCATGTACAAATAGTCTTAACAAACTTGGAAAGATTGTCCTGCTGTGGACTGAAGAAACAGACAATCCTGCATTTTGTATAGTGGATACATGAAAATGCATGACTTTGCACATGAAATAACACCCAAGTCAATCATCGCCTACTACTATTCAATTCATATTCCAAGTGACTAGCAATCATATAAGGGGCAAGTACGGCTTATATTGTGTTGTGTGTGTTCTTACTGCCAGTGATTGGAATGTGATTGATTGGTTACTTCTGGCTGCCTATCCAATGTTAATATGAATGCTCCGATAAAAGTCTGTCAGATCGAGATTGAAAGATCTAAGTGTGCCAATATCATTTTATCATTTTGGACTTAATGATGCTTCCAGCATCTTAGCAAAGATTAAGCTAGTTGGATCAGTGGTCATCCTGCTTAATATTTCTGTCTCTAAAAATAGAATGACTAAAAAAATAAAGAGACCCAAAAGACATGGCTGGATGGATGGATGGATAGATAGATAGATAGACATACTTTATCCCAAACTGGTAAAGTACTCAAATTACAAGGACATACACACATACTCACTCACAGAACTTTACAGAAAATGCATGAATAAGATAAAAAAGTAAGATAAAATTAAAGCTGCAAGCAGCGTTGGATGGGCCCTCGCACCTCTCACGGCACTCAGACACAGCAAATCGTCACCATTGAAATGGGAACTCCCTGCCAAGTTCAATGATACCTCACACAACACTCAACGTCGTACAGTTCAATAGTTGTGAAACGGGGCATGGCCAAAGCATAAGGGTCAGGGCAAACCTTTACCAATGAAAAAGGAGGTCGCTGCTGAGTTCATTGATACCTCACATAAGACTCTACCTTAAAAGGGTCATCAGTTATGAAAGGCGGCATGGCTTAAGCATAGTGAGTTCAATGATACCTCACACAATAGTGTACAAGAAACGGGTCATTAGTTATTAAAGGGGGCGTGGCTTGAGCATAGTGGAGTGGGCAAAACTATCACCAATGAATAAGGAACTCTCTGCTGAGTTCAATGATACCTCACACAAGGGCCTAGCTTAAACAGTTCAAATGTTATGAAAGTGGGCGTAGCTTAAGCATAGGGAGCAGGTCAAAGCATCACCAATCAAAAAGAAACTATGTTGAGTGCAATGATACCTCACACAAGACTCTACCTTAAACGAGTCACCAGTTATCACAGGGGGTGTGGCTTAAGCATAGGGGGCGAGTCAAACCATCACAAATTAAAAAAGAACTCTGCTGAGTTCAATGATACCTCACACAAGTGTCTACCTTAAACAGTTAAAATAGTATACAAGGGGCGTGGCCTGATTAAGTGGGCGTGGTTAACGTATAGTATTGTATTTCTACAAGTGTAGAATAAAATGTACAACCGACATACATAGCACATATAACAAAATGAAATATGTATAATATTAAATATTAATTAACCAGTCTGCAAGAAGCATAACAAAATAGTTATCTCACACACAGCTGTGAACTGTTTTACAGTTTTATGGATTGTGGCAGGATTGTTACTGAAGCTGTTGGAGCCTCTTAGAGAAGGTGCAGGGTGGTTAGGATTATCCATGATAGATAACAGTTTGTTCAATGCTCTCCTCTCCACCACCGCTTCAAATATTGCTTCCAGTTAAACTTTTTGTATTTAGCTACAATGTAAGTTAATAGGGGCAATTGTGCAGCTTGTATTAAAGTTCACAAAAGTGCTTGTTTTGACATTGACAGGCAGATTATTATTCTAAATCTCTGACAACTGACGATGAACATTTGCCCCATAGCGTTACATTGCAGCCCGGTCTGTGGCTGCCGGTTACAGCGTTCACACTTGATACCGGACCAGTTTCAAAGATTGTTGTTTCCATCAGCCACTTACACACAAAAACATAGGACAATAGGGTCCAGGTAAAAAAAAGCAGTAGTTGCCCTTTAATAAAGTCTATCTAACTATTTATCTACACTATACTTTCAACAAAACATGTATTTCTCATAGTATGTACACACTAGCCAATTGCAAATATATAAAGAAAGCTTGTACAGAAAAAAAGAAATGGTTTAAACCTACTGCTCAGCAGCCAATGGGAACATAGGACACACACCCATTCCAACTGGAGAAGTGGCCAAATGGCTCAAAATCACATGAAATTAACGCATAAAGAACATGTTGTCTACGCATTGTATACGTGTTGTTAACGTGTTGTTAACGTGCTGCGTTGCAGTGGCTGCTCCAAACCTCTGGAATAGTTTACCTATTCATATAAGAACATCTCGGACCGTTGAAACATTCAAGATGATTCTAAGACAAATTTTAATTTCAATTTCAATTTTAGTTCAATGTTTCTCTTTAATATACAATGTTTGTGTTTTTTATACTTTCTGCCTTTTACCTGCTGAAGTCTTGCCACTGCAATTACCTAATTTGCAGATTGGATTTATCTCATATAGTTTTAATCTCTTTTCTTGCTTGCTTCCTTGCTTCATAAAAATAGAAATGTATGATTGTGCTCATGATTTATACTGCATGCCTAAGGAGTGTCAGTTTCAATAAGGGTCTGTGTCAGGACTAAATTGCTGTTATCGTTAGCGATCAGCGATCCCCATCGTAAGCTGCTTAATGTTCTGTAACATCCCTGTTAGATAGCAAACCTCTCCCTTCTTACTCTCCGTCTCTCATGCACACACTAAGTGGGAAATCTGTCACAAGATAACACCCTCCATAATCCAGAATCCTCAATCACCTTGAAGGTACAGCTGAAAAACCACCGCCATCAATCAACTCTGCCATGGATCGTGTTGTCTTTCCTCGGAACAAGTGTGATTCTTTGAGTGTGTATGTGTGTGGTTCTAAGGAGGCGCAAAAAGTATTGGTTGCATTAAAAACATCTTAATCCCCCGTTAAATACCCTTAGCTTGACAGTTTAATAATGGTCAACAATCACATAACCTTTCTCCCCTGGTACCTTTTACATATAACAACACACACTATATAAAATCTGTTTTACTCACATAAGCAAGAGCAATCTGGTATTTCCTCAAGGGGCACATTAATATGATGTATGTTTGAGAGGTCCTCATTCAAGTAAGAATCATCTTCCATAACTCTATTTACTGTGTGAAACTATATATATATACACAATTGCTTGCCATTGCAATAATTTGATAACAGACGCAGAATCTGAATTTTATCTAATGAAATCTGTCTATCTATCTGTCTGTCTATCTTGGTGTTGCAGGCACACACATAAATACAACTGGAATCTTCTACAGCCAAAATAACTTCAAAAACACAGAAATTCTGCGTAAGGTAAGCATATTTATTTATTTTAAAAAACAGTATTTCCCTCTGATTGTCCTTTTGGACACAGTGTTCCATAAAGGCAGTCCTCACATTAATTTTAAATGAACAGGACTGAATTGCTCATTTGTGCCAGATCAAGTGATCCCACTGGATGTACCACATAAGAGGAACATTGGGTATTTGTTGTTGTTTCTTCAGTAAATCACAGCTGTTTAGCAAGAGGTTAACTGTTTGGATGTTTTTGTTTGCCATGTACGTAGCTGTATTGATAAATGTCTAAAGGTTTGCTTTTTTCAGAACAAAATTGGACATTCTTTTAATGTGCACAAAAGCCTGACACAAAAAACAATGGACAATGATCAAGCGGCTCATTGGCAAACTTGAGCTTACAATGAAAGTCCCATTCTTTGACAAAGGTTTGAAAAAGAAATGAGCTCAACCAGAAGAATGTTTCCAATAAGACCTGTAGACTTTGATATGAAGGTGAACCATGTCTACAGTCATGCAGACATGATAAGATGAAGTCTAAAATAAAGGACCAAAAGTATTGTGTAAATAATAATAATAATAATAATAATAATAATATATAAAGTATTGCATACAAATTAAGGTACATTACAGAAATCTGTTCACGTTTCCAGCCACTTGGTTTTTTTGGTGTTTTTCAGTGGTCTTATTCCTACTGCCCATTACAGGCAACAGATGCAAAGCCCCATGGGAGTTACGGTTTATGTCCTCCCTAGCGGCAAACGGCTCAATCAGTCATTAAACGAGGCTGTAACCAAGTGTGAAATTTCATCTGGGGAATATTTCTATTCACCGTGTAAACTGAGCCCAGGCAATCGAGAGTATCCGTCTATGTATTATAGAAACCAAATACAGAGGAAGAAAGGAAAAAGAGAGGATAACAGAAAGAAAATAGATAAAAAATAAGGAGAGGATGCTAAATAGAATGAAACAGCTAGAGTGTGGTGCTATGATAAATCACTCTGTCAGTACAAAAGAAGAGGGATTCTGAGGGTGTGTGTAGTAGGCATTATATATTAAGTTGTTATAACAATACTGATGTGACATTATGAACTAGTTTAAGGAGAGAAGAGGAAAAGATACAAGAAAAGACTAGACAGAAAAAAAGTAAATATACCCTACCTGTTGTAGAGGAGGATATCTGGGACCCATACCAAATTGGAAGGAAAACGCAGGTTTTGAACGCCGGGGTAGCTCTCTGAGTTCCATGACAGGTAAATGTCTGTCCAATACTGAAAGAAACAGTAGAGAGAGTAAATGAGAGAGACGATGAGGTGAGGACAAAACACATGACAATAATAGTTAAGTGAAGAAATGACAGAACAGGTGAGAAATAAACAGAAATTTAACAAAAAAATTAGATGAATGTAACAAAAAAATTAGATGAATGCAAAATGTAAGGCTCTTAACTGTCTGTTTTTGGTTTATATATCCCAGTCAGGTGACCCAATGTGTTGTTTTGGTTGTTGATACTATTATTAACAATGTTCACAGCTCTGACAGCAACACACATACTATAGCTGAGGCCTAAGTAGTGTACAATGCTACGCAAATTAATCCGTGCATCATAACATCTTTCCTAAAATATGAAACCTGGCATACAACATAAATGCAGAATTTTCTTGACAATTACCTAAAAAAACCATCAGAAGTCAAACATTAGCCTTTTAGCCAAGCTGTTATTCCAACAACTGCTGGCTCTGACACTTTGCCTGGCAATGAAACCTTGCCAAGCTGACAGTTGTTGGCTTTGACTCCTATTTGAGCCTGGGTCAGTATTCAGCATGGGGCTAACTGAGCCAAGCATCAAAGCGTTTAAATGCACAAAGAGGGTGAGTGTGTGTGTGTGTGTGTGTGTGTGTGTGTGTGTGTGTGTGTGTGTGTGTGTGTGCGTGTGTGTGCGTGTTGCCCAGTGTTGGGAGTAACGGCGTTAAAGTATAACAGCGTTACTAACGCAGTTATTTTTTCAGTAACGGAGTAATCTAATTACTTTTCCCATCGTTGCAATGTGATGATTGGCTGGGTGGGCGGATGCCCTGCTCACGCTGTCTCACTCATGGATGTATTAAGAGAACGGTCTCACTGCACGCTAGTGATGTGCGGTACCACTTAATTCCTATTCGATCCAATACCAAGTAATACCCAGGCTGGTATTGCCGATACCAATACTTTTTATGTATTTTATTTGTAGTGTGATGTGACAACTACTTTAAAGTAAAGTAAAAAAGTAGGCTGTAGGCTTACCAATTCCAATTTATAGCTGCATAATGACAAGACAATAAACTACTCTCATATTATTTAATTATAAAGAAAATCTCAGAGACTTGTACAGTAAAACAGGTTGAAAATTACACACAATTACACAATACACTCTTAGCACTGATCTCGGGAAAGCTACTAATTGTTGCATTTATTTCATTAGGATAGCTTACTTCATGTTTCACTAGTATTTTCTATTTGAACAAACTTCTTTCTGTTAGCTAGTTGTAAGAATGCTGGGATTCCGGGGAACTTTTGAACATTAAAAAACTAAAGCCTTAAGACGTGAATAACTTTCCCACAGTCAGTGATAACCATATCTCCCTGTCCCTGGATAACTTCTGCTGCTGCTGCCAAATGACTCCCTGATTGAAGTCTGTCTCGCCCTAGCACCGTGCGTCTTCTCGCCCTGGACCTCCTCCTCAAACCGCCGCTTCATTATATAATCAAATTCATTCTTATGACTTAACCTCAGATGTTTAGCGAGGTTTGTAGTGTTTCCACTGTATTTCACTGTCTTTCCACACACATCACACACAGCGTCACTGCTGTCTTTACAGCTAAAATACAGCCAGACTTGACTCCTTTTGCGGTCAGCCATAGTCACTCAGCAGTCTGCCGTCTTCGTAGTAGTAATGTGCGGATCAATACTAAAGTATTGATATTTACAATCCCAACGTCTCCTGCTCTAGTATTGATTCTCATATAAAAAGATCGATATTTAAACTCAGTAATTAGGAGTGTTTATGTTATCATAAGTAACTTGTTGTCACCAGAAAAGTCTAATTATATCCGGTTAGGGGAAGGAACTACTTCTCCTTCCGCCGGTCAGTTGTGTGTGCACTGCGGCTCTGTGATGGAGCCGGCTGCTGCAGCAGAGCTTCTTTAATTTCCCACTACGAAGACTGCAGACTGCAGAGTGACTATGGCTGACCGCAAAAGGAGTCAAGTCTGGCTGTATTTTAGCTGTAAAGACAGCAGTGACGCTGTGTGTGATGTGTGTGGAAAGACAGTGAAATACAGTGGTAACACTACAAACCTCGCTAAACATCTGAGGTTAAGTCATAAGAGTGAATATGATTATATAATGAAGCGGCGGTTTGA
Organism: Gymnocephalus cernua; assembly: GCA_023631565.1. Lineage (NCBI taxonomy): Eukaryota > Metazoa > Chordata > Actinopteri > Perciformes > Percidae > Gymnocephalus > Gymnocephalus cernua. The sequence continues at coordinate 9,320,752 of CM042427.1, read as the reverse complement.
GGAGGAGGTCCAGGGCGAGAAGACACACGGTGCTAGGGCGAGACAGACTTTAATCAGGGAGTCATTTGGCAGCAGCAGCAGAAGTTATCCAGGGACAGGGAGATATGGTTATCACTGACTGTGGGAAAGTTATTCACGTCTTAAGGCTTTAGTTTTTTAATGTTCAAAAGTTCCCCGGAATCCCAGCATTCTTACAACTAGCTAACAGAAAGAAGTTTGTTCAAATAGAAAATACTAGTGAAACATGAAGTAAGCTATCCTAATGAAATAAATGCAACAATGAGTAGCTTTCCCGAGATCAGTAAAAAATGTATTTTTTTATTTGTGTGTAATTTTCAACCTGTTTTACTGTACAAGTCTCTGAGATTTTCTTTATAATTAAATAATATGAGAGTAGTTTATTGTCTTGTCATTATGCAGCTATAATTTGGAATTGGTAAGCCTACAGCCTACTTTTTTACTTTACTTTAAAGTAGTTGTCACATCACACTACAAATAAAATACGTAAAAAGTATTGGTATTGGTATCGGTATCAGCAATACCAGCCTGGGTATTACTTGGTATCGGATCGGAATTAAGTGGTATCGCACATCACTACTTCGTAGCGGGAAATTAAAGAAATGCTGCTGCAGCGGCCGGCTCCGTCACAGAGCTGCAGTGCACACACAACTGACCAGCGGAAGGAGAAGTAGTTCCGTCCCCTAACTGGATATAATTAGACTTTTCTGGTGACAACAAGTTACTTATGATAACATAAACACTCACTCCTAATTACTGAGTTTAAATATCGATCTTTTTATATGAGAATCGATACTAGAGCAGGAGACGTCGGGATTGTAAATATCGATCCTTTAGTATCGATCCGCACATTACTACTGCATGCTCTGACTACCACTAAACACAAGACAGCGACAATGGCAACGAGCCAGGGAAATTCAAAGGTAGCGTCCTCAAACTGGAAGTACCGGCACTACTTCTCGCTCATACTTCTCGCTCATACTTCTCGCTCATTGAAATTAAAGGCAAGAATGTTTATGTAACATGTACGCTATGCCCAGGAAAAAAGACTTTATCCACGTCTGCCTCAAGCAACTCCAATCTTATCAACACATGATAACACTACATTTGTTGCTGCTACTAACCCAACCCCATAATAACCCTGAGCCCAAATGCAGCTAGCGTGAGCTCCAGCGAAGGAGACGGAGCCACTCTGTTAAAACAAGCAACGCTCGATTTTTCGGGTCAGCAACAGGTGACCAAGGCCGAGCTGAACACATTGATTGCAAGGTATGTTGTTGAAAACATGCCCCCCCTGCCCACTGTGGAGTCTGAGTCATTAAGAGCTATCCATGCATATCATATGACAGGCTGCAATCTATTGAGTTCAGATAAATAACATGTTCTAAAATATATAGTGTTTTTATTCTTCAATCAGTTAACTTAATATAAACATCTTTGATGTTAAAAATGTTATAGAACGTAATAGCGTTATAGAACATAAAAAATAACATCACAGTTACTTTGATGAGTAACTAATTACTTTTACAATGTGGTAACTGAGTTACTAACTCAATTACTTTTTGGGATAAGTAATTTGTAACTGTAACTACTTTTTTAAAGTAAGATGACCTACACTGGTGTTGCCTCTGCCTCTTTTCATAACTAACAATATGTAGCAAGATGATGTGTGATCTGTAGAATGGTATACAAGTGTTTTGACATGTAAGTAAATTTATTTGTTTGTTACTGTTGTGTCATGTGTGTGTGTGTGTGTGTGTGTGTGTGTGTGTGTGTGTGTGTGTGTGTGTGTGTGTATACATACACACAGTATAGTACATGTATAGAAGTCAGATATAGATGTTGTAGTCAAAGGGCACATTCTCTATGGAGCAAACACAGTCCCATTGATAATGTGGCCACACTGGGCACATCTGTTTGTGCCTCTGTACATGTGTGTATGTCTTTGTGCATGCATGGACATACACATACGGATATTGTGAGATGTGTATTTTTGTGGTTGCATGAATGTGCTCTTCAGACTGATAAATATGTGCATATTTCCGTGCACGTGCAAATCCGTCTGTGCCATATGTGCCTCCATCTATATGAGTGTCTGAGTTGAACCATTTCAAAGAAATGTCATCCTTCTAAAGTGGGCCTGCCAACATATGTTACCACTCATGCAGCTGATGACTTAATCACTACACTTGTCATCTGTGGGCCTTGGCAGTTTGGTACTACTGAGCCTTTCTTTCTCTCACATTGGCTGGGAAAACACAACTAACAGCCAACAGAATAAATTACAGCTCAGTAACTTTGTAATCTCTCAGAAATACACAAGGAGGACACTAGGCTTCGTAAGGTAACAGCTGTCTAAGAATAGGTTTCAGAGTTGCATAACAGAATAATAATTTAAAAAAAGCGTCACTGATTTGAAACAACTAGGTTCTCATTAAGGGAATGTGAGACTGCATGATATTTTAGTTTTAGGGTGTAGGATGCAATTTTGCCTGTTGGAAGTGTGACAAAATAGTTGGGCAGATAGGCTAATTAAATTTTTAGTACTATTTGGTTGTTGTTATTTGTAATGACCTTTTGTGCATGTAACCTCCTCCCAACAAATCGGTCTCCTCCTTAGTCAAAACAGAGATTTAATTGGATAATAAAGTGTGTATAGATGATTAAATGTGTGTTTTCCATGTAACTACATGTATTAAAAAAATAATAATATATATATATATATATATATATATATTTATATATATACATGTGTGTAATCGAGTGTTGTAAATATGTGTATATACACATATTTACAACGCTCGATTACACACTATCTAAATTACCCCTGGATTTAACATCTATCTAATAAAGCGAGACGTATGTATGCGTGTGTGTCCGTGTTTGGGGGTGTGTTTGGGGGGAAGGTAAGCTGCACGTCCTATGCAGACGCCACATGCAGAACGCTTTGCAACAGCCGGGGGTGTTACCGCCTTCTACTCTTTTCCTGCTTCCAACGTTAGCTACATGATTGCTGGATATACCAAACTTACTTTTCTTCACTTTCCTGGAGCATGAATGGATAGCTGAAAGGAACTGTGTGGAATGAGGTTGGCAAAAAAACAGGCCCTACACTTTTTAGTGTCTATTATTCCGTTAAGAGGAAATTCAATAAAAAGCCAAAGTGCCAAAACTATATCGTATTAAGTTACAAAAAATAATGTTTTTTTTAGATCTGTCTCTGAGATCTTTGCCCTCACCCCAAATAATGTAGGTAAATTGAATTTAATTTGTGTGTGCACAGCATTAAATACATATATTTAATTTTTTTAACAGAAATGTATCTTTCCAGAAATAATCTCTTGGTCACTCTGGATAATCCACAAACCTCACAGAAAACAAGCGTTATAGGAACTTTTTCTTTGGTAGAAAGTAGTTCAAGTGAAAACTGTTGATCTGTGGATTCACAGATTCACAGCAACAGGGCTCCTGGAAAGACACATTACTATTACACATTGTCTTCACATGGAGGAATCCAAGACAAAAGAATTAAAATAACGGTAAAGTAACGGTAATTTGGATGAACTGGGCTTTTAAAGGTCATTCTTCCAGCAGCCATAAGAGCTGGCTTTAGAGGAGGAGACAAAAGTAACACTCAGTTATTACAACCCCAAATCAGAAAAAGTTGGGACAGTATGGAAAACACAAATAAAAAAAAGAAAGTAGTGATTTCTAAATGTACTTTGACTTGTATTTCATTGCAGACAATACAACAGCACATAATTTAATGTGTTCCTTGTGATTTTTATTGTTTTTGTTTTTTTTTTCAAAAAAACTAAATTCCTATTTTGGTTCTTGCAACACATTTCAAAAAAAGTTGGAACAGTAAAGCATTTACCACTTTGTAATGTTGCCATTCCTTTTCACAACACTTAAAAGATGTTTAGGGACTGAAGACACCAAGTGATGAAGTGTTTCAGGTGTAATTTTGTCCCATTCTTGCTGCAAACAAGTCTTAAGGTGGGCAACAGTACAGGGTCTTCGTTGTCGCATTTTGCGCTTCAAAATGCGCCACACATTCTCTATTGGAGACAGGTCGGGACTGCAGGCAGGCCAGTCAAGTACCCGTATACTCTTCCTCCGCAGCCAGGACTTTGTAATGTGTGCAGAATCTTGTTTTGCATTATCTTGTTGAAATATGCATGGACATCCCCAAGATGTCTTCTTGAAGGCAGCATATTGTGCTCCAAAATCTCTATGTACTTTTCAGCATTAATGGTGCCATCACATAAGTGCAAGTCACCTTTGCCAAGGGCACTGACACAACCCCATACCATGACAGACCCTGGCTTTTGGACTTGTTGCTGGTAACAGTCTGGATGATCCTTTTCTTCTTTGGTCCGGAGCACACGGCGTCCATTTCTCCCAAAAAATACCTGAAATACTGATTCATCTGACCACAGTACACGTTTCCACTGTGTGATGGTCCATCCCAGATGCCTCTGAGCCCAGAGAAGTCGACGGCGCTTCTGGACACTGTTAACATAGGGCTTCCTTTTGGCACAGTGCAGTTTTAACTGGCATTTGTGGCTGTAACTACGTATTGTGGTACATTGAATCTTTTAATTATTGTATGCACTGTTGAAGGTGAAATAAGCAAATGACTTCCTATCTTTTTTTGAGGAACATTGTTTTTAAACATTTCAATAATTTTCTCACGTATTTGTTGGCAAACTGTCGATCCTCGGCCCATCTTTTCTCCTAAAGGACTAGACCTTTCTTGAATGCTGCTTTTGTACCAAATCATTATTACAATCATCTGTTGACATCACCTGTTTCAAATCACATCATTATTTAACCAATTTACCTGATTACTAGCCCTATATTGCTCCTGTCCCAACCTTTTTTTGAATGTGTTGCAGGTCTGAATGACAGGAAAGGATGTATATTTACAAATGAAATTAAGTTGACCGGACAAAACATGAAATATTTTGTGTTCACATTGTCTGCAATTAAATACAAGTCAAAGTACATTTAGAAATCACTACTTTCTTTTTTTATTTGTGTTTTTCATACTGTCCCAACTTTTTCTGATTTGGGGTTGTAGAAAAATTAAGCTCATTACAATTCTCAGTAAAAATCCCATGAAATCCTATCCATTTGAATGTGGGACATTCATTGACTGTAAACCTGTAATCCTCAAATCCTCCACGATGTACTTCTCAAGTCTCCTTCAAAATCTGCTGCATCTGCAAAGACCCTTAAGCCATTACACCAAAGTGGATGCCCATTTTATTTTTTTCAAACCTTTATTTATCCAGGTTAGTTGATTGAGAGCAACGACGACTTGATCACATTCCCACAGTTCCACATTCATACTTGGAAGCTACCCAGTACAACGACAGTCTGATCTGCTGGCCACTGAGCAGCTCCACCGGAGCAGTTGGGTCTATGTCTATATGTCTATGTTATAAACGAATAACAGTCTGATCTACTTACCATACTTATAGCACTAGCTAGCTCTGCACTGCAATACAAATACAATCCATGTCTTATAGTGACTTCCTGGGACATGGAGTTTTAGCCTTGAAGCACTTCTAATCTAATAATTTATGTGGTGATCAAGTGTTTATTATTTAATAAGACCCCTTTAATGGCGTTCTGGCTTTAAAATGAGTCAGCTGTAACGATTAAGATGTCAGCCAGGGACAGCGTTGTCAACCAACTCATGGAGCTAATGTTGACTAGCTAAGTACTGCTGATAAAATCCGAAAGCATTACTTGTCATTTCAGCCAGCAAAATCAATGGTTGCCAGGTTGAAATGTTTCAAAGAAATTGGAGTAATCAATCTGCGCTGCTATCATAGTGCTAGAACGGAATGCTTACAGGCATAATAGCAACTAAGGCTTAAAAAGGCAGATAGGTAACCCAGTGTTAGGCTGAGAAATGTCTTGAAATAATATCTTTGATTTGGTGGTTTATTAAGATATATTTATCCTCATTATCCTGTGACATAGCCTTATACTGACAATAAATATGTATCTTTCTATTATTAAGTATCATAAAAGAATAAATAACCCACGCAATATCATTTTTGACAACCTACTGTCTACGGGCTTTTTATTTTGTAGGAATAGAACACTTGCCATTTGACACTACTTTTAGGGTTATATTTTATTTTGTCACATGAGAGTCACTGAAATGTGGTCACGGAAAAATGTTTCTGTTCAAAACTAAAGGTTATTGCTTGCTGCTCTAGTCTGACTCTATGCCTTCAACAGCAGATGTGAACCCTTTTTGAAAATATGAATGGCAGAGCCCACAGGACACAAACATCACAAACACACACTTTCCAAAAATATACCAAATGACAATCATAACACAGTGATCACACAAAAAGTGCTTGGAGAGGAGACATACCAGCTGCAGCCAGGCATTTGTGATCATCACCTGGTTCTTCTCATCCTGGAGGGGGAACAGGGGAGGAGAGAGAGAATAATCAGCAGAGAGTAGACATAGCTGTAGACAGATAGGAAAGGAAATTATTCCGCAGGGTGAGAGAGAACGTGTTTCTGGTAAACACGAGGTGAGATTATGAGACAGATCGGCAATGAAGTCAAACTGCAACCCAGATAACTCAGAGCTGGCGTGCTCTCTGAATGACAATGATGCACTCAGCTTTTTTCCTTTTACAAGATTATTGTAATGTAAGGAAACAGATGTCATGTTTTGACATTTAAAAAAACAACATGAATAATGATAAAAAATAAAATAGGACAAACTGCAATTTGCACAGGAAATTGACGGTGACACTGAACAGAAAGGATGCGGCTCTTCTACAAAGACATGACTTTACAGAAATTTCTATCTACGTCACGAAAACAGAAATAAACTGACTCAGTGGCTCCAGCTGCATTTTATATTACACAAGGGTCAGTTCATCATGGTCAAATGGCCAGAGAGAGAGAAAAAAAAGGGGGGAGCGTAGATATAAGGATGGAAAAAGTAAAGAAAAGAGAGTGAGAGGAATCAAGAGTAACAGAGAGATAATCAAAAGAGACAGAGGCTGAGATAATTCATGAGACAGCAAAGAGAAAAAAAGATAGAAAGAGGTCAGAAGGATAAGACCAACAAAAGAATCTGAGTTGGGAATGGAGTCTGTTTTGCACAATCCTACATGACAGTGACAAGTTTTGCTTCTTGTAACACACTGGTACTCTGTGTCTGACGCATTTCCTCCCTCTTACCCCTGAAAAAAATACTCTGCAGCATCTTCTAGTCTCTGTTTCTTCACAGATTAGTCCTTTTTTTATTTTGATTCATCACACTATCTTCCATGACTCAAGCTTTAATAACACCACAAGTTCAAGCCTTTGATATGTGTTCCTTTAATGTTAACTGTGGTCAAATCATAAAAATCAATTTGCTCACTTTATTTCTTTATGTTTCTCAACCCACCAGACCTAATCTACTGTATAGTTTTCTTTCTTATCACACCGTTTCATTCAGTTCTCCCTTGTTTCATGCTGCTTTGTTATTCCTCTAGGGACACCATTTTAGAGGTGGAACCTGAAAAATGAAACTTGTTATTTTGAGAGACAGTCACAGAGGAGTGTGCTTAGATTGCACCGCTATGCCGTTTTGGCCATTTCTTTGCCGTTTTCTCACTTTTTCTCTATAGAGCTCCCCCTACAGCTTCAGAATAGATATTTGACAGCTCCTATGTTTACTTGTGTCCGACTCCTCGCTCGGTCAGTCTGCTGTTTATGGGGCGCCGAATGTAAAAGGCTGGTTACACTTTTTTAGCTGATACATTTTCAACATTTAGCGCATTTTCCTCACATTTGATACAGAAATTATATATATATATATCCAAATCTAAATGTTAAATGTTAAATGAAATGAAGCTATTAAGCACCTGACAATCCATATAGTACATATAATTCCATTAACTTAATTTGTCATTATTATTGAGCTGCATGGTTAAACTTCAAAACGAGCAAAGCAAACTCGCTGCTCTAACTTCTTATGTAGTGACGACTCCGTCCTCACCTTCCCCCCTACCTCCCTCCGCACTCCAATCTGATCTCCCCTAGTCCTTCTTTTAAACAGCCTCTTTTCTCTGCTGCTGAAACAGAACAGCCTCCCATTGTGTTCTCCACAAAGCAACGTTTTTCTGTTCCTTTGGTGTGTGCGTGCGTGTGTGTGCGTGCGTGTGCGTGTGTGTGAGATCAAGCTTGCAATCGCGGCGATTTCAAGGTTGTGCTTTTGGTCTGTTTTGTGCCTGACCTCGCTTTTGTGTTGTTATGTGGGATTTTGCTCAGCTGCAATAGGGTGTATTATCAGCCCTGTCACACCCACTATGAACACTTTAATCTCCTCATAAATCTGCTCTGATTGGTTTTCGACAGACTGGCAATGGATTGATGGACACTGGCATTCAATGAAAGATCTCCAACTGTATTTAATTGTAATTCATCTGACATCATATTGCCAAGAACAAAAACATGTGCTTTACTAAATCTCCATGTTTATTGTTCCAGAAATGACTTTTCATCCGTGCTTTATCCCCAGTAGGGAACAACAGGATCCCTACATATTTTCTTTCAGTCCCGTTCAGAGGGTCAGTGATTCAAAGATACTCATTAGACAAACAATGAAGAAAAGAAATCATAAAAACAAGAATCATATCCTAAATCCTCTATGGGGTTCTCTAATAGGTTGCACCTTAGATTTTCTTTAAGTTCCTGAGAAACAGATCCTTAACAGTGCACTGTTATGATGATATGCAGGATGAACAGGATGGCGTCATGTTTAAATGGTTCAACAGATACGGTTGAATATTCTGCTGCACCACAACAGAGTGGATACAACACAGCCTGTAGCCTCTACAGCTACTTTCTTTCTCAAGGCTGAAACAATCAAATGTAAACACAAACAGAAAACTGCCAACTATGTTATGCAAAGCAACATTTATTTGGAGGAACGTTTCTGTGTGAATATTCGTCAGGAAGATTGTTTCTTTCATCCTTTCTTTCTTTGTTTTGTTAGTAAAAAAACAAACTTTATTGTTACTCGTCACATACACACATTACAATGTTCATGGTGATGTGACATTCTATTTCTGCATTTTAACCCATACTAGGTATTAGGAGCAGTGGACAGCTAAATGCCTCCGGGGAGCAACTTGGGGTTCAGTGTCTTGCTCAGGGACACTTTGGCATGTGGCTGGAGGAGCCTGAGATTAAACCACCAACCTCGTGGTTATGGGGTGACCACTCTACCTCCGAGCCACAAGCCACCCATGCCGTATGTGTAACCTTGGAAGTGGTGCAGGAAGTATTCAGGTCCTTTACTTAAAGCAAACATTTTGGGAAATAGGCTTTTTTGCTTTTTGCCGTTGAGTTAAAGGTGCAGTAGGTAAGACTTATAAAACTAACTTTCTGTCATATTAGCTGAAACTGACCTCATGTTCCAGTAGAACTACATGAAGCAGCGCTCCCTGTTCAGATGCACCAATCAGGGCCAGGGGGGGTGTCTAACTGCATGTCAATCACTGCTCAGGCACACACATTCATTCTCCCTTGTGGGGGGAGGGGCTGAGAAGTTGTTGATGTTCACATTTTTTCACAATCCTACCTACGGCACCTTTAAGCCTCGTTTGAACTGGATTTATTTCTCTAGAAGAAGTGGGGTGACTTTTGGCGTTTTTCCACTGCTAGTACCAGGTCGGCTCAGCTAGACTCGACTCAGCCACGTCCTTCTTTTTCCATTGCAGATTTAGTACTGCCTCATGCGTGAGGCGAGCGTGGCTGGTCATCATAGTGCCGCCACAGGAAACTGCTGTGACCTAACGAGACACACACACACACACAGAACGTGGAAGGTGTATTGTTGTTCCAGAAGACACATTTAGTTTCAGATGAAGCTGGAGGCAGCAAAAACAAAACGCCGCTGGCTAAACTATTTAAAAATGGCGGGTTTGGTCAGGACACCCCCGTCTGACGCTTTCACGTCACCTTTTGGTATCGGCTCAGCTCGCTTGGAACCTCGACTGAGGTGGTACTAAAAAAGTACCTGTTAGCAGGTAATGGAAAACCAAAAAAGGCGAGTAGAGGCGAGGCGAGTCGAGCAGGTACCATGTAATGGAAAAACGCCATTTAACATTACCTGGTCAGTCATTTTAATCTCATCCAGAGAACATACATATGGAGGTATTTTCGAACCCCCACCCCAGTAATAATTACAGCTGCAGTTACCTACCGAGTTTTTCTGTGAGAGTGGCCTTCCAACTTCCACTATTTATCAGCTCAGTTTGAAATTCTGATACACAGAAACATCATATAGGCCTACTTGGGAACCAATCAAATGCTGGGGGGGAAATGAAGCAGGAGAGCAAGACCCTATAAGCTTATCAAATAGGCTGTTGTGCTGTCAGCTACAGGCAGTGTTGTAGTCGAGTCACCAACTGTCAAGTCCCCAGTGTGTCGAGTCCGAGTTGACTCATCATTACCTGAATGCCAGTCGAGTCACTAGTCAAGAGAATAGCAAATCGAGTCAGACTGGAGTCTGAGTCCAGGACTCAAGTACTCCATCACTGCAAAATACTCAAGTAAAGTACATGTACCTCAAATGTGTACTAAAATACAGTGCTTGAGGACTGAACCTTGGTTTCTTTGTAAGCTACATAAGGCACATGGTGGCCCTTCCCATACTGGATGGTCTGTCATTATTCATGGTGATGAACCCAGTCTGTGGGTATCGCCCTGCCCCAGTTCCCCCGTTAGAGAGTTATCCAGAGCAGATGGAGGAATCAAAGGCCACATTACACACACACACACAAACACACACACACACACACACACACACACACACACACCACACACACACACACACACACACACACACACACACACACACACAAACACACACAACCAGCTTTACATTATTTACAACTGCAAAGTAAGCATTCATTAATATGATCTTGCCAGCTTATCCATTATGTATCGAGTTAGCGAACAAGGTAGTTAACAACACAACGCATTCTCATGAACAGGTACTGTATGAAAACTTATGCACAGATACCAAATTACAACAATAATAGCAACTAGCAATACATTAATAGCAAACACACACACACACACACACACTTATCAATCATATTCAATATGTTTTCAACAAATATACAGTATGTTTCTTTTTGGTCTCTATAGATTTATGGCTAATGTATGAAATTGCTTTGCAAATACAAGAGACCAGTTCAATTTTAAAAGAACGACAATATCAGCCATAACTTAAGCATAACACACTATCTGTAACTTCTCACCAAATTATTAACATTTTAAATGAAAATAAAGCCTTGTCACATTGTGTTACAAAAGCGCCATATGTTCTCTCTGAAGATCACCTCGCCTCTTGTCTCTTTGTGTCCAGTCTGTTGTTTGTCAGCTCTAAGAATACATTCAAATGTAGTTTAATATCTGCTGCAGGAGACTTGCCCACATTAATAATAAAATGGGAATCCTACAACCCCAAATCAGAAAAAGTTGGGACAGTATGGAAAACACAAATAAAAAAAGAAAGTAGTGATTTCTAAATGTACTTTGACTTGTATTTAATTGCAGACAATGTGAACACAAAATATTTCATGTTTTGTCTGGTCAACTTAATTTCATTTGTAAATATACATCCTTTCCTGTCATTCGGACCTGCAACACATTCCAAAAAAGGTTGGGACAGGAGCAATTAAGGGCTAGTAATCAGGTAAATTGGTTAAATAATGATGTGATTTGAAACAGGTGATGTCAACAGGTGATTGTAATTATGATTTGGTACAAAAGCAGCATCCAAGAAAGGTCTAATCCTTTAGGAACAAAGATGGGCCGAGGATCGCCAGTTTGCCAACAAATACGTGAGAAAATTATTGAAATGTTTAAAAACAATGTTCCTCAAAGAAAGATAGGAAGACATTTGCTTATTTCACCTTCAACAGTGCATAACATAATTAAAAGATTCAAGGAATGAGGAGGAATTTCAGTGCGTAAAGGACAAGGGCGCAAGCCTAAGCTGAACAACCGTGATCTCTGATCCCTCAGGCGGCACTGCATCTAGAATCCTCATTCATCTATAAGCGATATCACCACATGGGCTCAGGACTACTTTGGCAAACCTTTGTCAAGTACCACAATACGTAGTTACAGCCACAAATGCCAGTTGTACTGTACTGTGCCAAAAGGAAGCCCTATGTTAACAGTGTCCAGAAGCACCGTCGACTTATCTGGGCTCAGAGGCATCTGGGATGGACCATCACACAGTGGAAATGTGTACTGTGGTCAGATGAATCAGTATTTCAGGTATTTTTTGGGAGAAATGGACGCCGTGGGCTCCGGACCAAAGAAGAAAGGGATCATCCAGACTGTTACCAGCAACAAGTCCAAAAGCCAGGGTCTGTCATGGTATGGGGTTGTGTCAGTGCCCTTGGCAAAGGTAACTTGCACTTCTGTGATGACACCATTAATGCTGAAAAGTACATAGAGATTTTGGAGCACAATATGCTGCCTTCAAGAAGACATCTTTTCCAGGGACGTCCATGCATATTTCAACAAGATAATGCAAAACCACATTCTGCACACGTTACAAAGTCCATACGGGTACTTGACTGGCCTGCCTGCAGTCCCGACCTGTCTCCAATAGAGAATGTGTGGCGCATTTTGAAGCGCAAAATGCGACAACGAAGACCCCGTACTGTTGCCCACCTTAAGACTTGTTTGCAGCAAGAATGGGACAAAATTACACCTGAAATACTTCATCACTTGGTGTCTTCAGTCCCTAAATGTCTTTTAAGTGTTGTGAAAAGGAATGGCAACTTTACAAAGTGGTAAATGCTTTACTGTTCCAACTTTTTTTGAAATGTGTTGCAAGAACCAAAATAGGAATTTTTTTTTTTTTTTTTTTAAAACAAACAATAAAAATCATGAGGAACACATTAAATTATGTGCTGTTGTATTGTCTGCAATGAAATACAAGTCAAAGTACATTTAGAAATCACTACTTTCTTTTTTTATTTGTGTTTTCCATACTGTCCCAACTTTTTCTGATTTGGGGTTGTATATTACAGTCCTGCGTATGGCTCTCACCACCATATAGTTATCTTGAGAAGACATACACGTCTTGTGACAGGGCTGGCTCAGGGATGTGACTGGGTGTCGGCTTGTGTTTTTTGGATGAGTGCTCCGGCTGTGTGGTGGGGCTAACAGGCAGGAGGTTATGTGTGGGTTGTAGAGATGATAGGTGCATGAGATGGAGAACAGGAGAAAACACACAATAAGTAAGAATACATCCAATGAAATGTGACAGAAACTCTACCCAAACCACAAAAATGTGGTTTTATGTAAGAGCCGAGGCTTTGACATGAAAACGAGTGAAGAACGACAGAGAAAGGGATGATTGTGGCCACATTGAGCTAAATGGGGTTTCTGGGTATCTCTTTGTGGGTGAAAATGTAGGACACGCGAATAAGAACTGATGTTTAGACAAAGCTTTTCTCTTAAAGGTACAATATGTAACATTTCTGCATTAAAATGTCTAAAAACAACCATACCTATGTTATATATTTTTTTGAGATGTGTAGTTACACTCTCCCAAATGTTTCCACCAAACTTCAAACCCAGAGAAATCTGTTATTTTATTTTCAGACACGGCACGTTTCCTTTCCTTCCTAGTCGCCCGTCAGTGGCGTCATATAACCTTTCACCCTCTAGTTACTCGTAACTTCCTTCAAAACACGGCACCCAGATGACACGTTTGAGCGTAATTGTAAATCATACAATGTCACAGAAAAAAATACTCCTAACCACGATACTGCTTTTTCTGCCACAAAGCATCATTTTGTGATTGATAACATGCCACTTTGCAACACAGTAATACAGCAGATATCTTATTTATTGATACATATCAATATCGATCCAGTTTAACGTTACTACAATGTATTGGTTGACAAGTAGCTAACTTAATGCTAGCTAGCTAATGCTTGGTGGATAACATTATAGGGTTACCACATCGTTCAACACGCTCATAAAGTTATTAGTAGCATGATTGTTTTCACCACGGATAAAAGCAGCGCTGGGCTAACCCACGAATGAGTTTACCAGTAATGTTAACGTTAACTGTATAGATAAGATGACTAATCTAATGCTAATTTAGCCAGCTAGCACCCCGGTCTGTCTGCCTGGGATAACAGCTGACAACACAGCCGTCCCTGCTATTCATTTGGTGCCGGGATATGTAGCAATAGCCAGATACCCTTAGCCCATAGCCGGCCAACAGCCAGCCACCATCACAGCAATCCATCCAGTATAAGTACTATACAGCACTTAAATCCGGTGCCGGGTGCTTACGACACTAACGACAGTTTAATGAAGCGTCAGGAAACAGACCATATCAGACCCAGATCCGAGTCGCAACAGCGGCCATCCATAGCTAATGTTAGCTAGTCTCCGTTACCGTGAGCTACCGGTGTTCATGCCAAAAATCTCCTCTCTGCCGAATTTCTCACCGCTTCGCGTTTAGCTGTCTTTACAGTTAGCTAAATTAACCTGACAAGCACCAAAACGAATAGTTAAGATTAAAGAAAAGTGAAGGGGGAGATCGTTCCGGGCAGCTTGGAGATGTTCACATTGGCCATCGGAGATTCCCCCGGCAATCCCCACCAGCACCCACACCTGTCTCTCAGGCTCGTTGAGTAGCTAGCTAGCGTTACAACAAACCCCGTCCACCCCGGTGTTGAAACCATTCAAAAGGTGACAGTGACATGTGAAATATATTGTGATAGTCACTGTGTTTTAGCTGCTGGCTAACGTTAGCTTGCTGGCTCACTAGCTAGCTAACTGGTCAGCTACCAATACAGATCAAATCAAGAAAAACGTAATTATGTTGGGGAAAATGCAGCTATGTTATTAGAATGACATGAATAAACGTTACTACACGTAAAGTGAATACATTTGAATGGGTAAACGTGTCCGTGAACAGATGCATTCTAATCAGCGAAGGTGTTTAGCTACAACTCCCATAATTCCACGCAACTTACCAACGTCATCAAAAGTGCGTGTTTACAATCCATTGTTTTGGTTGAGAGACCCCTAGCGGCAGAAAGTTACATATTGTACGTTTAAGAAACAACTTCAAATGTTTTACATGAAAATGACGAAGAAGAGACATTAGTATTGTGTTTTGGCTTGGAGGGAGTACAGAAAGTGTTTAAAGAGATAATGAGTAGTGAATAGAGAGTTAGAGGCGAATATTATATCATATCTGTATGGTAAATATAAGGCTGCAGCAGCAGCCAGTTAACTTAATAGAAAGACTGGAAACAGCTAGTCGGGTTCTGTCCAAATGTCAAAAAAAGCTCCTACCAACTCTTCTAAAGCTAACTTAGTTCCGTGTATTTTATTGTAATAAAAACGTCATGTTAGGGTTTTTAGTTAGTCATGCACCCGACTATTTCTTGGCTGAGTGCAATGACTTCTCAGGGGTTAAAGATCTGGTCAGACAAAAAAGTGAATTTTCGTCATGCAAGAATTTGATGTTTTTACGCTTCAGTCTTTCTGCTGCAACTGGCTGTTGCTGTATCATTATGTTTAATGGACAGATATGAAAGTGGAATTGATCTTCTCATCTAACTCAGCAGGAAGGAAAATAATTAATAATAATCAATTTTTTTTCTGTTGTCTGTTGTCACTATGTCTAAGGTAGTCTATATCCACGACGTTCCACTTCCAGGATTGCTCTGGTGCCGCCGGATATTCCGCCAGATGTCACTCTTTTCGGCCAGATGTCCGTTACCTTCCTCTTTCTTTGTGTTGGCGTTCTAAACTCCGGTGGATTTCTGAGGACTATGGTTAACTGCTCTTCAGATCTCTGCAGGGTAAATCCAGACAGCTAGCTAGACTATCTGTCCAATCTGAGTTTTCTCTCGCACAACTAAAACAACCTTTGAATGTACATGTTCCACCAAAACAAGTTCCTTCCTGAGGCTATTTTGCAGCGGCACAGTGGCTCCGTCCAGTGCTTAGTACTGCCCAAGATGATTGTGATTGGTTTAAAGAAATGCTAATAAACCTGAGCACGTTTTTCTCCCATCCAGAAATGCTATGTGGACTAGCCAGACCAGCGCTGTGGAGGAAGGTCTGGCAATTCGAGACTATGTCTAAGGTAAAGCACTTTGAATCACCCCTAGATATGAAATGTGCTGTACACATAAAGTTGCTTTGTGTTACCTTATAGGAAACATAAAAAGTAAAGAAAATAAGCATATTTCCCAATAGGAGACACATAAAAATAGTTGTGATCAGAATGGAAAAAAACTCAAAGATGGAGAGGAAGAGTACGGAGCCCCGGAGGTGACATGGAGGAAAGAAAACATGTACTGGGGACAAACATTAAACTCGAGATCTCTAGTTTTTGACATGGAGGAAAAACAATTGCATGTCGAAACACCTGTGGCTGTGAAATGCTATCCCTTGCTGTTTTTCTTTTGTTCGAACATCCATAAGCAGCACAAAAGTCCGGCATCTCCGTATTGATCGCAATGCGGGAAAACAAATTTGTCCGCTTTCTGGATGCTCGCTCGCTTACCCCCTTGGAATGAACTGGGCTGAAACTCAAGATCTCGACTTTTGTCGATTTTTTTTCTTCCTCCATGTCACCTCTGTATTTTTTTCCTTTTTCTTTTCCCTCCATGTCAAAAACTCGACATCTTGAGTTCAGTGTTTTTCCCCAGTACATGTTTTTTTTTTTTTTTTCTTCCTCCATGTCACCTCCGGGGCTCCGTAGAAGAGTGAGGAGCAGCTCAAAAAGAAAATGAAATTTTCTCTATCTCAAGGTGCCAGACTGAAAACTTGCAGATCAAAGCTCGCGAGATCAGGATGGTCTCACAAGGCTATGAATTTTCTTGTTGAATGAAAGAAAAGACTGAGGACCTGTGGTACAATTAAATAAAAAAATGGATGGAGGGGAGAAACAAAGAAGTTGCTCTTTCAAAGATGAATAGTCTCACTTGGTTGGATGCTGCCACTGGTTGTTTTTAGTTCAGAGGAAGATAAAGTGTAGTAAGCACGAGGTGTGTGCACTCGCATGCTCCACATTTGCTGTGGATAAATCAGATGAAATACCTTTAACACACACACACAAAATGAAAAATCCTGAAAAAACATCCAATATGTAAAATGTTTGACAAAGAGAGTTCACCTTCGCTTTCTCTTACTCAGTCTTTGTGTTGGTTCTCGTTTTTTCTTCAAACATACTCCATACCTAAGCCTTGCCAAAACACACACAGGCACACACACTCACCACGTCAATGATTTGTAGCAGTGTAAGGCCGAGTTCCACAACAATGGGTGCAGAGTCGTTTTGCACGGGTCTTTCCAGACGACTGTAGTTTACCATCAGGTCTCGGTACAGCTTTCTCTGGTACACACCGCCATGGCAACCTGGAGCGAAAAGAGGATAAACAATGTGAATGGCAGAAAGATGATGTATAGAAGTAAAGCATCAGTTAGACGGATTAAAGACAGGCAGGAGGTAAAGGATGGAACTCGTCGTGGGGTGTAATAGATATGAAGAATAAAGAAAAATAGTTACAGGTGTATAAGGGAAGAGTAAGAGCTGAGAGAGAAGAAAATGGAAGAATTGACATGCTAAGTATTAAAAGAGAAATTGGAGCAATTGTGGAAGAACTGACACATTTACATTCTAATGTCAACATCATCAACAGAGACTCAACAATCAATTAGTTTAAAAAAAAATAGTCAAAATATTCTCCCACACATATTAATGCCTGTGATCTAATCAATGCTATTATGTCCAACATTGTTCATGGCTTAACAAATCCCTCAAGTAATCATGATTAAGTCACGATATGTTAATGTAATGAGCATATTATGGACTCAGTGAACGTTCATTGTGTTGACTGTGCTTTCTTTTTGTCTCCCCTGTATTTATTTGGTCTCACCAAGAGGTTTACACAACAACAACGAACAACAAGGCATCAGCCTTTAATAGGAAGGAATATTACAGCGCAGTCCCTGATGCAAAAGTTAAAACCCAGTCGTCGTGAAGGTAGCATGTCTACTCTTTGGCACAACACCATTGGTGTTATTTGTCTTTCACCAATGCTTATGTAAAAAGACTTAAATTTAAAGTCCACACCTTCAACTTCCTGACACACAATCCTGAAACATGATTTGGTATTGTAGCCTATTCTTATTATTTCAAAGCCCAAATAAAATGATTTAGCATCCCTAAATCCTAGTCATTTCCTTTAGGGGCCCTATTAGCTTCATCAAAACAGAGGTTTGTCTTCCTGGTGTCCACACACACACACCTCATTAATAGACAACATTAAATCACATTGCAACACACCATACCACCAAGTTGTAACTTATAAACCAGACAAACTGAAAGAAAATGATCAAAATAAACAAATAACTAAACAAAACAATAAACAGCTCAAAAAGTGAAACACTTAGTAAATAATAATAATTACAATAGTTGAAGAATTGATATATTACCTACAGTAACTTATAACATGTACATTGTTTTGATGAGGAGGAACAATGAGCCAGAAGATGTAAATGTAAATGGTCTGCATTTATATAGAGCTTTTCTAGTCTTAACAACTACTCAAATTGCTTTACACAGTACAGGCACCATTCACACACATATGTATGCACTGTGGCCGAGGCTGCCGTACAAGGTGCCACCAGATAAACATTCATACACATTCACACACAGATGGCACAGCATCAGGAGCAATTCAGGGTTCAGTGTCTTGCCCAAGGACACTTCGACATGGTTCCTGAATTACATGTGCAGGCAAAACGTTACATAGAAGCAGTAAGTGATATGATGCCATCCCCGGTGTCAGCAAAATGACCAAAATGCATGTCCCTTGTTAACCCTCCATCCCCCATCTCCATCCCCTCGTAGCAGAGAGAGTGCAGGGGCAGAGGGGTTGTTTAGTTGAATATGTTAGTCTAGTCTGCCTGACTCATTGGTTCTTTATTTGACTGAGGTCTGTACAAGTTAGAGTCTATGGCCCCGACCATGGCTCTGAAACATCAGTAGACTTACTGCGTATTGATAAATTCATGGTGCTGTCCGTGGTGCTGAAGTAGCAGATGGGTTTTTAATTGCGAGTCTCACCCTTCAGTCTGTTTTGTATGTGATCTGTAATATATTCTTGCTTT
Organism: Gymnocephalus cernua; assembly: GCA_023631565.1. NCBI lineage: Eukaryota > Metazoa > Chordata > Actinopteri > Perciformes > Percidae > Gymnocephalus > Gymnocephalus cernua. Next base: position 9,301,510 of record CM042427.1, on the reverse strand, counting down.
ATAATAATAATAATAATAATAATAATAATAATAATAATAATAATAATAATACATTTAATTTATATAGTGCTTTAAATGGTACTTAACCACACTTCACAGTAAAACCAGCACATTAAAAACAGTGTTATACACTGTTAAACACCATATATTACAGTAGTTCAGTTATGGTAAAATACATTTACCACCACTAGATTGCCTATCAGAAACTGTCCTCACAAGAAGAACAAACACATTACTGTAATCATTACAGCAAGTGCCACAACACAACATTTACATTGAAGTGTGGCCATAGTAATGATAGGAGCAGAAGAGGAAGGATGGATGAAGGGGTGGATGGAGCATTATTATAATGTATGTCTTCATAGTAGAACCTTCAATTGTTGAAAAGCACTGTACATTGATAAACACTTAAACATGTCCTTGTATCAGCTTACAGCTACAATATAGTGTGTTAGTTTTGCTTATACATGCTAAATAGGAGGGATAATTTGAAAGATGTTATAATCACATTAAAATTATAAACACAGTGGCTTTGAATTACCCACCCACACCCTCTGAAACTTGGGAGGAACAGCGTCTTCTCTAATGTCAGGGTTGCCAACAGAACCACATTTACAAAACCGCCAGACTCCCTCATCCTTCAATGTCTCATCTCAGCCAGAACTGAAAAGGTCTCAGCCTGCATCTCCCCAGTGACCCTTGTCCAAATTAGATGTTGTCTCAACATATTCCAGCAATCACAGAGTGACAGCTAAGACGTGATTGCATCCACAGTGACTGAGTGGATGACTAATTAGCTAATGAGGCAAAAATAAACAAAAACACTCGTTGTGTTTGTGTGTGAGGTTGTTGGTGAGTGTCAGATGGGGCACCCCTAAATCTTGGCGTGAAGGCGAATCTGCATAATTGGTGAGAGTGGCAGCCAGCAAAAGTGTTGAAAGTCGATGGAGTGGAGCAAGCAGAGCCAATACAAGCTGAACAGAGTTGGGCTTAACAGTAAAGAGCCCTGTCACAGAGTCACTCTAAGAATAAACACATCCCTGAATCGGTAGCAACCTGGGATATAGAGCTGCAACTAACAATTATTTTCATAGCCTATTAATCTGTAGATTATTTTCTCCATTCATCAATTAGTTGTTTGGTCTATGAAATGACAGGAAATGTTGACAAATGTCTATCAGTGTTTCCCAAAGCCCAAGATGATGCCCTTAACTATCTTGTTTTGTCCAAAACCCAAAGATATTAAAGGAGTAAATATTCACATTTACAGTTTTTTACAATTACATTGTTACTAATTTCAGAACCTTGACGTAATTTTTCAAAACTCTAGACACAAAACTCACAACGATCATCACTTGTAACACAGACTGTCCAATGTTCAAAACATTGCATTGTGCATTCGTATCTTTAAATAAATCTTGCACTCGCACAATCATTGGTTCAAAAAACTAATTGATTGTGAAATACCATTGAAACGTTACTTTAGATCACCCACACACAAGCTACCCATAATTTCACTGAGTCATCGTTCGTACAATCATTAAATATTGTAGTACAAAATAGGTGATACATGTTTCATTATGGTACTAGATGTAAATACATCCCTGTAAAAGTACTGCAGTAGTAGAGAGAATACTACAGACACAGTGGAACCATTGAACAAAACCTGAAATGTATTGATGAAAAACAATACAGTACGATCACAATATAGATTTATTAGAATTAAAGCAAAATAATTAGCTGGGAAATAGAAAAGAAAAGACAGTACTGTAAAATGTTCCTCAACTTGCTTGTACTGTAAAAACCAAAACAAAGAAGTGATTACTGTACTTCTACATCTTCATCAACTCTGTCTTGTGGATTTGGCTGCAGGTTCTCATCTACATTGCAATTAGCCAAACATCTTGGAAAAAACCTTCGGGCATGGCAAACAATGTGGTACGAGTATATGTCAGTATATATATAAAGTATATATCTCAATCATCAGTAATGAGTTGGCAGAATTGGACAAGCAATTCCAAGGGCCTGCATGCATACAGTGCAGTACTGTTAATACTGTAAATTGTCTCAAAGGTGGTACATGGGACCATAGAAACAGTGTCTGATACTGTAAACAGTAGTACATTACAGTAAAGGTGGTACAAGGGACCATAGAAACAGTGTCTGATACTGTAAACAGTAGTACATTACAGTAAAGAATGATGATGAAATATTACATCCATAGATAATGTAGTCTAACTGGTTCATGATCCACATTAAGTGGTGACAATGAATCTCGTTATCTTGAAACTTTCATGATCTAAACATGGAATATTGTTTGTCTGTTTCCATACAACTATGCATTAAGAGTAATGCAACAGTTACTTATCATTTTGAGTAGTTGTATTGATTGATAGTTAGATCATTGTAATGAATTAAATAGACAATCATCTGGAATGTAATGTGTGAATTGCTTTTTGAAATAGTAGTACTGTGATGTTAAGTTGTGTCATATTGAACAGGTGATCTTTGTTAAATGAACAAATGATCTTTGGTTTATGTGGATTGTATCCAGGCAATTGAAAAAAGTGTTAGAGTTTTGAAAAATGTGTATTTTGATCATTGGTTGTGAATTTTGTGTCTAGAGTTTTGAAAAATGATGTCAAGGTTCTGAAATTAGTAGCAAAGTGATTGTAAAAAACTGTAAGAATCTGGAACCAGAGAATTCTTCCTTTTTTCATAAAACATTAATAAAGCTGCTTAATTGATTATCAAAATAGTTGCCGATTCATTTAATAGTTGACTAACTAACTAACCGATCAATGGATTATTCTTTGCAGTTCTAATGGGATACACAGTTAATCTATAATAGTAGCCTAAATGGAATTAAGTCAATCCCCTATTCCTCAGTGTTTCCATTGTTTGCAACAACTAGCAGATCTCTCACTTTTCTACAATCAATTTTCTTGTCTTTTAAGTAGCAAAACTCTGCAGCAAACATTCTGTACCTGCTGCCCGTGAGACAGAAGATGGTACATTCAAATACAGTAAGTTCTGAACAATTTCTTTTGTAGGGTTCAAGCAAATAAATACACAGTGTTCTTCCTTCTGAAGAAGAAGGTAATTCACATCAGTTATTATCTTGTCAGAAATCAAATGCTCAATCTCCCTTTTTCTCCAACTGAATGAAACAAATATGAAAAACTGATTTGTGGTCCTCCAATTTTTCAAAAACATCTTGGCTCCATTTCTACAAATGTCAAACCTGCAGACAGAAACATGCTGCAATATTTGACAATCATGTTTTTATCAGCTGAGGAGCATCCGGTCTTTTCTCTCTCGACCTCTTGAGAAGGTGGGTCATGCTTTTATATCATCTCGGTTACATTATTGCAATGCACTGTATTCAGGGTTAAGCCAAAAAATGATTTCACGCCTTTAGCTGGTACAAAGCACAGCTGCTCAGCTTTAAACTAGAAGACAAGATCATATCAAATGTGTTTTGACCTTTCTTCACTTACCAGTAAGTTTTAGATTTAAAGATTACCTATAAAAAATGTTATCTACAAAAGGCGGGCTCTGCAGAAAAGGTTTTGGAACCGCTGGCTTAGCTGTTGTTTCAAGACCACGGACAGCTCAGTTAGTTGTGTGTAGGAGGTGCACACACACACACACACACACACACACACACACACACACACACACACACACACACACACACACACACACACACACACACACACACACACACACACACACACACGACATGATTAAAAAAAAAGCTGGAAGAACATTTACTCGGGCATGGCAAACAATGTGGTACGAGTATATATGTATATGTCAGTATATATATAAAGTATATATCTCAATCATCAGTAATGAGTTGGCAGAATTGGACAAGCAATTCCAAGGGCCTGCATGCATACAGTGCAGTACTGTCAATACTGTAAATTGTCTCAAAGGTAATACATAGGACCATAGAACCAGTGTCTGATAAACAGTAGCACGTTACAGTAAAGGTGGTACATGGGATCATAGAATCAGTGTCTGATACTGTAAACAGTAGTACGTTACAGTAAAGAATGATGATGAAATATTACATCCATAGATAATGTAGTCTAACTGGTTCATGCTCCACACTAAGTGGTGACAATGAATCTCGTTATCTTGAAACTGTCATGATCTAAACATGGAATATTGTTTATCTGTTTCCATACAACTATGCATTAAGAGTAATCTTCTTAGAGTTATCTACAAAAGGCGGGCTCTGCAGAAAAGGTTTTGGAACCGCTGGCTTAGCTGTTGTTTCAAGACCACGGACAGCTCAGTTAGTTGTGTGTAGGAGGTGCACACACACACACACACACACACACGACATGATTAAAAAAAAAGCTGGAAGAACTGTTGTAGATCAACAACTAATGTTAATAAATCACCTGTGAGAGATCTGCAAGCCACAAACTGCTGTTATAAGCACCTCCCCCTGCTGCTTTTGACAGAGAATCTTTAAGTGCAAAAAACATTTGTGGTGCTACGTTCTTATGTGAGTGCTCTAATTAAAAAAATGTATTATTTAATTTTGAAACAGTAGCCTTATGTTGTTGTTATTAAGTCTTCATGAGGCTATTGCAAATAAATTAATTTAATTTTATGAAAACATTTCCCCCTCACAATTTGTAACAGCCCCCTCAGTCACTTCATCCTGACGCCTAGTCTGGCCACAGTGCAGCCTCGGATCCTCGGGCAGGGCTCTGCTGGCTCAAGACTAAAGGTGACTGGCTTTTGCAGTCAGGGTAGTTTTGCAGTTTATCTTAAAAAAAGCATGTGTATTAATGCAAGCACATTTTCAAAATGTCTTATCTTTTTATTATTAATGTTATTATTTTTCATCTTATTATTATTGGGTATTCAGTTCCATTTTATTTTTGCATGTTTTTAATTACCTGATTTAATTTCCCTCATTGCAGTCCTGGGATGTTTTAATTCTGGCTCAACGAAATAAAGCACTTTGTTTTGAAAAGTTCTGTATAAATAAAGTATTATTGTTATTATTACTTCAGGAAGAGAGACAACATCTCTTAAACCTCCTTGTACAGACTGAGCCACTAACAGTTACAGTAGGCTGCACAGGTACATACAGCATGTTAGTTAGTTGTGATGACTTATCCAGTGCCTCCTCAGGCAGTGTGTCTGCGCATCTGTGTTATTAGACTGGGCTTTGGCTTGCATCTGGGCTGCTCCCTGAGGGCTGCATGTCTACCCTACAGTGTCCCATATGTGGTGCTTTATGTGAGTAGTTCAGTCTCTTACTTGCTCTCTCTGTTTGCCCCCTTGTTTTTAATATATGCTGTATGTGTGTATTTACACAGGCTTATTAAGGTCGTAGTAGTGCATTCCTTTGCCTGTACTGTAAGGTATATACTAATATATGGGAATTGTAGGCCCTTTATTTAAAATTTAAATGAAAAGAAATGTCACTCAGTGCCTTTTAATGTACATAAAATATACTTTGACACTTTGAAATTTAAAGAGTAGCTCAACACCCCATGGAAATCTTGTTATTGCTGACCTCCAGTGGTTTGACTTCTCACCTTGCTGTTGTGGTGTACAAGTGTACTTCAGTGTGTGTTAGTACACCACAACACTGCTGCTGGGTGTGGTTACAGGTGCAACCATAGACTGTATAATATTAATGGACAGAGCATGTGTGACGCCACCCATTGGCTTGTGGAAATCGGTTATGAGTCGTTGAGTTTTCTGTTACAGGCGCAGCCATCCTGGTTGTGGATGTGACGATTTTAGACGAGAGGGAGGAGTGACGGAGGAGCTGCTTACACTCTAAGTTACGTTACAATCGTTGGCAATCACATCATAGCCAAATTAGTGAGACCATAATTCAAAAAATGAACATCATACTGTATTGAAGAAGACGTAAAACTAGCGATTGAGACCATAAACTCATTATGAAAATGTTTACTGAGGTAATAAATCAAGTGAGAAGTGGGTCACTTTCTCATAGACTTCTACAGAAACCGACCTCCTTTTGCAACCACACGTGTCGCCCCCTGCTGGAATTCAGATAGAATGCAGGTTTAAGGCACTTCCGCATTTGCAGCACTTCGCCGAACTGGATGCTTTGTCCATTAATATTTTACAGTCTATGGGTGCAACAAAGCACACTTCTAACCACATCCAACCACACCCATCAGTGATGAGATCAGAGGTGAAACAGACCTGAAACCTTTAACCAGGAAAGCAGTAAATAACTGCTTTTATGCCTGGTGTTAAGTGATTATTTAAGACTTTAGTTCTAAACACAAAATACTAGCTGTTGGTATCTTTACTCCAAATCGAAAATATAATCAAATATAATATTATATATATATATATATATATATATATATATATATATATATATATATATATATATATATATATAGCTTTCTATCTGACCAATGTAAATAATCAATCTCAAGAAAATACTAGATGTCACAGTGCTTTTAACAGCCACAGAGGGGGCGCTGTAACATGATCTTTCTACAGTATGTGCATGACATGTAGCCTCTTGTTTTGGTTGTGAGGATATGTTTTTCTGTTTTTCACATGTCACATTAAACCTGAAGTATTTTTGAAATACTAAAAGAGTATGTTGTGTGGATCAAGCACTTATATCTGCTGTAAGACAGAGCTTCTATATTTTTTGCAAGATCAAGCCATGTATTGTGGTGTGTCTCTAAAATAAATAAAAAACAATGGTGTTTTAAAGTGGCAGCGCTTTAATCTGAAAAGCCTTTAACCAGCCCTATACTTTGTGAAAACATTAGTAGGGGGAACTCGTCACAGTCTGTCATGACTAGCTAGAACTTATTCATCAAAGGTGTTGAAAGGGGTTACAAATAGCTGTATTTTTCATCTTGGGTGCTATTTTAATTGTGGCTTGGACTCAGATATGATTTATGTAAAACTGAAGTTTGTTTGGGCCCTGCGTGCCTTGATACAGGGTTTTGTGCCAGACTCTGTGGGTTCTAAATCTCCATGATGGAGTTGGTTAAGTGCAAAATTAGTTATTTCCTAACCCTGTTTTTGTTACAATAATTGACTACCAAGACAAATGAGAGCATACGGATGAATCGAGGGACAGATAGATTGACAGTCAATAAGATGATCCCTTGAAAATGAATGAAGAGAAAGCCTCAAAGTTTCTATTATCGTGAAAGACTGCTAGAAAAAGTGCTGTTACAAGATTGTTGTGAGGGATAAGCCAGTTTATTGCAGTTGGCTGACAGTGTGATCCGTCACATTAAAGGAGCTCACAAGAGTCTTAAGGAAGACTAGATTACTGTTGCATTATGTTGTGTGGCTCTGAGGGTATTACTGCAGTGTAGAGAATGTTAACAGGAAAAAAAGTCTCGTACTCCTTCACTCCTGCTTTAACACCTCCTCTCCTTTGCGTCTATTGATATGTGTGTATAGCAGCTGCTGGTGGCTCAATCAATGAACTAAATTCTCCACTCCTACCTAGTCCGAATGTATAGATTATCAGATGTCATTGATGTACTCACTTGATTGTTAAACTGTGATCTTAGATGATGGTTTGAATACCAATAATATGGTCTGTATAGGCATTGGAATATATTGTATATAATGAATATTGGCTTTTGAATGTTTTCTTCATGTCTTATTTTGTTAAATGTATTCATTTTCAATAGATTTGTATCTGTTTGCTTTACTCTTAAGACTATTTATTGTGCTGCTGGATGTGGATTTCCCCTCTGGGGATCTATAAACTCTTATTTTATCTTATCTTAATTGTTCTAAAGGAGGATGCGGTTGTTAAGAGCAGGACTGTGCTGAAAATCAACACAATGCTCAAAGCACCACTACAAAATAACTGCAAAAATGAAAACATCAAGCTGTTTTGGTTAAGGGAAGGCAGTGACTGGTAAATCACCTTAATGCAATGTCAAGCTGCAACTAAAAATGATCTTTATTATTGATTCATCTGACGATTGGTTTCTCAATTAATCATTTTGTTTATAAAACATCAGTAAAATATTTACATTTTTTATTTACTAAAATATAGGACAAAGAAAGCAGCGGAAATATCACAAACACAAATGGGACCTTCAAATTTCTGGCATTTTTGCTAGAAAAATCACTGAAAGCTAGCCGGACTCAGCCAGACCAAATTGAAAATAGAGTTAGTGTGGTACCTCTGAGTACATTTTTGATTTTCAAGGGCTGTTATCCGTAGACCAAAATGCCTCTGGGTGCGATAACATATGCCTTCAACCAATTAGAGCAATGAAAATGTGATGCAGAGCGATGGACAAATGGAAACAGACTACAGCGTGCAGAGATGATGATGTAATCAACACCAGTGGCGGATTTAGCACTTTGGGGGCCCAAGGCAAACAAAGGAATGCTACTTTGCTAGTGGGGGGGGGGTTGCTGATGGCATCTGGTCTTAATACATCCATGCATTTTAGCATATGGATTTTTAGAATGGCATTATTATTAGTTGAAGAGTAAGAAACAAGCTTAACCATAAGTTTAATAGGTGTTAATAGGGCCCCTGGTAGTTTGGGGCACAAGGCAATCACCGACCTTTGCCTAATGGTAAAGTCCGCCTCTGATCAACACGTTTGTGAATGAATGTTTTTGCCATCAGAATAAAAAAGCCATCTTGGTTGTTTTCGAAAATGCATCAGCAACTTCCCTCTTTCCAAAGCTAGGTTTATGCTTGCCGTAGTGTCCCCGGTGCAACCAACATCATCACAAATTTTCAATAAAGCATGAAGGCTTCACAAGTTGTCAGTCATCGTATTAAATCCACCGCGTATGAAATAAACGGTTGTGATTGGCGCGGCCAAGTTCTAGATGGCTGAATGGGAGGGGGAGTAGATGCATCTGCCAGAGTAAATAAAAGAGCACATGGGAGAAGTTAGCCTTCAGGGCTTTCTGACAGAAATCTTCTTAGGTTTATGCAACAAAACTACATGGCAAGTTTAGTAAGAGATCATGGTTTGGATTTTGGTTTGGGAACCTTGAACATCCACGTAGGGAGAAAGTCGGGGTGGGTAACACAGGGGTTTCAAGCAGGGGAGCAGAGTTCGTGTCCCCGAAGAATTTAAGGGGAAAACAGAAGACTTTCACCCAAGAAACGGTGTTTGTGTCCTGGGAGTAATGCGTATGGGACCGATGTTTTACCCAAACCGTAATTTTTGTTTTTCTAATGCCACATGACAGTCAACTTTTTGTGGCAAAACGTAACTGTCACGGCCACATTTACAGTGACCTATACCCGGCTCACAGTCACCTTTTTTCGGCTACACTTAACTGCAAGAACCGCACATACTTATTTTAACCCAAACTCTCATCTTTTTCCAAACCTAACCAAATAGTTTTGTTTCAATTCACGGTAAAGGACAAATCCAGCGCAAGATGAACCTAGGGGTGTACCGAGTCGACCGTTCTCTGGGATATGGTTTCATGCTCATTGAATGTGACCAGTTTTATCGCAAACCGCTAATTACCTTATGAAGCTAGTCGTCGGGAAACAGATAAAGTATACAGGCGGGCGCCATCTTGGGTCATGACCAGTCAAACGACGAACGCCGTGCAACCAGTAACCAGTAACATAGCTCAAGCACGGCGTTCCGTCATTCGACTGGTCGTAACTGTTTTCCCAAGATGGCGCCCGCCTGTATACGTGAACGGTACTGTCTTTATAATCTATCTTTTTAATAAACTGTCTGTACACTTACAAAGTTCTCAATGCTTCGGTTTACATGTAGGGACCCTCATTATGCTACCGTGGAAGTGTGGTGCTATTTTGAGCCTTGTTAGTGGTGTAGAAATAGAGATTTATTTTTACTTTACCAGTGCCCCGACGACTAGAACGGTCAACTTGGTACACATGTGTTATTAACCAATAGGTTAATTTAGCACCGGATTTGTCCTTTAACCACGTGTTCAAAACAGTGACCATTTCACAATGCTCGCCGGAAAATACATTTCCCTTGAAACGTAATTAAGAATGCAGTTTCGTTGTATGGGAACAGGATTTTTTTAGGAGATAGGGGTTGACCTCTGGCATAAAGAAATCCTGCTCCAGTCTTCCATGTCCAACCTATAATACCACTTCAATCCTATGTTGCATCTCCCAGAATTGCAAATGTTCTTTCAATTTTCTGCAATACACCAAGCGCTTACTGATTTGCTCCATGATCCAGAACATCCTATAGATACACTGAACATACCAAGAGAGACAGAGCCCTAACGTAGCCTGAAGCATCTATCAATTTCAAATGGCTACCACATATCTCTCTCGTTGCATTAGAGACCTCTCATATTTCCATTTCAGAGCCCACTGGGGACCTTACTCAATCCTCAATCATTAAAGCTCAGTTGTGTTGTACAGAAATAAAAAGGGTGTTTATTGCTGCAGCAGTAGACACACACGCAATTCACTTTGAGTCATTCAGCCTTGAAAGGATTTGCTGCCTTTTAAATCATTTTTACAGACTTAGTGTCCATGGTTTGCTAATTTTTCACGTCACAGACAATGACAAATAACAATTTACTGAGACAAAACCTGCCACAGGTTTGACCTGGCATAAATCCAAATCTCATGGGAACAGTTCACAGTAATACAAATATGCCATTTTTGCTTTGTGGATCTATTTGATTTAATACAATTTGGGAATAATCACACCGGGCCCTATCTTGCACCCAACCCAATTGACTTTGTACACCGACGCATGTATCATTCCTATTTTGCACCTGAAGCACAGCAGACTTTTCCCTCCATAGACGCACGTTGGTAAATTAGGGAATGAACTTGCACTCCCAGGGGCGGATCAGCAAAAAGAAGAGGCGTGTTCAGGCGCAAACGTTCCCTAGTGCTATTTTACAGTTTCAGAAAACAATTCCACCACTGACCAGAAAAAAAACCTAGTCTAAAGTCAGTGGTGCTAGTCTAAAGTCAGTGGTGCTAGTCTAAAGTCAGTGGTGCTAGTCTAAAGTCAGTGTCGCTAGTCTAAAGTCAGTGGTGCTAGTCTAAAGTCAGTGGTGCTAGTCTAAAGTCAGTGTCGCTAGTCTAAAGTCAGTGGCGCTAGTCTAAAGTCAGTGGTGCTAGTCTAAAGTCAGTGGTGCTAGTCTAAAGTCAGTGTCGCTAGTCTAAAGTCAGTGGTACTAGTCTAAAGTCAGTGTTGCTAGTCTAAAGTCAGTGGCTCTAGTCTAAAGTCAGTGGCGCTAGTCTAAAGTCAGTGGCGCTAGTCTAAAGTCAGTGGTGCTAGTCTAAAGTCAGTGGCGCTAGTCTAAAGTCAGTGGTGCTAGTCTAAAGTCAGTGTTGCTAGTCTAAAGTCAGTGGCTCTAGTCTAAAGTCAGTGGTGCTAGTCTAAAGTCAGTGGTGCTAGTCTAAAGTCAGTGGTGCTAGTCTAAAGTCAGTGGCGCTAGTCTAAAGTCAGTGTTGCTAGTCTAAAGTCAGTGGCTCTAGTCTAAAGTCAGTGGCGCTAGTCTAAAGTCAGTGGCGCTAGTCTAAAGTCAGTGGTGCTAGTCTAAAGTCAGTGTTGCTAGTCTAAAGTCAGTGGCTCTAGTCTAAAGTCAGTGGTGCTAGTCTAAAGTCAGTGGTGCTAGTCTAAAGTCAGTGGTGCTAGTCTAAAGTCAGTGGCGCTAGTCTAAAGTCAGTGTTGCTAGTCTAAAGTCAGTGGCTCTAGTCTAAAGTCAGTGGCGCTAGTCTAAAGTCAGTGGCGCTAGTCTAAAGTCAGTGGTGCTAGTCTAAAGTCAGTGGCGCTAGTCTAAAGTCAGTGGCGCTAGTCTAAAGTCAGTGGCGCTAGTCTAAAGTCAGTGGTGCTAGTCTAAAGTCAGTGGTGCTAGTCTAAAGTCAGTGGTACTAGTCTAAAGTCAGTGGTGCTAGTCTAAAGTCAGTGGTGCTAGTCTAAAGTCAGTGGCGCTAGTCTAAAGTCAGTGGTGCTAGTCTAAAGTCAGTGGCGCGTTATTCAGATGCTATTTTAGAGGCGCATGCTTGGCCATAATGTAGCGTGTACACAACGCACATACACTTTGCTTCTCTCATCTACAGGGACGCAGCAGTTCCCATTTTTGCAAACCATACATAATTACAAGGAAAAATATTAGTGAAAATGCGCTACAGGTGTTTGGATAGGTCAGGAGGAACTTTACAGTACAGTCCTCAAAAAGTCGCAGCATTCTTTGTGGCTTGTTGTGTTTTACACAACATTTCCATGAATCATGGATGTGTTGATGACATAAATGAGGAAATATTAGAGGACTTCAGGAGATGTGATGTTGAACTACAGCGGGATTGGACACTTGAGGGTCCGGGAGTGGCAATGCGCGATGTGCTCCTGATGGAGCGGGTGGACGGAGATGGAGTGGGGGGCAGGAGGAAGGGGCACAACAGGAGCAGGTGGTGCGTTTGGAGACCCACGCTCCATGGCTGCAGCAATCCTCTCCAGACTTGAGGAGATGCGCCCGAGAGGCCGCAGCAACATCGCCACCCGGTCAAGATGGGCATTTATTACTTTGCCGCATCCTTTGCTCCGCTCCAGCCCTGGCGAGAACGTCTCCTCGGCTGTGAACCGCTCCCAAAACCGCCGTCATAATAATAATCCGCCATGGAACAAGTGCGCCTGCTCTTAAAGGGAATGTGAGATGACGCTCTGATTGGTTTATTGCACGTTACGCCCAAACCACACCTAGCTACTTCAGACCAACCCATTTTAGATTTGTGTCGGGTACAAGACTCATTTATCCCGCCGGTATAATAGCAACAGCGCCCGAGATCTGCCCACAAAGCTACTTGCGTTTCGCGTTTGATACTTGCGTTTCAGATTGTTAAAATAGGGCCCACAATGTTATTACAACAATTTCAATGCATGTCTTAAAGGGGTAGCAATTGACTATGTAACTTCCATTAAGGTGGTGGACTTGAGTGATGCTTGTGAAAGAATGGACAGAGTCAATAAGTAAAGGGCGCAATATCTCGACTTTTAGTCCCTAGTATGGGTCAGGCTCCAAAAACTATGCATCCTAAATTTCCAATAATGCAAATGGATAGTGTTTTTTTTTTTATTAGACCCACATCCACATCTTTCAAACTCCAAACCTCCAATTTGCAACATAGGCTTTCTATTATAAGTTCCATCACATCATCACAGTTATTTTCTCATGAGACATTATACTGTAGTGTTCTGTTTTCACAGGCCGAGTGGTACTAACCATGACCAGTGCCAACTGATCTTGATGTTAAAAATGAATGGAGTGCTTCTTTGGTTAATTTTCAGAGTAAAATAAAAACAAACATTTAAATTGGAAAAAGGTCCACAATCTCTAAATATGTGATGTGATATTTATAGCTGATAAATATCCTGCTCATACATACTGTAATTATTCACAATACACATACAGTGCTTATTCATTACTTATTTACACAATGTCTCTGTTTCTAGAGGAATGACTTATTTGCATCAATGATGTGTTCCTCATAAAGTGCCTATGGAGCGCACATTCCCTATAGGCTAAAAGCAATTAGTGTAATTAGTGTAGTAACGCATCGACAAGTTAACAATGTGAACTGCCATTAGGAGAACCATGGAGCCAGTAAATACTGGAGCACTAAGACACTGCTGTAAGACAAACACTTTACCAACATTAAATATTATTACACATGAACTATTTTGATTGGCTGACCACAGCTTACACACACACACACACACACACACACACACACACACACACACACACACACACACACACACACACACACACACACACACACACACTGCATGATCTAAAGTCATACAATATGTCATACATAGCCTACCAATACTTTTCCTGCAGGTTAGTAGGAAGCAGCTACTGTATAGAAGAATATACAACGTTTTACACCTCTAAGCAAAATCCTAATCTGGGTTTCTCCCATTTTAGTGTGCACCATATTAGAGCTTTCAAAGGCCAGAAGGGAACCCCTAACAGCTTGCTGCTCGCAGCGATATTAACTTTACACTAGGGACATTAGAAGGACAATACCAGAGTAGAGTCAATGTTTAATGTCCCCAAGAGGCAGTTTGGTTTCCAAACAGTTAGTCAAAAATGAATAGCACATGAAGAAAAATACTGTAAATACACAATAAATAAAAGACATTTATAATACATGATTGGCCATTGTCACTGTGACCATTTGAGTGAATGCAATGAAAACGAGAGACAACTCGCTGTCAATATTTACTATGAGTTAATACCAGGCCAGCAGCTGATGGGATGAAGCACAAAACCCGGACACAGTTTTCATTTTATACAGGTTGCAAAGTGCATTTGCAGTATGCAGTGCATGTTACAGTGCTTTTAACGTATTGTAGTCTTAGCTTCTGCCTATGTACATGTTGGCTTATGCATAATTGAATTTAGCTTGACACATTAATGTTGCTGGTGCAAACTATATATTCTTCATAGTCTATATCATATTAGATGTGCTATTATAGTGTTTATCTTGAATGTTTTCTTTTTCCAGTGCATAGCTATAGAAATGTACCTGTAGAGTCAAAGCTGCAATCTGATAAAGGAATTTACCGGAAACAAGATAACTTTCAACTCAAGAACACTCACAACAACTATCCCACCACAGAGACATATTACATATTGATTAACAGACAGTCTGAACATTGAGGAAACTTTGCCAAGTTTAAAATCAATCACATTAAAGCAGCTGGTTCACCGATATCTGTATGAGATCAATACATATCCAGAATCTGAGATGCAAAGTAGAATCGATTGGGTTGACTTATTTTTCTGAAGAATATCAAACAAGGTCACTTTGATCATTTCAGTGTACACATAAACATCATTCTTAAATGCAGAGTAGTCTGATGCACAATGCAAGTTTTCCTGCCTACAAATTAGCCTCAAATATACAATAATTATCTATTTATGCTGTGGTACAGAATTGTTTCTTTTTTAGAAAAAAAGTTCCCTTACCTGTTGCAAAACACATCCAGCAGGCACAGAGCATTTTAAGTCACGTTTCTGGCCACTTGATGAGTTCAATATTCACTCTCCTTTTTTTTAAAGATTACTTTTTGGGCTTTTCCGCCTTTAATTTGACAGGACAGCTAGGTGAGAAAGGAAGGGGAAGACATGCAGGAAATCTTCACAGGTTGCATACAAACCCTGGACCTCTGCGTAGAGGCATGAACCTCTATGTATATGTGCGCCTGCTCTACCCACTGATCCAACCCAGCCACTATTCACTCTCCTTTTAACTCTGTTTTTGGTCTCCACCAACTCCTGAGGGAAATATCGGACTCTTTACTTCCTAAATGCTCCACTATGTTCACTAGCTAGTCACTAGCTTTGTCTGTCTTCCGTTTGGAGCTGAGGAGGTAATGTACAGCATGGGGGTGTCACGATTTTCCAAATCTACAATTTGATTACACTTTCAATTTTAAGGTCACGATTCAATTCAATTTTTAGTTTAAACCTTTTTCAGCAGTTTTCAGAGTGTACGAGGTGGACTTGAATGCAACAATCAACATTGCATAACATTGTTTTGTTTATTGTGATGTTTCACCCCTACAGTTTTGTGCATTTTACTTACAGAACGCTGTTTGTGATAAAAAAGTAGCGATTTGACAACATTGCTAGCTCAGCCAAACATCAAGCAAGTGCGACTAGACATAGTAGCTAATATTACTTACTAGTCCAAAAGCAAAAAGCCCAGATCAGCGTGTGTCTTGCAGCCTTCTATTGCATCCTTTTATAGCAGCCCTTTATTTGTGAAGCTATCGCCAACAACTAAAAGCCATTCCAAGATTTGCTCTTGTCCGGCAGCCTATTTCTTAGTCACTCTCTCCGCTCTACACCAGCATTCCCCTCCGCCATGGCCTACAAACCTCCTACCAGCGGTCCTATGCTCCTGTACGAGCAGTGTGAACAGTAAAAACTCTCATTAGCAACCACTGTTGAAAACATCTGCAAGCCAACTACCGATTTAGATAATCACATGTTCAGTGAGCAACGGCCAAACTGTATCCAGACTGCATTTGACGCACAGGCAATGTGCCACCTTGTGCTTATGGAAGAGCTTAATTCCTTTAAATGTCAAAGAAAATTTCTAGTGGTACAAAAGATCTACTTGGTACTTTGCACTCCAGTCGTTTTCCCTGAAGGATATATGGTGAGAGATGGTGATTAGGGATCTTATGAGGACTTCATTCATTCATGTTGGTGTCTGTGCAACTGCTCTTGAATTTATTTAGCAGAGTGACATGTTGTCAAGGAACAACTATGCAGGCTACTCTAGCCATTACACCATATGCTGAGCACATGTTTTCTGAGTTACTTATATTGGGAGAATATGTGAGGCCACATACTCAGAGTGGAGCGTCCTTACTTATATCCTAACCTGTGTGCATGTTGGATCTTATATAGGTAAAGAAACAAAGGATATGTGATGTTCCTTTGTGTCAAAAACGTCTTTGTTTTACACTTCCTCTACTTCAGTCAGCCAGAGCAAAGGTGCCGAAAAAGCAGGTCCAATCTGTAAAACATGATTGCATGATTAAGATGTGTATATTAAAGAAAAAATATCCATCTACAGAATAGGTCAGTAGGTTAACCAGGGATTCAAACATATTACAGAGATTTAACCTCCTGGGGGGTCCCGTGGCTCTGCTCCAATATAGTCACGCAGTTAACAATCCTTTAGCTGCAGATTACACAGAAGGGATGAACGGCCCCAATGGGTGCATCATCGCCAGGACGCTCTCCTTATTCTGGGCCAGATGTTGTCGAACTATTAAAGAAAGCTCATTCGCGTGCTCGCACAACACACACACGCTTGCAAATGTAGTAATACAGCAATGTATTAAACTGGGGTGATCTTAATGGATTCAGCAGCCTTAACATACTCTCACTCAAATATAAACTGTTGAATATAAGAAGCTAGGTCGCTTTGAGCTCTCTCTCTCTCTCTCTCTCTCTCTCTCTCTCTCTCTCTCTCTCTCGCCTTTCTGAATAAATAATAGGCTATATATTTTTCTATATCACATTTCTAACAAAATGATCTATTTTATGGACAACTCTTTTTCAGTGCAGATGCTCATGTCACGCCAGATGTGCAGTGAACAGCCGAACTAAGCCGAAACGTGTGTCATCTTTCTGACAAATGTTTATGAAAAATGACGCTCAAATGACAAAAAAATAAGTTGCCTGTCTTTTCTTTTTTTTGTTGCATCCTTTGCATCTGTTGACAGAAAACAGACTGAATGCTCCATCGGTGACCCACCTTGACAGCAGAATGTCGCCCACAGGTAAACTCCAATCAGTACAGATCCAGCACACTTCCGAGGCTCCATGACAGCGGCGGAGCACAACTCCGTCTGTAGCCCGCTGGGGATGTCAAACTTCGAGGGAACAAGCAGCTCTGTAAGACTGCTGGTGATTTCTCTCTCTCTCTCTCTCTCTCTCTCTCTCTCTCTCTCTCTCTCTCTCTCTCTCGCTCTCTCTCTCTCTCTCTCTCTCTCTCTCTCTCTCTCTCTGTCTCTCGCTCGCACACACACCCGATGTGTCTGTCCTTGTGTTCGAGTCGTCTGTCACCTCAAAAGTCACTTTGGATGCCACTCTCTTCCCCCCTCTCTGCGCTCAGATTTATATCAAACATCTCGCGCGTGTCCTCTGCGTGTTCCCTGTCCTATCCGTGCGCGGTGATGATGACAGCCACCTGTCTATGGTGAGTGGGTAGTGCGCGTAGTGCGCAATGCCGTCAACTTCGTGTCCCCTCCAGTCATTTCGGGCTCAGCCTCATCTGCTTTATGGGTGATGATGACTAACGGAAAGATGAACACGCACGCAGGAATTCCAAACAGAGGGCGACATGCCGCTCCCCCCACACTTCTGAAAACTTTTTGTTTTAGTCATGCAAATGTTTCATTACAAATTTGTTTAAGCCTTGTTTGGCGCATGCTCAATAGTGCACTTGATCAGCAGGTTTAGTCAACATGATCTCGCTTTCAACCTTGCAAGCAGTGTCAGCCACTTTTACACAATTAGCACAGTACTCTCTCCCTCTCCTGTTTTTTCTCATAATGCTTTTCTGTTCCTTGTCCTCTTTCCTCATCCTCCCATATTTTTCCCCCTCTCCAGTCTCCATAATCTACCTTCTCGCTGTCACATGCATCACCTGTGGGATCTTCAAATCTCTCCTCCAGTTATTAACTTGTGTTTTCTACCAGCCAATAGGAACATGTCTAAAGGTTGGTGTTGGACCCATCCATTGCTTTGACATCATAAAGAATTCATGACAATTTATTTAGGGAAGGTGAGGTAGGTCTTCATATACACATGGAGTAGGCTGGGTTTAGCCATAAATGGTGGTTTGTGGATATATGAAACAACAAATAATGTATCCAAGAGGCCCGTTTATTTCAATAACAACTGCTCTCTCAGCATAGGCATAGATTATCTAGCCTGCTAATCAGGTGCCATGACTCATGTGCATTAAAGGTACAATATGTAACATTTCTGCATTAAAATGTCTAAAGACGGCCATACCTATGTTATATATTTTTTGAGTTGTGTAGTTACACTCTCACAAATGTTTCCACCAAACTTCAAACCCAGAGAAATCTGTTATTTTATTTTCAGACACGGCACGTTTCCTTTCCTTCCTAGTCGCCTGTCAGTGGCGTCATATAACCTTTCACCCTCTAGTTCCTCGTAACTTCCTTCAAAACACGGCACCCAGATGATACGTTTGAGCGTAATTGTAAATCATACAATGTCACAGAAAAATACTCCTAACCATAATACTGCTTTTTCTGCCACGCAGCATCATTTTGTGATTGATAACATGCCACTTTGCAACACAGTAATACAGCAGATATCTTAATTTATTGATACATATCAATATCGATCCAGTTTAACGTTACTACAATGTGTTGGTTGACAAGTAGCTAACTTAATGCTAGCTAGCTAATGCTTGGTGGATGACATTATACGGTTACCACATCGGTCAACATGCTCATAAAGTTATTGGTAGCATGACTGTTTTCACCACGGATAAAAGCAGCGCTGGGCTAACCCACGAATGAGTTTACCAGTAATGTTAACGTTAGCTGTAGCTATATATCGACGACTAATCTAATGCTAATTTAGCCAGCTAGGACCCGGTCTGTATGCCTGGGACAGCTGCAACACAGCCGGGATATGTAGCTTAGCCCACAGCCAGCCAACAGACAGCCACCATTACAGAAATCCATACAGTATAAGTACTATACAGCACTTAACTCCGGTGCCGGGTGCTTACGACACTAATGGCAGTTTAATGAAGCATCGGGAAACAGACCATATCAGACCCAGATCCGAGTCGCAACAGCGGCCATCCATAGCTAGTGTTAGCTGCGTCTCCGTTAGCGCTAGCTACCGGTGTTCGTGCCAGAAATCTCCTCCCTGCCGAATTTCTTACCCCTTTGTGTTTAGCTGTCTTTACAGTTAGCTAAATTAACCTGACAAGCACCAAAATGAATAGTTAAGATTAAAGCAAAGTGAAGGGGGAGATCGTTCCGGGCAGCTTGGAGATGTCCTGCTGCTGAACATCGGCCATCGGCCGTCCTCGGCTTTCACAGTTTTGAAAGTCATCAATTTCAGCATGTGGCAAAAAAAAAGGTTGATCCCAAACCATCTGCACATTATTATTTTGTTCACTCTTGAATTGGGGCCTTACAGATTTGCCTGTTTACACCCCATTTACTCTATTAACTAATTTACTCATTACTCATTATTATATTCTGCTCAAACCTTATTTTAGTATTACTAACCCTAACTCTCAGCTGGTATAGGCCTACTGTACATTTATAAAGAGGACATCATATGTTGCTATTTTGAGTTACAAGCATTTCTGTGCAGCAGCTGTGCAGCTGAGGAATCAAGTTAGATAAATAATGTCATGTTAGCATGCACCACTGAGCGCATCTTTATTCAGCGTGGCATCAGTCCAATTTGGTCAATTTTGGCGCTTTTGGCCAGTTGTTAAAGCATATTGTATCCCATAATTACCTCTAACGAGACTGCCCGAGCTTCAGTGTGGTGCTGTCAGCGGGAAGGGAAACACTTTACACCACCATGCCATGACATGAGATGGAGTATTATTGTGTGTGTGTGTGTGTGTGTGTGTGTATGTGTGTGTGTGTGTGTGTGTGTGTGTGAGAGAGAGAGAGAGTCAGTGTGTAGCCTCATTAGCTTGTACTAGTGCTGTGCCCGTTTGGAGCGCGTGTCTGTTTGGAACGGGCCAGTTGCGACCCAGTACTTTTGCTTTTTTCACAACTTTATTGTGTAAATTCTGATGTTAAACAAAATGCAGTTATAAATGCTTGGTTCCCAGTATTGCTGCTCGCATCATTTTAATGTGGCGTGCCCGTTCAAAGTGTTCTTGAGAACCACTCATAAGCGCTTTACAATTGGCCTCTCATTCACCCAATCACATACACAGATGGTGGCGAAGCTGCTGCACATTCAGTCTGAAGTGACAGAGAGAGATGACTGTGCTGACCGCAAGAGAAAAAGACCTTGCATTTGGCGTACAAAACTGGTGACGCTTTTTTTTTTTTTAAAGCTCTATTGGGGTTTTGAAAAGTCGCGGAGTCTAGCAACAAAGTCGCTAAATTGGTAGTCTACATCGATGACTTTCCATTTCCGGGATTGTTCAGGTGCTGCCGGAAATTCCGCCAGATGTCCGTCATTTCGGCCGGATGTCTGTCACCTTCCTCTTTCTTTGTGTTGGAATTCTAAACTCTGGTGGATTTCTGAGGACTATGGTTAATTCAATTTCAATTCAATTTTATTTATAGTATCAAATCATAACAGGAGTTATCTCAAGACACTTTACAGATAGAGTAGGTCTAGACCACACTCTATAATTTACAAAAAAAAAAAAAAATCCCCCAAGAGCAAGCACTCAGTGCAACAGTGGCGAGGAAAAACTCCCTTTTAGGAAGAAACCTCGACCCAGGCTCTTGGTAGGTGGTGTCTGATGTGCCGGTTGGGGTGTATCACAGTATAGGTTAACTGCTCCTCAGATCTCTGCAGGGTAAATCCAGACAGCTGAGTTTTCTGTTGCACGACTAAAACAACCAACATACACATGTTCCACCAAAACAAGTTCCTTTCCGAAGCTTTTTTGCAGCGGCACCACTGCTCCGTCCGACGCTTAGCAACACTCAAGACGATTGTAATTGTTTTTTAAGAAATGCCAATAAATCAGAGCACATTTTTCTTCTATACCGGAATGCTGTGTGGACTAGCCAGACCCTCCCCCGCAGCGCTGTGGAGGAAGGTCTAGCAATGCGACACAAATTGGCAACCGCTGCTGTACAGAGGCTCGTACAACAGTGTGCTATGTGTTTGTCTTCCTCTTAGTCACCCATTCCTTCTGACTTCCACTTCCTCTAGTTTTTTCCTTTATTGTTTAATCATCTACCCATCTGCCATCATTAATTGTTGATATTCCTTTCTGTCCTCTCACCTCCCCCTCAACCTTCCATCTCTCTTCCCCTTCCACTTCCACTTCTCTGTTCTGATACTCTTGCAGTTCTGACTGTGAGCATCAGATGCAGTGATGTCCTCAGACCGTTACGAAAGCGCCCAAAGCGCAACTTCTAGCCCTCACTATCTATCACTCTGATGTGTAAACCCCCGCCTCCCCTCCCCGTCTTTCTGTCTCCCTCTGGCTTCAGTCTGGACATAGTGTTTTACATGTATGTAGACTGCCATCATTTCACATTAAATAATTGTCCTTTTGGCCTAGCCTGCAGGGATTGGAGCTGGTAGAGTGTGTGTATTTTTGAGAGAGCAGGCTTATGTGTGTAGTCATGTGCTTTTGTCTGTGTGTGCACCTTTTTATTTAAAGTGCAGTCCTGTAGCTTATATGTGTGTTGTATCATATAGTCCAAATGAAAGACCCCCCCCCCCCCCACACACACACACACACACACACACACACACACACACACTTGCTTGACCTCACATATATTAACATATATGAATGACTTGAAAGCAGCTACTGTTAAAAAAAATTTGAAGGAAAATGACAATTTCCATCTGAAAAAGCTCCCCTCAGCCTTTTGGAGATTTGGAGTTTCCGCAGATTGTTTAGCTGTCCGGCCCTCACTCTCGCTACGGCATCTATTCTCAGTGAGAAAGTTCTACAATCCCACTGTAATAGCTGGTGAACATGGTGGAGCATTTACAGGCTAAAGAGCCTGATAATGAATATATTAGCTTTTCACGTATTACATTCATATTGCCGATCTTACTGCAATTTGCAGTATGCATGCACGTGGTTAAAAGGGCATACTTTTGTACGTTAGGACTTGTGCTTGACATTTGCACTATTTTTTGTATTATGTGGTTTGTTCGTGAACTGCTGCTGTGACATGCTATTATGGGGGTATTTGTATGGGGTTTAAATAAAATATCTACCAAAACCTAAAATAAACCAATACTAACAGTAACAGTCCTCAGCCTTCAGGATGATATGATTACATACATGCAAGAAGACCATAAAAAGCCACACTTAGCCACACAATAAAGATTACCTCCTTTTGTGATTTCTTTTACAATATATATATATATATATATATAATATTTACAATGTAGTGTTCAATCACTAACATTCTCACTTGGAGCAGTCATTCACACTGCAAAATAATCTCAGCTAGACCCTCGTTCTCCACAACGTTAACAGGCCTACGTACAGTACCCACTCATTTAGCTATGGCTGCAGTAAGTTTGTTCTTAGTTCTGGTATCCATGTGCTTCTGTGCAAAGTCATTCATTCTCACCTGGCTTTGACGAGGGGGCGGAGAATTCGCATCAGCTGTGTGCTTGGCCATCAGGTGGTATTTCATACTGGACGTACTGTGATGATAGCTCAGTTCACAATCCTTTTTTTGCCTCTGGTTTTTCACTTTTATTTCTTTTGTGTCTAAGTGAGCGAAAAACATGAACCAAAGATTTTCACTCAGACTGTCTACTCTCAAGACGGAAGACATAAAAGGTAAAGGTCAGGATCAAACCAGGCTGTGTTTTCTTTGAAAGCCAATACCTTAAGACGAGAAAGGTAAAGTGAGCAACACAACATGTTTTGCAGCATTTACAACGACCGTTCCACTGTGCTATAGTGCTACTGGCAGTCTGAGTCATGTAGTCAGAAAATGATAACACCCACAGTTTTTTATATGTGACGTTATAAGGAGTAGCACACGTGAGATACAGTCATCTTATTGCTTTGCTCCCTAGCAGTTCAATCAGTCACTGGATGCATGATCAGCTCTCTCTCTCTCAGAGCTATTTGCAACCACAGAGCCAGGAGCCTAGCCTGTAATTTCCCCCTGATGTACAACCTGAGGTTGCTTCATTAAGAATGTATGTGAGACTGACCTTGTGGAGAATGTGTTTCAGCCTTTCCATCCAGATCAGCTTCAATTCACAGCAGTGATAACAGATGTGAAGCAGAAAATCGAGTCTTTCTGTATACCAAGAAATTCCCCAGAGTGCTCCTATAATCACCTTTTCAATCTTTTCTCCTTCATTGCTGTACAGAAAGTGTCACAGAAAAATAAACTTTGTACACCCCAAGTCAATACTAAAGAAAGGTTAAACTGTACACTCTCTGAATGTGGCTCAGCATGAGCTGCTATTGTAAATTCCAAGCCTTGCCGTGACTTTAAATTGCAATACCTGACACATAAATGCAGGGCAGGTTGGATTCAGACTGTATAGGATTAGGCGTATTAAATAATGTTCCCTCAGATGGATCAGATTACCCTATGGCATAAGTACTAAATACTAAAATTTAGTCATAATCTCTATGAATATAAAAATAGTGTATGTAGATTTCATACAAAGTATTACTTGCCCCCAAGTGTTTATCGACAGTTTGCATTACATCCGATAAACACTTCTTGTTTTTACCTTCCTCACCAAAAAAACGGCTGTATAGGTAGATAGTACAAGCAGCTCATTACGACCCTCATTGGTTTGTTGTTATTTGGCGACCTCTAGTGGCTGTAGTAATTATGGCGTATGTATTACAAAGAGTATAAAGAGCACCATAGTCCTGAGGGCTATTTCACAAAACCAAGATAAGGGATTAAGCTGGGATTTGCCAGTTATCCTGGCTCAATATAGCCTTGACTCGGTTTCACAAAAGCAGAGGCACCTAAGTTACCATGGAGATTTATTCTGTACAGCTAGCCTGCTCCTGACCAGGCTAACAGCCAGGATTTATTAATCCTGGAGCCTTTTCTGTTCACTCAGCAGTGGTTTTACCTTATTATTATTAGCCTGCATTAAAATACAACAGGTATTGCTGTTCATTTAAGTACTGTTATTATTTAAAGTTGTGACCATTATTTTTCATAATTAGTAAAGTGACAGTCGTTGTTACTGTTATATTGCTGTATGAAGACTGCTGTTCATATTGTTGTTAGAAGTTTGATGAATATATTATGACAGTTGAGATCATTAGAAAAGGCTGATAAAGTTGCCAAATGTGTTTTAAATGAAGTCAGATACTAAGGGCAATATATAAAGTGTTGTACATGTGTGTGTTTCTATAGTGGACCAATGCACCTTGAATTATTTTAGTTGATTAATGTTTTTTGTATTCTTTAACAATAAAGGATTCAATAAAATGGCATTCTTAGCACACAATTTGTGTTGTCCAGTAAACTGGGACTATAATTTGGGAGAATTGTACAATTATAAACACCTATCCTGATTGTACAATCCTCCCTAATTATAGTCTTAGTTCATTGGACCAATAACTATAGAGTGTAGACTACTGTACATTCATGTAACAACAAGCAGACACCCCAATGGTTTTTGACCTTATATTTTGCTGGGGGGGAAATAACTGATGAATATACTCTGTTACATTCATGTTTACAGTGGGCATTATATTGATCACTTAATTATCTTTATAGTTTCTAGATTTTAGAGTCCAATTTCTTCAGTGTCTTTCTTTTCTATCTCCGTATATACGAGGGAGTAAAACATAGGCTATATGTAAAGAAGGAAACAAAAAAAACATGAGAAAAAGCGTGTCAGATAACAGCTGACCGACTGAATGATAGTCTAAAAATATACATTCACGAACTACTGCTCTTAACTGAAACCATCCAATGAGTTACTTGTCATTTGCAAAAACAGTTGTACACTTTGCATTAAAAGCGAGCAGTGGAAGTTAATATCACTTAGTAAATTTATATTTTAGCCCATGAGAGAGAACCAAGTAGTTCCCTTTTACAATGTTTGCCACGTGTTTAAAACTGTGACTGTTTAACAACAATAACAATAAATTGAACAGTCATATAACTTTTGGTGAGTCATTGGCAAACAACAGTCTGTTGTTTATGTATTAGGACATGTTGCATTTTTATTATTTGCCATGCTAGCTGCATGGCTCTCAGCATAGTATTGTTAGTCTGCCTGTCAGTGTCAGTGCCAGGAAAGTTTATACAGAGATGTCAACCACTATTTATAGTCACTGTTTCATTATCTTTATTGTGACTGTTAATGCCACTGTTCATCACACCCCCAACCGGCTCCGTCAGACACCACCTACCAAGAGCCTGGGTCTGTCTGAGGTTTCTTCCTAAAAGGGAATTTTTCCTCGCCACTGTTGCACTTAATGCTTGGGGGAATTCCTGGAATTGTTGGGTCTTTGTAAATTATAGAGTGTGTTCTATACCTACTCTATCTGTAAAGTGTCCTGAGATAACTCCTGTTATGATTTGACACTATAAATAAAATTGAATTGAAATTGAATTGAATGTATGGTCCCCACAGGATGAATCTTACTGACTTCGGTGATCCTCCTTTTCATCCAGCGTCACAAGGAAGTCAGAGTTTTATTCATCCTGTGAAATATCTCAGCATCTACTAGATTAACACAACATTGTGATGAATATGGTTCCCAGATGATGAATCCTACATAAATTGGTAATCCCTTGACATTTCCACTGGCGACAGTGGACAGATTGACGTTTGTGGTTTTTTAAATGAAATGTCTTAACAACTATTAAATGGATTTCCATGAAATTTGGTAAAGACATTCATGTTCCTCTCACAATTTCTTAACTTTTCATCTAGTGCCATTATAAAGTCAAGATTTTAATGTTCAACTACTTAGACCAAATATCTGCAAAACTAATGAAATTCCCCTCACCCTTAGCTGTACTTTTTATTTATTGCTTATCAGTAAATGTTGATATGCTAAACAAAGTTAAATGCATAACATGTGTAAAGGTTTCACTTTTTGCTCGTTTAGTACAAATAACTTATTTTACATATAATTCAGTACTTTTAAATTATGAATTTCCCAGCATCACTAGAAAATGCAAGTACATGAAATATGTTTTTGCTGGTCGCCTTCAAAAATATTTTTTTGTCTCAGGTTTTTTTCCCCATCCAAAGACCTGCAAGCTTGTTTATTTGTATGGAATCCTGAGGGCTTCACACCCTACCCTCTGTCACAGTCTGTCTGTCAGTCACATACATGCGCACACACAGGCATCACACACACACACACACACACACACACACACACACACACACACACACACACACACACACACACACACACACACACACACACACACACACACACACACACCTGTCTGCCAGAGTTAGATCTGTAGCTGTGAATAATAGAACAGTGGGCTGAGGTCAGACTGCTCAAGTGCAGGGGAAACTGGGGAGAGGCTTTCACTTAAGCATGTCAGCCATTTTTAATAAGTCAGAGAAACAAGTCATGTCTCCCAAACTAGGCCAAAGCACACAGCGCTTTGTTATCACCATGGACTGCCACTTGTAACAATATTTGTCGGGTGACAAAAGCCTGAAGGCTAGACAAGAAAGTTACAGCAGCTAATAACCGGAAGATTGCCAGTCGTTTGGATAGAGAAAATCAGTCAGCTGGGAAAAAAGTGCGGGGGAAATTATGAGCCACTGTCTCCTCTTGTAATTACTACTGATGATAGTGACCCTTTAATAAAGCAGACAAGCTTTGAGTAGAGCTGATCAGAAGGGGGGTGACAGTATGCTATATGACCTACAATACCTCACCATTACAAAATATATGCTCAAATTAACATAAATCAAAACAGAAAAAGGTGACCTTGTAAGCCTTATAGAAATAGTATGTGTTGTATCTAATTCCATTGTACATGTTTTTATTTCTTCCTGCATGTCTGCACTGCTCTATTATATTAATGATATTAATGACTGCAACCTTTTCCCATGCAGCTGCTCATCCGAAGATACAGACAACACGGCCACAAATTGTCAAATTGTCAAGATATTGATCTGTACCACCATGGCATCCTGATAGGTAATGTGTTTACTTCTCATTTGTTTGACCATATTTGAAATACTATTTATCACATTATTATTTCTGTCAAGCAGGAAGCAAAACCAGCTGTCTTTGTGGCAAAAAAGACGTTTGCTGCCATTAAGTGGTGATACTGTGTCATTACACAATCTAATTGCTCTCCTCCATCTGGTCTTCTCTAGTCCATACTCAAATAATTCATGGTATTTGCATACAGAAACAGGGCCAGATTAACCCTGGTGCAAAAATAAGATGTGGGCCTATATTAACCTCTGTTTCTTCCATTGTCTTTGCATGCATATTACTCATTAATTAGCAAGTAGTTGGAGGCAAATTCATTAAGACATATGCACCATGTAACTCTGTACAAAAAGGGTTTATGTAATAATGCAGATGTCATCTTAAGGTCCCAAACATTTAATTTGTTGATGCTTTTGTGTTGCAAATAAATTTGCAGTTAATCAAGTTAACACAAATAAATTCCCATGCCCTAAACCTACAGTCCTCCCCAGGGTAGTTGCCCACTTTGCCTGGTTGTAAGCATAAAGGTAGCCTAAAGGCCCTGACACACGGACCACATGGCCAACCGTTGGCAGAAAAGGCAGTCGGACTGATCAGTTGGCTCCCCGAGGTCCAAACAGTGCCTCGGAACACACCGAAGCGACGCTGTTATGGAGACGTAATACATCTTCATAACAGCAGGCGGCGCTAATCTGTATTGTCGTCCAAACAATTAAAACCAGGCAGATGATTGGACGAACACGTCATGTGGGTCTGGCTGCTGCTTCCAGATTTTGGATTTTTTCAACCAGCCAATGCAGCCATTAATGGTGGCTCATTCAGAATACGATCTCATATTGTACGAAGATAGTTCACCGAAACGTGTTTCTGAGAACATTTTAAGTGAGAAAGTTGCTGAATCTGTCATTTCAGATCGACAAAGGTCAGTTTGAAAGATTTTCGTCAGATTTTGAGAGGCTTAGTCACGCTCATCCCGCACGCCATTTCCAGGTGAGTCCGAACTGCCCTGTCTCCAACTGAACACGTTGGGTTGGCCAAAATGAAGGCCGACAGCTCCTCCAACGGACGACAGCACGAAACACACCGAACAGACTCGAGTCACTGACCTCGCCAGACTGTCCAACGGCATCAAATTAGTTTTGCATTGCCAGACCTATCTCCACAACGCTGTGGAGTAAGGTCTGGGTTGTTTGCATGTCTTTAAACACACTGTTAAATAAACACGTCACAATCATCGTGGGTGCAAAGATGGTGGCTCTGCAAAATGGTTTCGGGAAGGAACTTGTGTTGGTGGAACACAATACAATAAATAAAGTTAAAGGTGCAATATGTAATACTGACAGCTAGTGTTTAAAATAGTTACTGCAGTACAAATTCAAAATACTGGAGAGAGTCATCTGTCCTCTCCACCCGACGGACAGACACACTTCCTAGGCTTAGAATTATGGTAGGAACCGTTAAAAACACAACAACCTCACCGTCCTCTCCACTCGACGGACAGACGCACTTCGTTGGCTTAGAATTACGGTGAGAACCGCTAAAAACAACACTACCTTGCCCTCCTTTCCACCCGACTGAACACACTTTGTTGGCTTAGAATTACGGCAACAATCGCTAAACACACTGCACCACTTGCTGCTATTGTGCCATATTAGGACACTTCTGACCTGACGCACTTTACGGTCTTTTCGCTGTACTTTACGTTTCCAATCATCACCAAAATTGTTAGCAGAATTGATCTATACCCATCTAACAATCTACGTATGAATTTTCATATATGTACATGGACATTTATATGTCTAATTAGTATATGGAAGTGACTTTGATGAGGGAAAGTACTAAGAACGCTCGGGCGACGGTCTTTCCCTCTAAAAAGTTTCTATTTTTACTGTACGAAAGAGCTTTTATTGCATAATTCTGAGTTGTTGAAGCATGTCACTTTATTGTGAAGGACGAAAGTAAGATCCGGTAGTTTTGACAGCATTGATGGGACTTAATACCCCCGAAAAAAAGCAGTAGCGCCCAGCGTTTACAGCAAGGAGATAGGGGTGTCCGGTTATAGCCAAGGGTAGCGCACAGCTAATTCACCGGTGATAGCGTTATTTAGCCAGCTCTTGTAAAGTAAAAGCTAAATTATAAAAAATAAAGCTATTGCACAAATCAAATTGTCTTCAAAACTTGCCATTTCAGTGTGTAGCTTAAGTTTGTTGTTGTTTCCTGAAGCGAACAGAGTTTAAGCAACACAGAAATCAGAAGATGAGGGACATCAGGCATGTGAGCCACGCACAGGATGTCAGGCAATTATCCTGGAAATGTAATTCCGTTGATCCAGACTACGCTAGCCTGAAAAACAGGGCTGGAAAATGTATTTAGTACATTAATTAAATTTCTTTTAATCATCATCATCATTACAGTACTTACAGCTGGCTGGACAATATGGTGCATGTGGCACAAAACAACTCATTATGCATGGAATGATAGTGTGCATGTTGTTGCATGTATAATTACAATGTTACATTTATACAAACATGAATACTCAAATAATACACGCTACGATAACCTGCGTTATTGCTTTCATTCCCTTGGAATCCTGTGCATGCACCTTACAACCAATGACAAGTTGCATCTTGAACACAGCAGTTTGCAGTAGTCATTACAGGTTCCAAACCATAGCTTGAGCTTGTTTCTACAAAAGAAGTATACAGTGTGAATGTTTTATTGAGCTTTATCAATAAGTAACAGTCAGACCGGACAAACTGGAAAACAAGAATGTGCTGTTGGAGAGTATTTGTGAGTTTGTGTGTGTGCATCAAGGTGTGCTGAAGTACATCTGCAGAGCAGGGGTGAAGATCAGGACTGTTCCAAGTATTGCCACTGTAAGAAAAGCCCACAGAAAAATCCTGTCCAACACCTGAGCCACGAACTTCCAGTCTTGAACAACCTGAATGAGACACAGAGAGAGAGAGAGAGAGAGAGAGAGAGAGAGAAAGAGACCGAGACAAAAATGAAAGGTCCACAGGTGTGAATCTGTGTCAGACTCTAGCACTTTTCACAGTGAAAACATCCTTCATTCAGGACACAAGAACTACGTTTTGTCATTTTGATAGCAATTATAGAGCAAATTAGATCAATTTAACAAACAATAAGCTGTAACAGTATAAAATATGCAAGCAAACACTTTTATCCCATGTCTGCTCACACACCTCCCGTATGAAGTGCTCCTTTTTGATGTGACGGCTGATGTAGCGAACTGAACTGGTTGCTTTCTCCAGCATGGCCAGCCAGGCTTGGTTCTCGTCCTCCTTCCCTGCAAGGGGGCCTCTCTGCTGGCCAGGAGCCCCCCTCCTCCCCAGACCTTTGCGGGCCTTCAGCTCCGGGCTGCGCATCTCCATATCTGGAAAGTGGTATCTGAGGATAATGGACACTAACTGTTTAATTCACTTTTACATATTTATCTTCTAATGTGTCCTGGCAGATAATAATTGAATAGTTGATATTTTGGGAAATACACTTATTTGCTTTCTTGCTGGGAGTTAGATGGGAAGATTGATACCACTCTTATGTCTGTACACTTAATATGAAGCTACCACCACGAGACAGTTAGCTTAGCCTGGCTTAAAGACTGGAAACAGAGGGAAACTGCTAGCCAGGCTCTGTCCAAAGGTAACACAATCCGCCTACCAGCACATCTTAAGCTGACTGATTAACACGTTATATCTTGTTTGTTTAATCCATACAAAAAACGGCAATTGTCCATTTCACGAGGGTTATGTGTCAGACTATTTCTTGGCCAAGACCAATATCTTCCAATGGTCTCTGCTTAGCTAGTTAAAAGGCTGGCTGTTTCTCCATCGCAAATTTGTACGCTAAACTACGCTAATCTTCTCCTCTAACTCTTGGAAAGAAAGCGAACGAGCATTTTTCCCAAATGTCAAACCATTCCTTAAACTAAAGTTAATCCTATATTACCTGTCAGTGTGACCTCTCATACACAGCAGTCTGGGCAGTCTCTGAAGGAAGAGGCTCTTTACCCAGGGGGCCATGGGGTGGTAAGAAGCAGAGGAACGGTGGTGGACATTGATGACAAAGACGGTGACGATGATGGAGAAAGTGACAAAGATCATGATGAAGAGAAGGTATTCTCCAATCAGTGGGATCACCTGGAGATAGAGAAATGTAGTGGTTACTGAATCAGTTAAATAGTTGACTCAAATGTTTGACATCTTTTTTGTTTTCCTTAGGAAATAAGGACAGGAACATAAGGAATTTATGACAAGAAATTAGTTTATTTATTACATCACAAAATGTAAAAACTTCACATTGTCTGCTTCTTAAAGGGGCACTCCACCATTTTTATCACATGACGTTCAGTTTGCTCTTCACGAGGAGTACCACTCAGCCTGTCTGCTGTGGCTCTGGAGAGAGCTTCCCAAAGTTTAAAAAAAACATGTTTTTGAGTGCCCCATTAAAAATAGTAATGCTGCAGTTGGTAACTTTTTTTAAGTTTTTTTTTTTTTTTACTGAAGCTGTCACTGTATCCTGACAGTAGTACATGAGACAGATTATCTGTGGATAAATTATTGATCCATTGCCTCCACCTAGTGCCTTCACTGCATAAAACAACCAATCAAAGCTGAGGAGTGCTCATGAACTGAGATCAAATTGTCAAACTAGGTAGCGCTGATTAAATGTAAATCAAGATTCTGTTACTGCATTGTCTATTTTTCGCCTCAAATGTTATTAAACATTTAGTGTACTGCTTAGCTTAAAAATTAGAACGTTTCTGACCCAGGAGCCTTTTTGAAAACAATTGAGCCAAAACCAAGCACTGCCCACCAGCCATAGTATCACCAGAGTAATTTTGCAGTTATTTGGAAAGAATTTTGACCTGAAGATGGCGCTAGATGAAAGATTAAGGCATTGCTAAAATTATACTGCAATCCATCAAATGGTTGTCAAAATGTTTCATTCACAAACTAAAATGTCAACTTTATGGTGACACTACCAGAGAAAGAATTTAGGAGATTAGGATTCATCGTCTGGGAACCATGAATGCCTGTACAAAAGTTTGCCCCATTAAATCTAGTAGATGTAGTAGATGAATGAGTGAAAACTGTGGTGGTGTTAGATGTAACGTCAGAGGATCACCAAATTCACAAAGTCATTAGAATTAACCCACAATGCATGGTGGTAGTTGAAGCTTTATTAGTGCATGTATAGTACTTTTTTACATTGCATTGTGGGGTGATTTGATATAAAATAATCCTCAATAAAGAATACGGAATAGTGTAGTATACAGTATAGTGAAATGTAAGTGATTTTGGATGCAGTCATTGTCTTTTTGAGCTCTGTAGTCTTCTGTATTGAACTGAGATGTATCTGAAGTCGATAGCTTCTTAATTGAGTTGACATGCAGTTTAATCTGCAGTTAATTGAGAGGGCTGTATTTATGATCTGGGCATGCTGCAATTAAGATTACAATTAAGATAACTGAACACAGGAAAAAGTAGGATATATTTCAATATTATAGCCCAGTAGAAACTTTTTAAATGGAACTTGCCTTCTACCATCTTAGAAAACCCACCTTCGAAGATGAAGGGATGATTTCTTCTATGACCAAGAGGAACACAGTGAGCGACACCAACACTGAAGTGGAAAGTGACAGTTTCTCTCCTTCGTCTGATGGCAAATAAAACACCAGCACAGTCAGAAAGGAGAGGCCGAGGCATGGGATGATGAGGAAGAGGGTGTAGAACAAGGGCAATCTCTTGAGGATGAAGGAGTAGGTGACAAATGGGTACCAGTACACCCCATCTATCCTGCTTCCCCTTACTCCTGTGGCATTAAGGATCTCCCACTCGCCGTTATCGAAGAAGTCTTTACGGTCCACGTAGTGATCCACCAGGACCAGGTCCACCATGTTTCCATCGTAAGTCCAGGAGCCAAACTTCATGGAGCAGTTCTGTCGGTCGAAGGGGAAGAAGGTGACATCCATGGTGCAGGAGGACTTGTAGCTGGCGGGGGGAGTCCATGTTATGGTACCATCCCAGCGCACAATGGCTTTGGTCATCAAGGAACCCTCGAAGCGACCATCCGCACTGGGAGAAGATGAGAAAGAAAGGGGAATAATAAGTCATTAAGACCAGGCACGGTAAGACGATCTATAAGGAAAGGAAAATGGATGTATGTGCCTCAGAATGTGCTACTGATGTGTGCAGAGTGCTGCCTAACTCACTTTTCATACAGGACGATGTCAGGCAGCCATATAGTCTCTGAAGGCACTCTGATGGAGGTAATACCTCCATAGTCATCTGGGTTCCACTTCAGCTTCACGTCAATCCACTCCTTTAAATAAATAAATAATAATACGTTAAAAGTATGTTAAGTAACATAATAAGACACTAGACTAAGCTTAGTTTCGCTTTGCCAGGCCTTCCTCCACAGTGCTGCAGAGGAGGGTCTGGCTAGTCGACACAGCATTCCGGGATGGGAGAAAAACTTGCTCTGGTTTACTGCCAATCATAAATTCCAACATAAAGAAAGCAGAAGGTAACGGATATCCGGGCGAAAAAGAATGTGATCCTGCGTAATTTCCGGCAGCCCCGGAGCAATCCCGGAAGTGGAACGTCGTGACTATAGACTAGCTTAACAAGTCTTGTAAGTGCATCTTTTCCATTTCAGCACCATGGACAGAGTCAGACTGCTAACTGCACAAAGCAAATGGAACATGTCTCTTCTTATTGCACTTTTTGAAATATGTGAATATAAAACTTCAATATTTACATTACATTTGTGAGAACTTGAATAGTCCTTCATTAAAATCATAAACCATTATATGAGACATGTGTGTACATGTTTTATAGGCTACCATAGCACATTTCAGCTAATAAAATGATTATCGCCTAAACATTCCAACCATGGAGAACCCAAATTGTTGCACACTTTAAGAATCCCTAGATGTTAAAATAGCACCCCACAATTTAATAATCCAGCATTTTTAAATGTTAGCATTTATTTTACCTGCCATAGCCAGACATTTGTAGTCATCAGTTGGTTCTTTTCATCCTGCAGGAAGACAGGAAAGAAATGAGTTCACCATTTATACATCTTAGTGGTGCTTACTGTGAGCAATAAAAGAGGCTAATGAGGTGTTGATGAGCAAACCAGAAACTGGAGACAAAACGTTGAGTGGGATGAAAGAAAGTACTTAAACCTAGATAAAAAAAAGGAAGATTTTTTTCCCCAGAATGTATTAATTGCTTCTCTTGCTTGCCACTAAGAAAGCAAACTGGAACAGCTCGGCGGTTAAGTGCCTTGCTTCAGGGTACATCTACAGTAATGAGCAAGAGAAGCTCAAGTTACTCTCCAATATCACTGGCTATACTAATATATGTTCCGTTGCCGCATTTGCTCAATACGAAGTATCGACATATAAGACAGAGGCATGGAAAGAGGATGATGGAGAGGAGTTAGGAGGAGGAGGACAAAGACAGTAATGAGTTTCTGGTAGTCAGAAAGGTTTTTCTATGTACAACTCCAAATCAGAAAAAGTTGGGACAGTATGGAAAACACAAATAAAAAAAGAAAGTAGTGATTTCTAAATGTACTTTGACTTCTATTTCATTGCAGACAATGTGAACACAAAATATTTCATGTTTTGTCTGGTCAACTTAATTTCATTTGTAAATATACATCCTTTCCTGTCATTCAGACCTGCAACACATTCCAAAAAAGGTTGGGACAGGAGCAATTTAGGGATAGTAATCAGGTAAATTGGTTAAATAATGATGTGATTTGAAACAGGTGATGTCAACAGGTGATTGTAATTATGATTTGGTACAAAAGCAGCATCCAAGAAAGGTCTAGTCCTTTAGGAGCAAAGATGGGCCGAGGATCGGCAGTTTGCCAACAAATACGTGAGAAAATTATTCAAATGTTTAAAAACAATGTTCCTCAAAGAAAGATAGGAAGACATTTGCTTATTTCACCTTCAACAGTGCATAACTGTTGAGGAAGAGGATACGGGTACTTGACTGGCCTGCCTGCAGCCCGACCTGTCTCCAATAGAGAATGTGTGGCACATTTTGAAGCGCAAAATGCGACAACGTAGACCCTGTACTGTTGCCCACCTTAAGACTTGTTTGCAGCAAGAATGGGACAAAATTACACCTGAAACACTTCATCACTTGGTGTCTTCAGTCCCTAAACGTCTTTTAAGTGTTGTGAAAAGGAATGGCAACATTGCAAAGTGGTAAATGCTTTACTGTTCCAACTTTTTTTGAAATGTGTTGCAAGAACCAAAATAGGAATTTTGTTTTTTTGAAAAAAACAAAAAATAAAAATCATGAGGAACACATTAAATTATATGCTGTTGTATTGTCTAAACTAGAGAAGAGAGAAAATCTATGGGATAGATTTGTCTGATCTCGAGAGGCACTGAGGCACACCTGATTGCATGCCCATCCTCTCTGAAAACAAACATTGATCTGAGTGTGGAGTTTTATCACAGTAATTTAGCTAAAATACCACAAGATGGCACTCTTCTAAATGTTATTTCTGCGTGGCAGAAGAACGAACATCAAAGGCTGTTGTAGTCAAAATGTGTCCCTCTGTGGAGTTGTGGGAGCAGCTTTGTGTGTGTGTGTGTGTGTGTGTGTGTGTGTGTGTGTAAATAATAAATGTGATCTGGTTCCTCTCAGCCTGATGGCCTCATTACTTCCTCTGCTGTTCAAGACCACTTTGGACCTCTTGTAACCTTTCTTCTTCTCTCTTCTTTATACTCCATCTTCCTATCTGTGCCCCTTTAACGTACTCATATTATGCTCATTTTCATAATTGTATTTAGAGGTTATATCAGAATAGGTTTACATGGTTTCATTTTCAAAAAACACCATATTTTTGTTGTACTGCACATTGCTGCAGCTCCTCTTTTCACCCTATGTGTTGAGCTCTCTGTTTTAGCTACAGAGTGAGGCATCACACTTTACTATCTTTGTTGGGAGTCACACATGCACAGTTGCTAGTTAAGGACTACTAGCCAGTCAGAAGCAGAGTATGAGGGAGTACCATGCTAGCAGCTAGGTGAGCATTATCACGTTCGTCTCTGAAGTAAAGGCTGGACTACAACAGAGCAGTTTGGAGCAGTTGGTGAACAGTGTTTTCTGTTGGAGATGGTAAGTCCCTTTGGGGGGGGGACTTTGGGCTTTTTCACTTTGTAAACCTATAACATGCACAACAAAGATATATAACACAATAAAGAAGAGGGGAAAAGCCAAAAAGCATAATATGAGCACTTTAAATCCCACAGCTCCTTGTCCTCCTCCTCGTTTATCCTCACAATTCTGTCCTCGGTGTTGCTTCTATACTATAGCCAACCATTTCCAACCTGCCTTTCTTTGTCTTTGTATTGGCTTTTCTTTGCCCTGGTTATATTGTATCATTTCTTCTTAACATTAAATAGTAACCTGTCCCTTCCTAAAGAGATGATGAGCCATCTCTGAACAATCTCTACAAAATGTTTAGACTTCTTTCTATTTCCTCCCTTGCCTCTTTCTTCTTTCAAAATAATAATCTGTCCTCTTTGTAGGCTATATTCTTATTTGATCAGTGATGGTGAGTTTCACTTCCTTCTCTCCTTACTCATTTTCTTTCTTTCCTCTATCGTTCCAAAAAATACCCCTCCAACGTCAGAAGTCAGAAGACTGTTACCAGATTTTATTAACCATGTTACAAAAAGCAATTTTAATGTCTGCAGAAAGCTTCCTTAACTTAACAGTTACACACAACATAAGTATGTGTGCTTTGTTGGTCTCCTGGATGTATTAGAGCCTCTATGTCTGGTTCCACTTTACTCAAGGGCGCTCAGGATGTGATCACTGCAGAGATAGTTTAAAATACCCTCATCTATCTAATATTAATATAATACATAATGTATGGCATGGACAGAGCCAGAGCTGCCATGTAGGACACGGAGGCCATGTCCTCACGATTTTATTTTATTAGTGGGCTTCATCTATTGGCTTTTCAAAGGTCAGCCTGATTTTATTGATTTTCCTTCTTCCCGTCTGCCTCTTTCAATATAACTAAAATGCAAAGTAATCTCACAAGATGCATACAAATCAAATGCAGATGCTTCAATCAAAATCTGTTAAATATTTTACATAAATAACAATTTATTTCTTTTGCTGAGAATTATGACAAAAATGGCCTAATCACTTTCATTCACATCCACTATGATATCCAGTTTATATACAGTAAACCTATTTTCTTTTCCCATCTAACACAACTACAGGAACCACAAACTGGCCTTAAAGATCACCATAGAGTTGAAAACAAAGAACAAAGAACCAGGATGAATATCACAAGGTAGTATTCAAGCAGGTTAACAATACATTAGGATCGAGCATGTACTGTATGAGCTTTGCTTTGCATGTGCTGCTAGACACAGCCCAGAAGGCCCATTTTAAAACTTAAAATAACTTGACACTTCTCTACGCTATATGCCTCCCGTGTGTTTGTGTATCCAGTAGGGCTGCTAAATTATGGAAAAAAATATAATCACGATTATTTCGGTCAATATTGAAATCACGATAATTTAACACAATTACTTGTTGACTTCTGGAAAGATGTTGCAATTTTTTTACTTAAAAAAACTGTGGAAAAGGTTAAATAAAACAACAGTAAAAAAAAACACATACAAAATGCTTCAATACTTTTCCTATTTTTTTCATTCAGAACACAAGAGAAAAGAGTTTACTTGCAAAATGTAATAAGCTAAATAATATTTTTTCTCAATTATTCTGTTTTTGTGATCATTGGGAGCCAAAATCATAATCACGATTACATTTTGATTAATTGCACAGCCCTAGTATCCAGGTGTTGTTTCCTCACCACATCAACCAGTTGTGAGATCTTGAGTCCAAAGCATACAGTGATAGTGTCGTTGGAGTGCTGGACAGGCCGCACCCACTTCTGGTAACCCCTGAAAAGGTTTCTCAACAAGGAGTCCTCCATCTCGGCCAGCGACACAAAGTCTTCCTGAGCTGGAAGGAGCCAGAGAGAAAGTAGTGATGAGGACAAAATTGACAAGAAGCAAGCTTGGGAGAAAAAAATGTTTATGGATATGATTATAAGTAGTGCTGAAATTCGAGATTAGTCTAAAGCTGAGGCTGCTGCTCTGCTAATGTGCTGCTTTTGCTACGCAGGCTGTGTAGACATTGTGTTACACTCACTACTGTGCCGGAACACATCTTGTGCGGATACTGACGTAGGACTGATATCGCTGCTGCTTGTGACTTCAGATGTCATTGTCACCCTTTTCCAACACTTGCATGTTTAAGAACATACAAAGACACAGTCATGCATGAACAAAGTGAACCACCTCCCCAAAGTCTCAAAAGCAAGTGGAGGGAAAAATTAAGTCAGGCCCTTAGAGTCTCACACACACACACACACACACACACACACACACACACACACACACACACACACAC
Organism: Gymnocephalus cernua; assembly: GCA_023631565.1. Classification (NCBI taxonomy): domain Eukaryota; kingdom Metazoa; phylum Chordata; class Actinopteri; order Perciformes; family Percidae; genus Gymnocephalus; species Gymnocephalus cernua. The sequence goes on along the minus strand of CM042427.1, from coordinate 9,262,606 downwards.
ACACACACACACACACACACACACACACACACACACACACACACACACACACACACACACACACACTCAGTCAACCCTGGACTGACAGCTGTTCATGGCCGAGCGAATGCATCTAAGCTCCCAAGGCTGACAAAATGATCATGCTGACATGATCACCTCAGACAGAACAACTGCCAGGGGAGACAAGTTGAGCTCAGAGCACTTTGTGCAGCCAGGCACAAGACATAACAGTCAGTTACAGAGTGACGCTCACGCTGAGCAGGAGGCGATGCGATGAAGGAACAGTGCTTTCACTGCATCAGCCACCCGTTCAAGTGCAGACAGCTGGGAGATATGAGGAAGACAATTCCAGAAAACACACTGTAACTCAGTTTAGTTCGACTAAAAATACACAGCCAGACTGTTCCACTGTTCTTAAAGTTTGCATACTTGATTTAACTGAGAGCCAGCTTGTTCATCAAGAGCTTTATATGTCCTGTCAAATTGTCCTTGAGCAAGACACTGAACCTCTTCCCTGTTACTCATTGTAACTCACTCTGAAAGACGCAGATGACAGCGGCATTTGCTGGACGCTCAGAGCATTATGTGGTATTTGAGCTGCACAACAGAGCCTCCCTCAGTAACTATCAACTCAGAGCTCTGAGCATTCAACTACATAAGAGGAAGATATTTGGCATTGCAACACTATTTGGCATTGCCAATGGTAGTGTTGCAACAGAGGCTGATAGACAGTATAGAGAAGTTTGAATCAACAGCCTCTCAAACAAGGGGAATGGAGCAGAGGAATGGAGAGAGCTGATAAGGGAAGGAGTGATACAAAGTGACCCAGAGCAATTCCCTTCAGTGTCTGAGAGACAGAACAAGAGGGCAGGGTAGAGGTTGGTACAGAAGGAAAAGTGAACTGGGGCAAGGGGAATGAGAACAGACAGCAAAACAGATAGCAAGGAGAAACAAATTCCCATTCCAGCTTGTTTCTTAACACAAGGTTCTGAACCACGCAAGCAAATCCCTCTCAGCCGACATGCAACACTTTATATTCTGCTACTATAATTCACACTGGAGAGATACAATTTTGTTTTGGGGTTGATTAAAACTGAATTTCCGCTGTACAAAGACATTAAGAATGGTACAAGAAAGTTCATTTTGGTACCTGGTTTTAAAATAAGTATATTAGTTTAGTCAAATTGTATGTGTTTTTGTTTTGTCATGCATGTTTAATTTTTCTGTCTTATAAGCATTTTGAGGCAACAGCTATCGCCATCTTTATTTTTGCAAGGTTAGTGGAAGGCACATAAATCTGTTTAGTCCAAGAACTGGTAACACCAGATAACATTACTGACTGAGACATAATGTTACTGAATCCTAGATGCTTCGTATTAACAATAAGCTAAAACAAATTCTGAACAAATTATATTTTGTTGGGAGCAAAGCACACTTTTTTACTAATCAGGAGTGACAGTGTTTAATTCTGCAGATGGATGCAGGTTGTTGAAGAAGATTGCATTAGAATAGTAGTTCATTTATCCATTTGTCTGTCTTTCACATACAAATTTAATTTGTATTTCTTTTTACAAAAAATTACGCTTTTTCTCATTGAAAGGTTACTTTTTAATTCGTTTTCATGTTTTTCGTCACAGAAAAAGGCCATTGAATGAAAAGGTTTTATCATAGTTAATATCGTAGTTGATGATATTACTGGAAGTAACACTACCATGTATTTTTGGATCCAACAAAGCTACCATGGCACCTGTTTGGTGAAGTGTTGGATTTGTTTCAATGAGTTAGGTATATTTCTTCTTTTTTTCTGTTGTTTTCTGTTATGTGCTGTCTTTAAATTCATTTCTTCTTACTATTTTAAGGATTAGGCTTATTGTAAATAAATCCCTTTAAAATACCAGAAGCAGTAATGTTTTAGTCCATCTCATAATACTTGACTCTGACCCTATAATTCTGTGGCCACACCAAGTCCATCTGTTCCAATTGGTCACAAATATATACTTTAATTTGTTTTTGTTAAAGGCTCGGGGGGGGGGGGGGGGGGGGGGGGCAAATCATATTTCAGAGGTGGCACCCCGTGCCCCTCTTCTAGCCCCCTGTGTTCAGACTCAGACAGATTACCTCCCATTGCATCAGATCCCCTGTAAAGCACTCCGTTTGTAAAGGCTTGAAAAGGGCCATCAGTACACTCAGTCAGCTGAATCCTATCTACCATCTCTACAGGAAGCAACTGTTTCTCAAGATCCTCATCAACAAAAACACAGGAGCCAAACTAGTCAAACCCCACAGGAATGGATTCATCTATAAGAGCCTCCCTCAGATAGAAACTGTGAGTGTGTGTGTGAGTGTATGCGTGCGTGCGTGTGTGCGTGCATGTTTGGTTTGGTGAAGGGGATAGTATTGATTAGATCGTACAGTCTGATTGCTGGGGGATGGGGATTACATAGTTCAGCCTATGCATACACCGTTTGTGTGTGTGTGTGTGTGTGTGTGTGTGTGTGTGTGCGCGCGTGCGTGCGTGCGTGCGTGCGTGTGTGTGTAAGAGAGAGAGAGTTTACAGTTTGCTGATGATTGATACAGACACAGGGGTGACCCAGCATTCAGGCAAACACCCTGCCTCCTCCTCAATCTAAAACACCCCATGGAGGACACTGTTGTACGATCACCTTGTCACATCCACCGTCTGTTCACTGTGGGACCACAGCGGGATGTACCACTGAGAGGGTTAAAAGGATGAGAAGGAAAACGGGGGGGAACCTGTTTTATTCTTCACACTAGGGTAAATGACAGGCAGTTAAACGTTGTGTTTTTGCCTTTTATGATTAGATAAGATCAACTTTATTGATCCTACATTCAGGAAATTCAAGACCTACATTTTTCCCAGACTGTCTAGACCGCCTGCGTGTGTGTGACACTGTTTCTTAATGCAGTCATCACTGATTTCTAATAGATGCATAGACTTTTGGAAAATAGGACATTTTTGAAGACAAGAATCAGGACAGAATCATGAAGAAAGAGAGAGAGATCCGAGCTTTACAATCTAAGCTGCAGCCCTGCTCTTGTTTACCCACAATGCAACAAGACAGGTATATCTCGAGGGTAACCAAGACTTTTCATAACGGTTTACCTCATCAGTCAAAAGGCCTTTGAGGCATGTTCTGTACTGTATGTGAGCACACACGTGTTGGTTCACACATAGTCATTGGATGTCAAAGACACTGAGCATGACATGACCCGAGGTGACTGCATGTGTGCAATATTACTGTACACAGCCTACACCTGCCATTTTCATTGGAACTACTTACCACCAAAGAAATAATCAGCAAGGTACAGTATATCTGGATTATCCAAAGTAACTCTGACATTTTTTTCTGGAAAGACATGTTGTGGTTTAAAGGCAATGTTTTAAAAGCTGTGAATGCTACAATTAAATGTTCCATTCATGCGTATTTAGTTGGCGGCATATACATCGAAGGTGAATATCTAAACAAAAACCAGTATATCTTAATAGCGCTAGAGAGAAGTGAGTTTTTTTTATTCTGGTGAACTGAACCTGAACCTGAAATCCAAGTATGACACTGCATGCCAACCTGCTGACATAATTTCTTTGAAGGAAGCTCAGCGTCACTTTAAAATGTGATTCCACATGAACTTATCTGCGGACGGACACTGACAGCTAATGGGTCGCTGAAGATGGATTAATCATTTTCATCAATTTGTCATCACTTCTTCCTCCAGCTCTCTCTCTCACTAGCACACACCCAGACACACACACACACACACACACACACACACACACACACACACACACACACACACACACACACACACACACACACGCAAACATGCAGCATGAATATACAGCAAGAGAGACTACAGCATGTGCTGCCAGGAGCCCCTCCATCTCAAGATTAGAGTAAATGCTTTACAGTAAGCTGATAGCAACACACACACACACACACACACACACACACACACACACACACACACACACACACACACACACACACACACACGCAAACATGCAGCATGAATATACAGCAAGAGAGACTACAGCATGTGCTGCCAGGAGCCCCTCCATCTCAAGATTAGAGTAAATGCTTTACAGTAAGCTGATAGCAACACACACACACACACACACACACACACACACACACACACACACACACACACACACACACACACACACACACACACACACACACACACACACACACACACACACAGTAGGAAAAAGAAAGCACACAGCAGTTGGAAGTGTCTGCTTTTCTGCAGCTCAGCACCCCAATATTGCATTCTCTACTTTTCATAACAAAGCCATACCTGATTTCCCAATTAATTTCAATGTTTTAATTGTGCCATATTGTTCTCATGCAGCATGATTTACAGCCATGCTCAGCCATACATTACATACATTTTTTTTCAAACTATTTCACCACCTAAGAGGCATGGACCGGACGCAGCACATTGGCCAATTAGCCTACTCTGTTGATGAATAAGACTGTAACGTGCTGGGAACCCCAAATCCTCACCAGGGTTAAAATGCTTGTGCGTCCTAAGTCAACACCCTTTGTTTGGATAAATAAGATGCTAGTATCGCAGCTTCAACTGTTTAAAGACAAATGTGGTTCCCGATTCTTACCTTGCATAGTAGCCTTCCCGAGAACCAGGGAGAACCACAACACCGCAACCGCAAACTTCATGCTCCCCCTTATGATCAACAACAGCGATCGGATGTATCCACAGCGAAGATCAAACCATTTTACAGTTCACACAGTCCTGCAGGGCGCATCAAAACAGCCGAGCGGGACCTCGGGAGTATCGCCGCTGTGGTGTCCACTTTAAATAATGAAGGACCGGCGGTTGTTGGTGGCGTTGTTAAACACGCACCGCCTTCACAATATGGGGCAGCAGCAGTGTGATTTCCCACCCTTCCTACTGTTCTGTCGCCTGTTCTCTTTCCCCGCAGCCTCTTTCCGTGTGTGTTTGTGTGTGTCCCGGTGCAGAGATGGATGCTGCCGGAGCGGGGCCGGGCTGAGGGCGGGACGGAGGAGTAGGGCTGGCCCGTCAGAGGATGAAGGCAGGACGCGGACTGGGGAGGACAGTTGTGGTACACATCCTGAGCGAGATTAAGGTAGACGGGACGGGTAAAGAAAGAAAGACAGAAAGAAAGAAAGAAAGATATAGATAGATAGATAGATAGATAGATAGATAGATAGATAGATAGATAGATAGATAGATAGATAGATAGATAGATAGATAGATAGATAGATAGATAGATAGATAGATAGAATTGAAATGCATTTATATGAATTGTTATGTAGCCTATTTTTAAAGGCTATTGTTTTTTTGTTTTGTTTTTACAGCACAGGTCAAAATGTGTCATAATAACGATTTGACCACAATCAGTAACTTCAGTTTTGATGTAAAATAATAGTACATAACGTACAAGCCTCATTTTATACAATGTTGCACAAAAGTATAGTGCAGGTGGATGCTGGTCAAATGAAAGGCAATGCAAAATAATCAAAAGTGAAGAAAGTGTTTTCCACACATTGACCTAAGACTACATTTCAGGTCTGTTGCACTTCTGATTCAGCATCATTAAAGGTTTGGGCACACCAGAAGTGATGACTGTTGCCCCTAATCACACCCACACAACAGTGATGCCGCTGTACATTTCTTCATCACTGCAGAAAAAGAAGTTTGGGGCATACCGGTATTGCTTTAAGATAGACAAAAATGTGAAGCTATCCTTTGTCCCAGAACAACAAAAAGTGGTGCTCAAAACTTCACACCTTAACATGGCCGTCTTCAATCACGAACATGACTTCATCAAGGGTCCAACTCAAGTTACTGCACAAATGAGCAAATGAGATTTCCACTTAACTTCTTTTATGAGTAACACCCATAGATGTCGTAAAGCACTTTGGTTTCTGACCTAAGATCATCTTTCAGTAAGTAGTGACCTGTAAGATTCCTCTCAGAAACCCATCACACTTTTATAGGCAGTGAGTTTGCACATTATCGTAAATCATCGAGAGTGCAGTTTGATGTTTCATTTCTTCAGGTACACACAGACGTACATGCCATGCCATGCCTTGCTATGTCACGCCATACGTCATACATGGTATTCCATAATGTCTTTATTGTCAGAGAGAGACTATGGGTGAGGCCGTGAGCACAAAGAATGTTTCAAGCAAAACCGAATCCATGCTAATGATATGGACACTGTGCACTGGAGTGAAAACAGGATCCCAGGTGACTGGAACAATGCACTCTGCCACATCACATCCTGACATCAAATCTGATTAGAGCCCTTAATGTATGTGATTCCAGTACAAATGAGCCCACAAGACTGGAGGTGGTTGTGCTCTCATTTGACCAATGTATGTTATTCCAAAGCTATCACCTTTCGCTGACAAAAGGCGGAGTGGCGAGGACGAGCACTTACTGTAGCACAGTCTATCTAATTACATGCTGTACAAGCTGAGCAGATAGTTATCGATCTCGCAGAGAGTTTCCATACACTGTTGGGGAATTGAGAAATATGCATCTCCTCCGGATTCAATTTGTTTCTGTTATGAGTGAACGGTGGTGGAACCGAGAGAAAATTAGACCTACATGAATATATTCAGGCTTTACAATAGGCATAGCAGTTTTATTTTCCTCGCATGTAATATAAAATACATCAGTGTCGCTGTGTAAAAGACAACCAGCAGAGAAATGATAGAGTGGCCACAATGGGAGTGGATTTATGGAGTCGCAAAGGTCCAACCGCCAGAGCATCTGACAGAGCAGAGAGCTCAGATTCATTTGCTTTGTGTCATTTATTCAGGCAATCAAATAAGCAGTTAGTTGACTCATAAAGAACATGTGGTGGGCCAGTGAAGGAGATGGACACTCTATCTCTCTCTCTCTATCTCTCTTTCTATCACTCTCTCTATCTCTCTATCTCTCTCTAGCTATATCTCTCTCTCTCTCTTTCTCTCTCTATCTCTCTATCTCTCTATCTCTCTATCTCTCTATCTCTCTATCTCTCTCTCTGTCTCTTTCTATCTCTCTCTCTCTATCTCTCTCTCTTGTAATTAAGTTTGAGCTAACAGCAGCTGGGAGATGAACTGCAAGGTGAATCATTCTGCTCCCACGCACAAACACGCAAACAAATGCATGGGATTTGATGGGTCATTCATTATCAACATGAACACACTTCTTTGCTGCACACATGCAAATGCATGACATGGCACTTGACTGCTATAGTTGGCTTTGTGTATCCCATTAAATACTGTCTTACTAAGGCACCTGATCACCGCTCAGCAATTGCCAAGTTTCGCCCACAGAGGAAACCCAGGCATACACATACACGTATCAAGTAGGCACAACCTCTCTGCTTATCTAACACCCAAACAAACTCTGTGCCACTTCTGTGTCAGTGCACACAAACTGACAGTGAGTGCTTCAGTCTTGTTATCCAATGCTGGAGGTATTCTGGATGGTCTTTAAATTGCAGACTACTTCAGTAAGTAGTCCCATTCCATGTTAATTAAGAACATTAGTTGACATTTAGGCCATCAGAGCTGAGGGGAGGTGGGGAGAGCAATCTGTGCTTTAATTATGAAAGAAATATGAAAAGCCCCATCTTTATGACAGAGTTGGCAAAACTCTTGAGTATTTTGGAACAAAAGCCATGAGTCTTTCTTTCTTTTTACCTATACATTTCATCACTCCTGTCTTTCCTTTTGAGGAGGGAAGGAGTAATTGAGTGTAGCAGAAAGCAATGGGATCCACTTTTTCCACTTTCCACATTTGTGTGGAATGTATTTGTCCCTTATTGCAATGCATTGAAAAAGTGGCACAAAGAATATATACAGTATATATGTAACATAATGCAATGTTTCATGTTGTTGGAAGACTAGGTCACTGTAGAATTGCAGCTGCCCTTTAGCTTACCTTAACAGACCAATGCTTAACGCAACAACATAAGGGCACGTACACCTGGCTACACGCATGCACGCACACACGCACACACACACACACACACACACACACACACACACACACACACACACACGCGCACTACCATTTAACAGTCCTGCTCCTCTGTGTGTGTTCAGTGACCTTTTCAATCCAAACTGAAAGGTAAACTATAATCGAAATAGGAGCATTTGCCCGTGGCTGTGTACACATGCGTGTGTTCCTGTACATCTGTCTTTATGAGAACCAAAGAAAGACAGAGAGGATTACTGTAAATAAAGGGGGATTTTACATAGCAAGGTTGGTTTGCTTGTCATGAAGAGGACGCAGTATGTGAAAACAGAGCTGTCTAAAGAAAATGAGCTTGATGTGAACATGATGTCATTCAGTTTAAGCTTGGAGACTACACATTTATAACAGAAAGCCTGCATTACAAGCTGGAGTTGTCAAACAGGTAGGGTCTAATGAAGGATGCTGTTCAGTTGCATTGTGGGTAATGTAGGTTCTGGATCTTTACTCATAATAGTGTATAAAATACAGGATATTTCAGACTGCTGAGTTTGAATTTTTTTTAAATCAGTCATTAGCAAGTCCCATATTATTTGTCCTTTATGGAAGTAACAATACTTTTTTGGGGAGGGTGGCATTTTAGGCCTTTATTTGATAGGACAGCTGAAGACAAGACAGGTGAGAGAGAGGGAATGACATGCAGCAAAGGGTTGCAGGTCAGAATTGAACTGGTAACTGGTGAATTGGTAAGGACTAAAATGGAATGTGAAATATATGTTTGTGTGTGTGTATTTACTGTACATACTGAAATATAGACCTACTAGTAAGACAGTGTTATGGTGCATCACCCTGACAACTCTGGATCAACTCAACTGGATCTATGCACGTATGTATGTATGAGCATATAAGCAGCTACATTTCACACAAGACTTAGAGAAAGCTGAGATGATTCAGACTACAAATCCCTACTGCAAGAGCTGGGATGTCAGCTGCTGGCATTTGTCACACTGATGTTATCTCACGTTATTATCCTTCCCTACCCCCCTCCCACTGTCCCTCCTTTTTATATCTGTACTTTATTTATATTTCATAAAACTGTAATTTTCATTGGGATGAACAAACAAATCTAATTGTAATGCTTGTGTGCAGGTTGTGTGTTTTAATGCAGGTTAATAGCAAGTTACTTAGACAGGAAACATAACCCACAATGAGAAAATATGGAGGACTGAACAGAAATCATTTTTTTGTCTGGAGTTTTCAGTCTTGCTAGACTGTAAGGACTGCACAGGCTAGAACGGGTATGTGAAAAGGCATGCTCTCAAACATGCAGCCAACTGGTTCTCTCTGCCGCTAGACTCCCAGGAGAATGTGCTTTCAAAGGTCTGTAGTGCTAATGGAACGTCCAGGGTGGAGAGCTCTCTGTAAGAGCTGTTGCACGTATGTTTGCGCGCACACACACACAGCCCCCCCCCCCACACACACACACACACACACACACACACTCACATACAAACAGCATGGCTCAGATGCTTAAGAGGCTAGAAAGCGAGTGAGGAGAAAACCGGAGAGTTAAAGAAACATGTCAAAATCATAACTGAGAAAGATAAAAAGCATAAAATGAAAATCAGAACATAAAAGAAGATTAAAAAGAAAGCCAGCAGAAAGACACAAGAGGTCAGGGAGATCGGAAACCGCGATCCGTTGCTGATTATGACAAAGCGATAAGTCTGATTTTCTGCCCCAGTTGCCGTGGCAGCCAGGAGCAGCTGCAGTGGCAGGGTAACATTGGCTCTGCAATTCCATTTCTCCGTTCCCTGAGCTGGTCGATTATCAATGATACGGAAAAACAAGGAAGATCGGGCCCGCTGCCCAGCAAATGCTGGGGCCACAGGAAGGGGGAGGAGGGTGAGGCAGACACTGAGAGAAATGGTTAGGGAGAGAGAAGAGAACATGTTGTTGGCTTTGTTAGTACACCAGTTCATGCTTAAAGGCATGATGGACGGATAGAAAAGGGAAGGGAAGACAATCACATAAACATGTGCGCACACAGAAACTTGCCCGTTAAGGAGGTAATGTGGGTGGTGGTGGTGCAGTGGATATGACACATGCCTTTGGTGTGAGAGATCTGGGTTTTAATTCCCACTGTGATACATCAACTAATGTGTCCCTGAGCAAGACACTTAACCACTAGTTGCTCCAGAGGCGTGCGAGCTCTGACATACAGTATAGCATATATAGCACATATACTAATTGTAAGTCGCTTTGGATAAAAACTTCAGCTAAATAACATGTCATTTAATGTAATGTAATCATATCTACTTACAATAATTCCCCTGAGACTTAACATTAATCATATGTGTAATGCCATATAACCTCGTATGAAATGGATGGTAGATATGGCTCAGAATCCCAAGTTAATGACTTAATGACTCAAATGTCTCATTACAAAGTTGGTCATGTAAGCGTGACCAACTATAATTACAGTGAGTGTTCATGTTTGTTTGCTTTTCAGGCACTTCCAAATTATTAAGCGCCAAGTCAGAGAAACATCTTGAATGTTGACTGCTGCTATTTAAATAGCCAAGTTACCGGAAATAGCTTCTTTTTTTTGTTCACTTGACCCAGATTTTATGAAATGGCAACCCGCAAAACTACGTCGTACAATTGAATAAGTGCAGACATTCCTCTGTTTGGTTGCCAATTAAAGGATTCAGCGAGTGTCACGTTGAAGACAATGATGAATCACACCTACACTGAGGGGGTTCTATCCGCAGTGGAATAGGAAAAGAGAAAAGTACTGGTATAAAAAAAGTGAGTTCAGTTGAACAGAATTCAAGTTCCAAAATACTTGTACAAGCCCGACCTCAAGGATGAGCTTGATTTAGCAAATGTTTGTCTGGTTAACTGTCACATCTCTGATAAAGAGCAGTGCATAGCTGCTTGCCTAACATTTCAATGGGAAACATCTGGTGCTGTATTTAATCCAATGGATGAAACAGACCCCAACAACTCCAAGCCTTATCCTAATCTTGACCTAACCTTAACCCTAAACCCTAACCAAAAAACAAGTATTTTACATTTACCTTGTGGGGACCAGCCTTTTTCACCAAACAGGAGGTGAGTCCCCTCAATGTGAGTGTGTAAACAAATCTATCTATCCATGTGTGTGGTGAGATGATGTTGTTGGCTGACGCAGTGTAGAAGTTCAAGTCATTAATTCATTGTCAGTCATGTAACATCAGCTCTGTTGTGTGCAGTAACACATCTAGAGCTGAACTGACATTTTGTTTGTCAAATATTTTGTTTGTTGTCTGAAGACAAGGGCCTTTCAGCAAAAAACCAAAGCAGGGGACACCCCCCCACACACACACACACACACACACACACACACACACACACACACACACACACACCAGAGGGACAGGAGTTGGCTTAAGTAAAACTAAGTCTGTCATTTCCACTCTACCTCTCTGCCTCTTTTCTACTGAAGCTGTCACAAAAATATTCTGATAGAGAGACAGACTCTGCGTGACACACTGTCTGCACTTGTGGATCGTGCGTACCTTAATGCATGCACTCATGCACCATCTGTACACACACATACACATAAATATGTACACACTCCTCCTGCTCCTCTACCATAGAGGTTGTCACAAAAATGTTCTGGACTGAAAGTCAAAGGTATGACTCAATCAGACTCTTTCTCTCTTCCTTATTTTACTGCTTCCACTTTCTGCATCAAACACACACACACACACACACACACACACACACACACACACACACACACACACACACACACACACACACACACACACACACATTTTGACACACATAAGCAACAATCTTGAAGTTAAGCTGTCAAAAGATGCAGACACACACACACACACACACACACACACACACACACACACACACACACACACACACACACACACACACACACACACACACACACACACATACATACATACAAAACACCCTGTGATCTACTGTATAATACCACCCTGGAACAGACCATATCTGAACCCTTTGCAGTATCCTGGGGGTATAGCTGTAGCAACTATCAAAGAATAATGATTCACCCAGCCTGCCTTAATATGGAATATGCACACACAGAACTACATTGTACTTGTCATATTACTGTATGCACACTGAAAATAGATACTAGAGCGCTGATTTGTGAGGATTCTTAAAAGCCTTGTGTGTGATTTATGATGAATTTATGTCACTAGATCTTCAAATGTCTACAAACTGCTTCATATCATAACAGTTTATAACACTTTCTGCCACGTTGGGAGTTAAAGTTAAATATGTAGCATTAACAGTCTTTGTTCTGATAAGCTAACAGACCGGTTGTGATGAATGCTTTTGGGAAATTTAGACCTTGCTCTCTTTAAGAGTGCTTGGTAAATCTCAGCGGAGGAGATGATTGAAGCTGAAACTGTGTGGAGGAGATGCTAGTGAGTGCTGCTTTTTGTGCAGCACTTGTTCTGAAGTATAAAAAATGTTGATACTCAAAGAGCGATCATTGTGTTATTATACAAACATATATCTCTTGCCACCCACCCTTGTTCTCCGGAGAGCTCTTAGAGAAGCGTCTTTATCAAGATGTCTAATGAATGGGTCATTAAAGATCCATTATGATGTCACAGTGCTCTCAGTTTGTGCCACCACGAGTCATCATCGAGGACAACAGGCAAGATGAATATGTAATTCTAGTTGTCTTAGTGCGTCAGATCATAACGTAGATCACGTGACTTCCCTAAAATGACCTTTTGATATCAGTGATATGGAGCCTTCTGAGTAAGCACTTTAATAAATAAGTAGTGTGGGTTGTATATTGATGGTAAACTAGTTTTACGTGTACTGCACATAGTCCCTGCATGTTCATGTTATTTTCATGGGCCTGTCTGCTTGATTGCTGTAATGCTGAACTTTACAAAAGTACTATACACATGGGGTTGTTTACACACAAATTGCAGATATGACACAAACATCCTAGGCAGGTTGTGGGAATACATTCACGAAGCATCAACATTTCCCTGCTGACCCAAGAGAGAGCCTAATGGGTATAAGTATTTGACTGTGATGTTGAGTGAAAACAACCAGGCTCCTAAGTCATCTGATTTGTTGTTTGATGCAGAGAAAGGGATGTCACAGAGGTAGGCGGAGAAAACAAGCAAGCTAAGGTGTAGGGATGGTGCTTGGGTCTGCCTGTGGGACCCTGTGACACAAACACAACTTATATTCGACCCCAAGACAGGCACTCACATGTCAGAAGGGTTAAAATCAGGGGTTCTGAATATTTAATGACCCAAGTAAACATACTAAAACCATTATGAGAGCAGTAGATAGAGTTAGACAGGCTGACAGGCAGCTAGACACAGCTACTTTAGAAAAGCACACACAAAACAGATAGTAACAACTCATTCAGTGTAACGTTCAATCTTTGAAAAGAAAACAGTTTAATGTCAATGTATGACAAGGAGACATGGACTCAGTAAAATTGGTTGTTGAATAAAGATTCTTGCAGGAAAAAAAGACTCAGATGTTTGAATTATACATGGCCTTGGTGCCATTTGCAGTCTTTCTCTGCAGTTCAAAACTGGAAGACATTATGTTAGTTTTTGTCACTTCTGATAGAAAAAGTGGTCCCAGAAATTGAAAGAAAATTACACTACAAAGTTAAATATCAGTGGAGTGTTCTTTTTAATGTTGGTATAATTATCCCATTTAAAACCTTTTACAGCAGCCATTCTAGTTAGGAAACGTAGGAACATTTAGGCTAACTACAACAGGCTCTCAAGCTGAATTGAATGGCTTTTTTCGGCCATTATAATAATATATATATCATAATAAGAATTATTTTACTGTTAACAAAATTCCATAATAATTCATGTTTACTTTGCTATGTTAACAGTTTATTGCACATATTACATTACATCTATTTTATATATTATATCAAGTAGTTAACTAAATTATTTGTAAATAATTTGTACACTGTCAATAAACATTATTTTTCTAATATTATTTTCAACAATTGTCACAAACATTGTGTTTTGTTTTCTTTAACCCCAATCCTAATGTTAATTGAATAGCTTGTGAACAATCCAACCTGGACATATCAGTTCTCTCCAACTTTAGACCTATGTCTTAGACTGCTTTCTTGCGAAACATTTTAGAGAATTTTGTACTCAAGCAATTCCAGTCTTTATTACACACACATCACATTCCTGAGGTGTTCCAGACTGTTTTTAAAGCTTTTCACAGCACTGAGTCTGCATGTTTTGAAGATCATTCATTAGCTACTGACTGGGGATTCTGCCATTTTTATGTTTTTAGATACCCAAGCTGCTTTTGACACAGTTGACCATCATAATCTCATTGCTCTCCTGGAGCACTGTGTTGGAATGGTGTAGATCTTATGATACTTGAATTTAACAAATGTTTGTCCGTCGGCATTAGTGACTTGCATCCTCCTCAGCTCCTCTTCCTTGTGGAGTTCCTCAGGGTTTTATTCTCAGGCCAATTCATTTTTTCACTTGAAATGCTCCCCTTATGGTCTATCCTTAATAGGCATTACCAGCAAATATATCTACAGCTTAAGGTAATTATCTGAGTTCATCACTATTAGTGTGTCATGGTTTGGTGTTTTGTCTTCTTTTGGTAGTCTGTTTTTGTATTTTGCTGTTTCCTGTTTTCTGTTTTATTGTGAAAGTCTGGTTTTCTGTCTTGTGATGTCTAGTTTTACTCTCTGTATTTTCCCGCCTTTGCGATTACCTGATGTTCTCCACCTATTCCCCAGCCTTGTGTCACCTGCCTCTTGTTTGCTCGTTAGCCTCTGTATTAAGTCTTTGTGTTCCCCTTGTCCTGTGTCGGATCATTGTTTGTTGCGTTGTATGTTCTGTTAGTGCGTTTGTGTGTGGAGTTCATCCTGCTGTCTCTGAGTTCCAGTTCTTGAGATCCTGTTTTTGTTGACTGGAATTAGTTTGCCTTTTTTTGTTATGGACTTTTTGGTATGTACCACAATTTTTATGATTTAATAAATCATTAAGCATACTTCCACCTGCTCTTCCTGCATTTGGGTCCAAGCCTCGCTGCAACCGTGACAGAATGATCCGACCAGAAATGGACTCAGCAGGAATGTTTGAGGATGAACTGTATGATTTGTCCTACACTCTTCTGTGTGCTTTTGGAGAGTGGAAGAGAGCTCCTAGTTGGGAGTATCAGCAGGCAGCTTTAAGGTTAGCTCACCGTGAGGTAGCCACTCAGCTATTTCTCAAAAGATTCTTACCTGGATGGATTCAGGACTTCATAGATACCCCTGAGGGCGATCCGTACAGCAAGCCCGATTCCGAGGTATGCAGTAATCCTGATCCCGTGCTGTCCAGCGGCTCCGAGCCTGAGTTGACCAGTGTCAAACATGGTCGCAAGAGAGGACGTGGTCGTAATCGGTCCCAACACCATTCCCAGCTTCATCCTCTGTCCAGCAGACCTGAGCCCGAGCTGTCCAGCGGACCAGAGCCCGAGCTGTCCAGCGGACCAGAGCCCGAGCTGTCCAGCGGACCAGAGCCCTTGTTGTCCAGTGACCCCGAGCCTGAGCTGACCTGTGTGCCTGAGCTGACCTGTGTGCCTGAGCTGACCTGTGGGCCTGAGCTGACGTGTGTGCCTGAGCTGACCTGTGTACCTGTGCCTGAGCTGACCTGTGTGCCTGAGCTGACCTGTGTGCCTGAGCTGACCTGTGTACCTGTGCCTGAGCTGACCTGTGCACCTGTGCCTGAGCGGACCTGTGTACCTGTGCCTGAGCTGACCAGTGTACCTGTGCCTAAGCTCACCTGTGTACCTGAACCTCCGCTGACGTCCAGCCGTCCTGAACCTTCGCTGACGTCCAGCCGTCCTGAACCTTCGCTGACGTCCAGCCGTCCTGAACCTTCGCTGACGTCCAGCCGTCCTGAACCTTCGCTGACGTCCAACCGTCCTGAACCTTCGCTGACGTCCAGCCGTCCTGAACCTCCGCTGACGTCTAGCTGTCCAGAGTCGACGCAGACCGTCCTCCCAGAGTCGACGCCGACCATCATCCCAGGGTCTACCCTTGGAGGCCGTAGGCGGAGGAAAAGACGGCATGGCCCCTGTCGCCAGACCCAGTCCGACCTCCCAGAGCCTCCACTGACATGCAGCCCTTCTGTTCCTGAGCTGATGTACAGCCCTTCTGTTCCTGAGCTGACGTCCAGCCGTCCAGAGTCTGCGCTGACGCTTCTCCCAGAGCCTGCGCTGACGCTTCTCCCAGAGCCTACGCTGACGCTTCTCCCAGAGCCTACGCTGACGCTTCTCCCAGAGCCTACGCTGACGCTTCTCCCAGAGTCTACGCTTCTCCCAGAGTCTACGCTGACGCTTCTCCCAGAGTCTACGCTGACGTTTCTCCACCCCTGTCACTGTGCCCATCTCCATCCCTGTCACCGTGCCCATTTCCGTCCCTGTCACCGTGTTCGTCCCTGTCCCTTTTACCGTGCCCGTCTCTGTCCCCGTCACCGTGACCGTTTTTGTCCCTGTAACCATGCCTGCCTCCGCCCCTGTAACCGTGCTCGTCCCTGTCCCTATTACCATGCTCGTCTCTGTCCCCGTCACTGTGCCCGTCTTCGTTCCTGTCACCGTGCCCGTCTCTGTCCCCCTCACGATCCGTGTCCCTGTTCCTCTCCCTGCCCCTACGTCCGAGTCTGTCTTGTCTATGTCCGTCCCATCTATGTCTGCATGTGTTCCGTCTGTGTCTGTCCCGTCTAGGTCTGTCCCTTCTATGTCTGCATGTGTTCCGTCTTTGTCTGTCCCATCTATGTCTGCATGTGTTCCTTCTTTGTCTGTTCCGTCTACATCAGTCCCATCCACGTCTGCGGCTGTTTTGGCAGAGTCCGTCCCGTCTGGACCTGTCCGGTCCGAGTCAGTTCTGTCCGCGTCTGTTTTGTCTGAGTCTTTCCCATCTGTGTCTTTGTCTGTGTCGGCCCCGTCCAAGTCTGTCCAGTTTCATGTGTGCTCACTCCCCAGTTCCCAGTCCTCGAGTTCCGAGCGCCCTCAGTCTCCCGTTCCCGGAGTCTTCTCTGCCCCCCTGTTGCCGTGGCCTCTCGGCTCCCCTGTTGCCGAGACCTCTCTGTTCCCTGTTCCCTGTGCCCCAGTGACTTTTTTCCTCCTCCAGACTCTCTCGCCCTCCTTGGGTGGTTTTCTGTTTGTTTGTTTGCTCTGTTTTGGACATCTGGCATCTGTCCCTTGGAGGGGGGGTACTGTCATGGTTTGGTGTTTTGTCTTCTTTTGGTAGTCTGTTTTTGTATTTTGCTGATTCCTGTTTTCTGTTTTATTGTGAAAGTCTGGTTTTCTGTCTTGTGATGTCTAGTTTTACTCTCTGTAGTTTCCCGCCCTTGTGATTACCTGATGTTCTCCACCTGTTCCCCAGCCTTGTGTCACCTGCCTCTTGTTTCCTCGTTAGCCTCTGTATTTAGTCTTTGTGTTCCCCTTGTCCTGTGTCGGATCATTGTTTGTTGCGTTGTATGTTCTGTTAGTGCGTTTGTGTGTGGAGTTCATCCTGCTGTCTCTGAGTTCCAGTTCTTGAGATCCTGTTTTTGTTGACTGGAATTAGTTTGCCTTTTTTGTTATGGACTTTTTGGTATGTACCACAATTTTTATGATTTAATAAATCATTAAGCATACTTCCACCTGCTCTTCCTGCATTTGGGTCCAAGCCTCGCTGCAACCATGACATAGTGACCCCTTTCCCATTATACATAGCCATTTAATCCATCCATCCATCCATCCATCGTCGTCCGCTTATCCGTGGTTGGGTCGCGGGGGGAGCAGCTCCAGCAGGAGAACCCAAACTTCCCTTTCCTGAGCCACATTAACCAGCTCTGACTGGGGGATCCCGAGGCGTACCCAGGCCAGGTTGGAGATGTAATCCCTCCACCTAGTCCTGGGTCTTCCTCGAGGTCTCCTCCCAGCTGGACATGCCTGGAACACCTCCCTAGGGAGGCGCCCAGGGGGCATCCTTACCAGATGCCCGAACCACCTCAACTGGCTCCTTTCGACGTGAAGGAGCAGCGGCTCTACTCCGAGCTCCTCACGGATGACTGAGCTTCTCACCCTATCTCTAAGGGAGACGCCAGCGACCCTCCCGAGGAAACCCATTTCGGCCGCTTGTACCCTGGATCTCGTTCTTTCAGTCATGACCCAACCTTCATGACCATAGGTGAGGGTAGGAACAAAAACTGACCGGTAGAACGAGAGCTTTGCCTTCTGGCTCAGCTCTCTTTTCGTCACAACGGTGCGATAAACTGAATGTAATACCACCCCCGCTGTGCCGATTCTCCGACCAATCTCCCGCTCCATTGTCCCCTCACTCGCAAACAAGACCCCAAGGTACTTAAACTCCTTCACTTGGGGTAAGGACTCATTCCCTACCTGGAGAAGGCACTCCATCGGTTTCCTGCTGAGAACCATGGCCTCAGATTTAGAGGTGCGGATCCTCATCCCAGCCGCTTCACACTCGGCTGCAAACCGATCCAGTGAGTGCTGAAGGTCACAGGCCGATGACGCCATCAGGACCACATCATCTGCAAAGAGCAGCGATGAGATCCCCAGCCCACCGAACTTCAACCCCTCCCTACCACGACTACGCCTCGATATCCTGTCCATAAATACTACGAACAGGATTGGTGACAAAGCGCAGCCCTGGCGGAGGCCAACCCTCACCTGGAACGTGTCCGACTTACTGCCGAGAACCCAGACACAGCTCTCGCTTTGGTCATACAGAGATTGGATGGCCCTGAGAAGGGACCCCCTCACCCCATACTCCCGCAGCACCTCCCACAAAGTCTCCCGGGGGACCCGATCATATGCCTTCTCCAGATCCACAAAACACATGTAGACTGGATGGGCATACTCCCAGGCTCCCTCCAGGATCCTTGCTAAAGTAAAGAGCTGATCCGTTGTTCCACGACCAGGACGGAATCCGCATTGTTCCTCTTCAACCTGAGGTTCGACTATCGGCCGAACCCTCCTTTCCAGCACCTTGGAGTAGACTTTACCAGGGAGGCTGAGAAGTGTGATACCCCTGTAATTGGTACACACCCTCTGGTCCCCCTTTTTGAAGAGGGGAACCACCACCCCGGTCTGCCACTTCTTTGGCACTGTCCCAGACTTCCACGCAATGTTGAGTAGGCGTGTCAACCAAGACAGCCCCTCCACACCCAGAGCTTTCAGCATTTCTGGATGGATCTCATCAATCCCTGGGGCTTTGCCACTGTGGAGTTGTTTGACTACCTCAGTGACCTCCACCAGGGAAATTGATGACAATCCCCCGTCATCCTCCAGCTCTGCCTCTAACAAAGAGGGCGCATCACCTGGATTTAGGAGTTCCTCAAAGTCCTCCTTCCACCGCCCTATTACCTCCTCAATTGAGGTCAACAACGTCCCACCCTTACTGTACACAGCTTGGATGGTTCCCCGCTTCCCCCTTCTGAGGTGGCGGACGGTTTTCCAGAAGCGCCTTGGTGCCGACCGAAAGTCCTTCTCCATGTCTTCTCCGAACTTCTCCCACACCCGCTGCTTTGCCTCTTTCACGGCAGAGGCTGCAGTCCTTCGGGCCCTTCGGTACCTTGCAACTGCCTCCAGAGTCCTCTGGGATAACATATCCCGGAAAGACTCCTTCTTCAGTCGGACGGCTTCCCTGACCACCGGTGTCCACCACGGTGTTTGAGTGTTACCGCCCCTTGAGGCACCTAAGACCACAGCTCCCTGCCGCAGCTTCAGCAATGGAAACTTTGAACATTGTCCACTCAGGTTCAATTCCCCCAGCCTCCACAGGGATGCACGAAAAGCTCCGCCGGAGGTGTGAGTTGAAGGTCTGTCGGACAGGAGCTTCCTCCAAACGTTCCCAATTTACCCGCACCACCCGTTTGGGCTTACCAGGTCTGTCCAGAGTCTTCCCCCACCCCCTGACCCAACTCACCACCAGATGGTGATCAGTTGACAGCTCCTCCCCTCTCTTCACCCGAGTGTCCAATACATACGGCCTCAGATCAGATGAAACGATTATAAAATCGATCATTGACCTTTGGCCTAAGGTGCTCTGGTACCAAGTACACTTATGAGCATCCCTATGTTCGAACATGGTGTTTGTTATAGACCATCCATGACTAGCACAGAAGTCCAATAACAGACAACCACTCTGGTTTAGATCAGGGAGGCCGTTCCTCCCAATTACGCCTCTCCATGTGTCTCCGTCATTGCCCACATGTGCGTTGAAGTCCCCCAGCAGAACTATGGAGTCCCCCTCCGGAGCCCCATACAGGACTCCATTCAAGGTCTCCAAGAAGGCCGAATACTCTGAACTCTTTTTTGGTGCATATGCACAAATAACAGTCAGAGTTTTCCCCCCAACAACCCGCAGGCGTAGGGAGGCGACCCTCTCGTCCACCGGGGTAAACTCCAACGTTGCGGCGCTCAGCCGGGGACTTGTGAGTATCCCCACACCCTGGGCAACTCCGGAGAAGAAAAGAGTCCAACCCCTCTCCAGGAGTATGGTTCCAGAACCGAGACTGTGCGTAGAGGTAAGCCCCACCAGATCCAACTGGTAGCGCTCCACCTCATGCACACGCACAAGCGTCTCTTTATCCCTTCCTCGTTCTTCCATAGGGTTTTTTGAACCATTCTTCGTCTGGCCCCTCACCTGAGACCACTTTGCCATGGGAGACCCTACCAGGAGCACAAAGCTCCAGACAACACAGCCCTCAGGTTCATAGGGACACCCAAACCTCTCCACCACGATAAGGTGATGGTTCCCGGAGAGGATCCATTGTTGATAAAAACATATTGGTTGGTGATGCTTTAAACAAGCCTGAAATACTCACTCGAATGCTAAATAAAAAACGTTGTCCAACTACTATATGGAAAGTAGTTGTATCCCTAAAATTGATACATTGTTTTTCATTATAAATGTATTTGTTTATACGTAGGAATACGTTACATTTGGAAGCAGCACCCAGTATAATGTATTTTTGCAGTGAAATCACTGTACCATCGCCAGTATGCAGTGTTGTTGTACATCTCCCTCCCACTGCTCTGTCTGAAGTGTGCCTGTGAGAGTTGCTCAGTTTAACATCGAACAATAAATCTTTTGATTTACTGCCTCCACCAGCCATCAAAGAAACACCTCTCTGCTGCTGTGGACCGCATCTCTGTCTGTCTTCTTCCTCTCCACCTCTTCCTCCTCCAGTATCCCACAAGCAAATGCATGTCTCAAAAAGGGAAAGTCAGAAACGCTCTCATAAGTACAGCTAAAAAAAAGTAAGGGAAGTGTTTCCACACATAAAAACACCTTTTGTATGTTTTCGGTATCAAAGTCAGTGCACATGTTTAATACTTGTTTCCTCTAACAGCAACGTAGGGTTAATAAAGGAAAGTTTGGTTTATATATTTTTATCTTGTGTTGTGTAATGCTGTAAAAGACCCAATTTCAGAGCAATTGATAAACTGTGTTGGTTCTTGAGTGGATAGTCTTAGATAAGCTTGCTATGTTTCTGGCCCCTTCATAACTTACTCAAGTGTGTACAACATTTAACATCAATTTCTCTGAGAGCAGCAGAGCTGCAGATAACACAATTTGGGGTCATACATTTGTGTATTTGTGTTTTATTGCAATGCTATTAGGACATCTAACACAATTTTCAACATTGTGAATCCTTCTCATTCATTTTATCAAATGTGCTTTCTTATTCACCCTCTGCGAACTCTTCATCTTCTCATCATAAATCCTTTGCAGCATATAAAAGCAACTGTGTATATAAATATCACCAGTCACGCTGAACCAAGCTAAAGGTTGTTTTGCTTCATCCATTTGCAATACTTGGCTGTTCACAAAGTCATATGATGTGATTGAATATGCCAGAACAGCATAGAAAGGCCATTTTCTAAAGGGACTCAGATGTAAATTTGTGTTACATATGATAATGTTTCCTATTAGGATTGAGCTCCGTTCCTTTTTGCAAATTCCATGGAAAACAGAACATGAATCACCCCAATTCCAATTCCATTTGACATCCCAATTTCATTTGACCTCCGTTAATAACAGCCTTCTATTGTAGCTGGCACTCTGTAGTTCTGTGTTACGCTGCTCCATTAATGTTTTTCATTTATCCAAGTTTCTTCCGCCTACACACAGTTTTTTTGTTTTTTGTTTTACTTTATCCTTGTACTGCTATATACTTTTTATATTACCATGTCTACATTCCTTGCACTATTGGACTTATTTGCACTACCACCATGACACACCCTCTCATAGAGCACCTTGCCATGCAGACAGAATCACAGGGTCAGTCCCTGCCCTAGCACTGCAAGCCTCTCATGCTTATACATCCCTTAGTACATTCATGTGGATTTATTATCTACTATTTTTTCTTTTATTGTCCATATTATTCATATGGATTTGTTTGTTTTTTGTTATTTTATCATCCTGTTTATGATGTATGTGTATGTTGTGTGTGATGTCTGTACGCTACTGGGATCTTGAATTTCCCCTTGGGGATCAATAAAGTATCTATCTATCTATCTATCTATCTATCTATCTATATATATATATATATATATATATATATATATATATATATATATATATATATATATATATATCTGAAATTGCACACTTTTATACAAATTGGGAAATCATGCATGTATTGTTCTGGCCAGATGACTCAATATGTACGTCACAGAGTATAAAAAGCACGCTGCTTTTGCTAAACTCAACATACACTCAGCTCTTTACAAGTTATAGGTTTACAATTATTGGCTCCACAAAGATCAAATGTGTTTGTCTGTCAACCTACAAAGAAATTAAATAGAGTCCCCCAAGTTTAAATGAATATTTATACTGATGTGTGTCTTTGTAATTGAATTATTCATTTGTTTAACAAATGTTTAAAGCAAATAGTTTTTTTCTTTTTTCATGGTTAGGTCAGGGTGAGGGTGAGGGTTAGGGTTATAGGTTATGTTTGGGATTGTCTCATTCAGTGCATGGAAAACTGTCCCAGATGCTTTTCCAAAAGCTAACCAGTTAGCTAGGCGTACATTTGCCAAACCAACCACAACATTTTCATTCTTGAAGTCTTGGATATTCTCTGCCTTTGAAGATTAGAGCAACTGGCAATCCTCAGTGTTATACTTAAAATTGTCTGCATCTAGCTTTCACTGTCCCATCAACATGTACGTCATTGGATTGTTATTTTTAAAATTCTCTCTCTCTGTCTCGATTACACACACACATACTGTTGCATGATGACAAGCCTCAGGGGGGCAGTTCAGGATATTCAGTTTTCATCTTTATCGCCTCAAATGAAGCCATTAATCTCCTGTGTGACTGTATGAATCATAAGAGACATTTTGCTTACTGAATATTTGTCTATTATACAGTAGATATTTAAGCAAGGAAGGCTGCTCTTGTTTGATGCAGACTATTGTATTGTGATGAACAATACATTTAATTCAAGAGCACATCTGGTATTTCTATATGCAATGCTTTTGGTTGGTTGACTTATTAAAAAAGCACTGATTCTGTTTATATGGAATTTGCTTTGTGAAGATTTCTTCCTAATGCATCATCCATATTCACGCTCTACACTGTAGACAAAGATAAAGAAATGAACCCCATTGCTGCAAATAATTACTGACAGCAAGACTACACTGGGTCCTGAAAACACTGCTCTAACAGCCTTATAAAAACTATTTAATTTGGATGTTCTTTTTAAGGTTATATCCATTGGGCAACAATTAGTTGTGCAATGTGGCATTTAGTCCCACTCAGCATGTGTAGTGTGTTCTCTTGTGGACCAGCCTCCATGTCCCTGTTAGCTGTCCCTGCTCACTAGCACTGTTACAGTACTGCATCACTGAGGCCTCTCCAGCCTCTGGGCTACAGCCATGGGTTTCATGCTCCGATGGCACCATAACTTACCATAGAAGAGATTATCCAGTGAGTCAAACTACTCTCTGATCTTTTCCAAGTCTGTGCATTTGTGTGTGTGCAGCCATGTCTCCCATGAATTAACGTTCATATACAACTATTCTGCATTAGAGATGTGCTCAATTTTCAAAGCCAATGCAGGAATTCAGTGCACACTTTGTGTTCACAAAGGGACCATTTAAAAGAGTGTGGTGGTGGATGAGCATATACTGTATGTGTTTGCTTTTTTTGTTTTTGTTGTTTTTATCATAATCTTTATATTATTATCAATCAAGAAGTTTACAGTTAAAACATAAACAAAAAAATATACAGTACTACATGCCAGAAGAACGTGAAGGCCTGAACATTACATGTTTGTTACATTAGCTGTTATTATCGAATAACTCATTCCAAAACCATGGGCATTATGCTGCTGTTATGTAGGAATGTAAACAGGAAAAAGGAAAACACTGGGGAATTCTCTGGGTAGATAATGTGGCCGACATCTTAGCATTAAAAACTCAACATCAGGGAAACACTGTTTGACCACATTTGAGCACCAAGCACCACTGATGAAGAGTCCACCTCCCCTCGTCCCAACAGAGTACTATGAGTCGAGTCTCACTCCCAGCGTGTTAAAAACTGATGCTTGGTCAGGTGCCTTTGACGTTAGTTACTGACGCAAAAGCTTTAGTCTCCAGGTTTTTTTTCCATTCCATCCGCGCCGATATTTGATGCTCTGGGCTTTGGCATAATTTATCAACGTGCTTCATCTGGACGCTCTAGGTCGGGACCAATTTGGTGTCACGTCAATATCTGCTCTGTATAGTGCTCTTTAATTCCTCACAATGCAAACAAAATTACTGTTTTGACAATGATTTTTAGTATCCGAAATCTCAATTTAATACTAGTGAATAAGTGATTTTGGCACAAAATGACCATAACACATCTGCAAGGATTCAATAGAATTCTTATTAATACCATTGTTATACAAGTTGCTTCACTAGGTGCTAACTTTCAGTTGAAAAATGGACTTAAAGTTATTTGAATTACACATCAGTCATTGACAAAAGCAATTGGAATACAAACTCTCTGTGCAGGCAAGTCAAGTTATTCCAAAACAAACTAGGAAACCATTTCTTTATGGGTTTAGCTTTGTGCATGAGGAGATTGTGATGTCAAAACAGGAAAGCAGCTTCCCAAAATTGTTGCCAAAAAGAATATGTATTGTTCCCTTAATTGAAACTAAGGGGCTTACAGCAAACCATGGGCTATGCCTCATACCAAAAGTCCACAAAAACATGTGGATGTCTTCAGCCATGTGTATTTTTTGCATTGTAATTTGTAGATAAGAAGAGAGATCTTAGAGATACTATGATATAGCATGTGTAGTCCAAATATAAATATTCTGAAACAAAAGCCAGGAGTGCAACTGTAAATGTAAATTGTATGTTCTAATATATGCATATTCAAGAATTAGAGACACAACCTGCAACAACTGACTCTCAACATGTACTCTACAGCTGAGAGATTGAGATATTTGTGATTGTGTGGCAATGTCATGCATAATAATGCATTTTACCTTAACACCAAAATTATGTCTGAATAGCAATAACATCTGAATTTTAATTAGACTTTGCAACTGGAGGCTTAATTATACCTCTGGTGGCTGTTTTTGTGCATAATCGCAACAAAAATAAAGCAATCCTCCTGTGTCTGTGTATATGTGCATGTACAATGTTTAATGTCCTTCACAAGGTAGTTATTGATTTTCTTTCAGTTGCACATTTTAAAACCTTTACAAGCAAATGTGATTCACTTTATTTGAACAAATATTGCATTTATTTTAAGTTCAAAGACAAAAGAAAGGCAAAAATCATTTTTACAAACACGTTTGCTCCCTTCTGCATGAGTTGCACATCATCATATAACCAAAAAGTATAGGGATAAAATAAAATGGAATAAATTAAGCAGTACCTTTATAGTACTGTAATCAAACAACAACATTTGTGGACATGCATGTTTCTTGCGTTGTATGTTTGCTTTTAATTATATACTTAATCAGAAGTGACAAGAAAAAAAAACAATTAAATTAATAGCTATGAAATTGGATGATAGAATCCTCTCATGAATTAAAAGATGTAATGCTATTTTAGGAGCAACTAATCAAGTAGCATTTAATCCAGTATTTAGCAGGCTAACCAGGCTTGGAACATTAATCAGAGAGAACATTTATAAACACATGGTTTCTAATTACAAAAAAGAACAGCCTGCCCTTATTTGTTATACAGTAAGCGCTGCCAAGTGTGCCAGAAATCAGAACTCTGATTGTAAATGACACAAAAAAGCAGTGAGCACGATTGGCTCTGACAGTGAGCAGCTTGTTGAATCAGACTGGGAAGTGGGTATGATAGTCATCAGTCAGCTCAAGGGGGAGAGAGTTAACTGGCTGCTGCAGAATTGAGTTAAGAGTGATAGAAAGTTTGTGTCAAGTCTACTGGATGTGGAAAGTTCCCAGTTAACTTACATCTGTTGGATGTTAATTCTCAGGTTCCAGTCCTGAAGGACTACTGGATGTGCCAAGTTTTGATCCTAGCCAAACTTACCTCTTGCAGGAATCAACACTACAAGGCTAAAACGCAGCAACAAAATATTTGGTTCAAATTTCAGTTACCGTAAGACCTTTTTTTTGTCATGCAGTAGAAATAATTCCAGTGAAGACAGCATGTTACAATACAATACAATTTAGAGGAAAAAAAAACAAAAAAACACAGCAACTGCTTATATTGCTGCCCAGGCTGCAATAACTGCACACTGTTAGGTAGTCTCTGGGCTCTACAACATGTTACACATACTGGCAAACAAAACAGAGATCCATTTTATTCCTGATAACTATGAATTACAGCTGAGTAAAATAAAGTGTACTTTATTATTAAATGTTCGAATGGTCCAGAAAGCTGAAAGAACACACTTTGTAGATATCACATTATCAAACTGATATCCATTAAGATTATCCAAAGGCAGAGTGCAGATACAGTAAAATAAGTATTCTTAAGAGGCATACAATGAAGGCATTATGTATCAGTTACGCAGTTTACCAGCCAATCTTAAAATATGAAACCCTTTTTCTCAACTTCACTGTTTCTGTATTACTGCAATAGGCAAGAAGCTAAACCAGCACACCAAGTACTGCTTTAGGACTTAAAACTCTGTATTCTGATTGGTCAACTGAGAACTGAGAGTTAGTCCCTTGTTCAGGATTGGTTGACACAGGGCAACAGTGAACCCTGATTGATTGTCAGTTAGGAGACAAAGCCACAAAGCGGCTGGAGGAAGAGGCCCACGGTACCCACGACGCACACGGTCACAAACACCCAAAGGAAGATTCTATCGATCACCATAGCAACGTACTTCCAGTCATCCTCCACCTGTGAGGGAGCGAGGGGACAAAACAACAAGTGTGAGAAGATAGAGGAAAGTGTCAGTGGTGAAAAATGAAAGATGAAAAGTGAAGAGAGATAACATGAAAACCGATACATGATTTAAACATGAGGAATTTTCTATGATAATCACATTCAAACCACAGCGTCAAAATAAGCGAAAGGCATTTTGACAAAGCTGATTGAGCCAGGAGTTTTACATATCCAAGGCTGCTTCTCCCCATTGGGAGATTTCACCCACTTTATTCATAACAGAGAAAGAGAGGAGGGAGAGCTCTCGGCTCACATCTAAAATGATTTGGTTCTAACTTACACTATTGTTAACTTATAGAGCAGGTTAGGATCTGCACCAATGCTGCCCAGAATCACAATACAGCTCCCCCAGGCCAGCGCAGTTGTGTTTTTGCATAAATAGCCTACATTATGCATTGACACGCTTTCTGTGTTTGCTTTCAATGATCGGCAGTAGGTTTATATGAAGTTTAGAAACACTGGAATATTCTATTTCATATGTGACTTAATCCAAAGGTTTTGTAAACTACTGTTTTTCTTAAAATAGCAAAACTCAAAATAGTCAAATTGGATTTACAATAAGAAAGCACACAAGAAGCATATTATTGTTGTTTTTAAATTCAAAAATACAATACATTAACTAGTGCTTTGCATTTTCTTTACTTTAATGAGCTACAGTAATAATAAGTCCAAAAAAGTCATAAATAAGTCATATACATATATATATATACATATACATATATATATATATATATATATATATATATATATATATATATATATATATATATATATATATATATATCAACAGAAGTAAAAAAGAATGAAAAAAATCATAGTATATTATATAGTATGTTGAAAACTAATGAAAAAGTATAGCATGTCCCAAAAGGTCATGAAAAAGTAATAGTATATCGGAAAAAAATCATAAAAGAATCATAGGATAGTATTTCAAAAAAAGTCATGAAAAAGTCATAGTAGAGTTTGTTGAAAAATGTAATTGTGAACTATGTCAAAAAAAGTTATAAAAAAAGTAGTAATTATAGTATTTGTAATTTATAGTATTTGTAATTTGTCATTAAAAAGTCATAGAATATCATGTAGAAAAAGTCATAGTCAAAAAAAGTCATTAAAAAAGTCATGGTATAGTATTTTGAAAAAAAGTAATGAAAAAGGTCAAGTTAGTCGGAAAAAAGTCATAAAAAAGTCATAATGAAGTACATAAAAAAGCCATTGTATAGTATTTTGAAAAAAGTCATACAAAATCATGGTAGTAAGTTGAAAAAGTTGTGAAAAAGTCATATTATTGGATGTAAAAAAAGTCAAAAGTATGTTGAAAAGTCATGAATAAGTCATGAAAGAAGTCATAAAAAGTCAGTGTATAGCACGTGGTAAAAAGTCATAATATAGTAGTACCAGTCGGTAGGGACTTGGCTTGGGAGTCAGAGGGTCACCTGTTCAAGTAGCTGAAGCTGAAGAGGTGCCATTTCAAAACCTTGAAGCAGCTCGGGGCTATTGTCCTTTGCTCATTAATCTGACATTTGTGCATGTATAGGTCCTTTTGATGTGTGTATTTCAGGCATGTGTGTAACTAACACCAGAGTGAAAAAAGATTAGTACCCCTTGCAGGATTAATAACCTTATGAATACAGTATATAGTTATTATATTGTTAAAAAGTTGTATTGAGAAAGTATGTTGTCTTCTTCTAGAGTATGTTGAAAAAAGTAAAATAAAAATCATAGATAGTATGTCAAAAAAGTCATAAAAATCCAAGTGTAGTTTGACGAAAAAAGTATAGTATGTCGAAAACGTCATTAAAAAGTAATAGCATAGTGTTTCAAAAAAGTCATGAAAAAGTCATAGTATGTGGAAAGAAGTCATATAATTCATTGTATAGTATGGCAAAATAAGTCATAATATATAATGTTTAAATAGTCATAGCATAGTAAGACAAAAACAGTTATGAAAAAGTCATAGTATAGTATGCCGTAAAAAGTTATGAAAATGTTGTATTATAATATAGTATGTCAAAAAAGTTATAGTATAGAAATAAATGTCAAATGATGTACAACCCCAAATCAGAAAAAGTTGGGACAGTATGAAAGACAAATAAAAAAAGAAAGTAGTGATTTCTAAATGTACTTTGACTTGTATTTCATTGCAGACAATGTGAACACAAAATATTTCATGTTTTGTCTGGTCAACTTAATTTCATTTGTAAATATACATCCTTTCCTGTCATTCAGACCTGAAACACATTCCAAAAAAGGTTGGGACAGGAGCAGTTTAGGGCTAGTAATCAGGTAAATTGGTTAAATAATGATGTGATTTGAAACAGGTGATGTCAACAGGTGACTGTAATTATGATTTGGTACAAAAGCAGCATCCAAGAAAGGTCTAGTCCTTTAGGAGCAAAGATGGGCCGAGGATCGCCAGTTTGCCAACAAATACATGAGAAAATTATTGAAATGTTTAAAAACAATGTTCCTCAAAGAAAGATAGGAAGACATTTGCTTATTTCACCTTCAACAGTGCATAACATAATTAAAAGATTCAAGGAATGTGGAGGAACTTCAGTGTGTAAAGGACAAGGGCGCAAGCCTAAGCTGAACAACCGTGATCTCCGATCCCTCAGGCGGCACTGCATAAAGAATCATCATTCCTCTATAAGCGATATCACCACATGGGCTCAGGACTACTTTGGCAAACCTTTGTCAAGTACCACAGTACGTAGTTACAGCGACAAATGCCAGTTAAAACTGTACTGTGCCAAAAGGAAGCCCTATGTTAACAGTGTCCAGAAGCACTGTCGACTTATCTGGGCTCGGAGGCATCTGGGATGGACCATCACGCAGTGGAAACATGTACTGTGGTCAGATGAATCAGTATTTCAGGTATTTTTTGGGAGAAATGGACGCTGTGTGCTCCGGACCAAAGAAGAGAAGCATCATCCAGACTGTTACCCGCTACAAGTCCAAAAGCCAGGGTCTGTCATGGTATGGGGTTGTGTCAGTGCCCTTGGCAAAGGTAACTTGCACTTCTGTGATGGCACCATTAATGCTTTGTTATTATGACAAAAAGTCATAATATAAAAAAGCCAAAGCCAAAAAACAAAGATGAAAAAGTCATAGTATGGCATGTCAAAAAAAGTCATAAAAAAAGTCATAGTATTTTTTTGTTGAAACGTCATAGTATAGTATGTCGAATGGGTTTTTATACTTTTTTGACATACTATACTATTATATAGTATGTTGAAAAACGTCATTAAAAAGCCATCAAAAAAGTCATAAAAGGTTGTAGTATATTATGGCGAAGATTTTTGTGAAAGTATAGTATGTTGAAAAACATCATAGTATGTCAAATAAAAAAGTAATAGTAAAGTATGTTGAAAAAACTCATGGTCGAAAAATGTCATAAAAAGTAATTGTATAGTATGTAGAGAAAAGCCATAAACAGTCATAGCATAGTATGTTGTAAAACATATTGAAAAAGTCATAGTGTAGTATGTTGAAAAAGTCATGAAAAAGTCATAGTATGTCACAAAAATTCTTGAAAAAGTCATAGGATAGTATGCAACAAAAGTTATAAAAAATCATAGTATAGAAATAATTCATTAAAAGTCGTATGTCGGAAACATTGACATCTAAAAACTATCACCAAATGAATGGAAATCCCCAATTAAGTTGAAAATGTCACCTTAAATCTTTTTCTACACTCTGGTTCCAAAAAATTAAGCACTTTTGAAACTTGGACCTTGGGGACTGGCAGCAATCCTGGATTTGACCTTTAAAGGTCCAGTGTGTAACGTTTTTAGTTGTTCATTATCAAAATATGTGTTCACAAACTTGTCCTTTTTCATGAATATTTACCACCACCATCAATTCCAAGTATTCCTTTTGGCTTGAAATTTTACATTTGCATTCGCATGAACTGGGGTAGACGCTCCATATTCATGCGCCATCTTAAAATATGTTAGCTGGTAAGGGACATACAGGACATACTGCTCCGCCTTTCGCGTTTTCGTTGTCACATGATAAACTCACAGGTGCGGCTAATGCTGCTAATGGGTATCGTAGCTTCCCGGCCCCGGCAAGTTTGAAGAAGGAAACATGGAGGACCACACGTACTCTTAATACATCCATGCACAGCGTCAGAGTGGAACCAGATGTTTTTTTTTTCAAGAATTCTGATTAGTTACAATTTCAGTTGTATTTTCTCAGTAAGGCCATTAGTTCTATCTTTTACAGTGACATTGCACTATGTGTTAAAGAATAAGTCTAATAGTTTACGACACATGAGCAGTAAGACAGGTTGTGAATAAGACAATAGTTTAACCAGATTATCTAAACCAATAATAGATAATTATTTCACTTCATTCTCTTGGATTTGTCTGTGGAAAAACAGTATTCTTTTCCCTCTGTTCTTTCTGTGTCTAAAAGATACTTTTATTTTAAATACACAGTATGAATCTGACAGTAAACACAAAAAACAACCAAAAATGGCTGCCTTGACAGTGTATCTTTGCACGTTTGTTGGAGGACTTTCTAACAGCAGTGGCTACTGATGAAAAGCCTGCGTTGCATTTTATTTTGATTTAACTTTTATTGACAATCAGACTGATTAAAATACAGTGAAAATAACAATGACTCACCTCTTTGGCCTTGTTGCGACTCCTCATGTTCTCAGCGATGTACTTGACGCTCTCAATGGCCTGTTTGATTTCAGGTGAGACCACAGAAAAGGCCACCACCGTGTTGATGCTCTGTGGACTCAGCTGACGTGTTATTTTCCCCATGTCTGGTGTTTCTGGGGTCTCCTTCCCATTCTGGCAGGGGCAAGGGCCTTTCTTCCCAGTGCAGCCCTCCACAGATGAGAACTTACTGTCCCCGAACTCCAGACAGTTGAGGGAGCCTCCCCCCACCTGCTGGAGATCATAACCAGAGTTCGGATTCAGTTTTGCATCTGCTTCAACTCAAAGTCGACATTCTGAAGTAATAATTTCATATAAAACATTGAGGTCTCTGGGATATATCTGTAGGTGCAACTTTATCAAGGTTCTATCGAGAAAAGACTTGTTGACAATGTTGTCCAGTGACTAGGGAAGTTGAAGTGCTTCCTCTGAGCTCTCAGTGTTGATCATAAAGGACGTATTGGATCATATAACTTTGTTAAAATTCTTTACCAGTAGAGAATTTGGTTTTAGTAGATTCACCTGGCAGTTATAGCAGGAAGTTAGAAGCTATATCCCAAAGGATTTTAGAAGAGCACTCAAAGATGTAAGTTATATGGTCGGACAAGCAAGCTTTGAAATTGTTAGACGGAGGAATACATTTTATACAGAAATACGTTTTACTGTAGGAAACAGTTCAGTTACTTCCCCTTGCTGCTCTTCTCTGCTATAACTGCCTGATATTTATATGATATGCACATTTTGAAGTACATATTAGAAAATGTGTATGGAAATATATATCTATACCGCCAGCTTCAACTAGTTAATTTGATCCAGACCAGTTGATGAAAATGCGCCTAATTCACATTTCTTTTTTTTATTTGTGTAACATTTCAAAAGTTAGACTAAAATTAGCTTGACAACTGAATGGAAACACAGCTACTGATTGAAGCACACAAGAACTGGATAGCTATCCAAGTAAACTGACTTCAAAAATGTAGATGTTAAAATTGTAATGGGCCAGTTTACTGGATATTCACACTTTTACCTCTCTTTTTCATTCCTTATGCAACCTTTTCTCTCTTTTTCCGCAAACAAGTAATTGCAACACTATGAATGCCTTCCAGGAACACCTGAAACGCCTTCAACTGTAGAATATTCAATAAAAACTTTATTCGTGGCCTTTAGTTTCAGCCCAGTGTGTCATCAAGATGACATAATCCCCCAAACTTTTTGTGGTTTATATAACAGGTCCAGACATGACACATATGTCAGAGTCTAAGAGCTCAAGTGGACTAGATGTTTTAGGATGGGGACGCCTTACCTGCATCAAGCTATTCTTTTTTTTCTTCCCTCCTTTCCCTCCTCCGCCTCCTCCTCCCCCTCCAGCTCCTCCTGCCTCCCCACTGCTGTCCAACCCCCCAGCCTTGCTGTCTTTGTCAATCGGTCTCCGCATCAGCATAATCCTCGGCAGCACTCTGAGAAACACAGAGCGCACCCAATCCGGCATAGTGTGGGTCATTGGCGTGCGGTAGTGTACGTTTAGCACGAACACAGTGATGACGATGCTGAGCGTGACGAAGATCATTGTGAAGAGCAGATACTCTCCAATGAGCGGGATGACCAGCGACGTGGAGGGGATGGTCTCGGTGATAACGAGCAGGAACACAGTGAGGGAGAGCAGGACGGAGATACAGAGCGTGACCTTCTCTCCACAGTCAGACGGGAGATAGAAAACCAGCACTGTGAGGAAAGAGATGAGGAGGCAGGGGATGATGAGGTTGATTGTGTAGAAGAGTGGCAGACGCCGGATGTAGAAGGAGTAGGTGATGTCTGGGTAGATCTCCTCACAACAGTTGTATTTGATATCATGCTTGTAGCCTGGAGCGTCAATGATTTCCCACTCGCCACTCTCCCAGAAATCTTTCAGGTTCACCTAGGTGATGGATAAAGATCCTAAAATCAAATCATGCAATGATTTACCACCAGAACAACATTCAGGCTCAACTTACCATTCCTAAAGGTCTCCTGTAAGTCAGTACAATAGGCTCATGGTTTTGGTTTTTAAAGTTGTCTTCCTGGTGAATATGGATTTTTAAGAATGTGCAAAACAAATGAAAACTGGTTTTCACCTGTTTCATGTCCACATGCACCCAACATACTGTAAGTTGCTGCAACTGATCACTGTGGTTTACAGTAATTAAGGCCGTCTTGTGATGTTTACAGATCTTACAGAAATTCTTACAGTTATAGGAAGAAGGAGAAAAAATACGAGAAAATGCAAATGTAGCCACTGATTATCCACCAAGAATGGTAATGTTCCAAATATTATAAAATTCAAATGTCATCTTCAAATTTTTCTTCCTGGAATTATATTCTAAACACACACTGATAAAAGATGTTTTTAAAGTTACAGTTGGTAACTTTCATAGAAAAATAACGTTTTGTCCTATCTGCTCAAACTGTCACTATATCCAAAGAGTATTACATAAATCAGATAAGCCTTCCTCTGCCTACTCCTGGTGCTCCTAATTGCATAAAGAAAATAACTATTCAGAGCTGTGAAGTCTCTAACGTAAAATGAATAAATGTGGGCGGTGCTTGGTTTTGGCTCCACTTGGTCAAAAACACACTCTCATTTTTATAAAAGACTGCTTGGCTCTGATTGGTTGTTGTATGTTCGGGCGCGGTGGAAACTTGCAAATGCCATGACGAGCACTGAGGGAGCCAGAGGAGCAGGGTTTTTTCACTGATAATCATCTCATATATGTCAAGATATGGGACAGTTTCAGCAAAAATAACAAAACGTTATTTTTACATAAGTTACCTACTACTCCAGCGATTTAGTGCACTTTCATTAAGTTGGAGCACTTACAAGAGACAGATTCGAGAAAGAATGATTAAAATGGGTCCAGCTTAAAAAATACTGAATCCTAATATTCCTAAAATGCAACTCAGTAACATATTTTCATGCGCCCTCCACTTTCAAACTCCCTGCCCTAAGTTTGTGAGGCAAGTTTTCTTTACATCACTATGATATCATCAGGGTAAATTTAAACCTTTGTGTGTAAAAACGGTGGAATACCCCTTTAATAAAAGACAGAATAATGAACCCTACAGTACATACACGTTGCAACACATTCTCACACTCAACTCGTCACATACGGATGATTGGTCAGGATCCGTTGGCGTTACTTTTTAATGTGCAGGGTAGGGTTAGGTGAGAAAATTACTGAGATTGTGTTTTGGGTTCAAATAAGCATGTTTGTTATGTAACTTATGTGTGTGACGTTTGTTAAGTACATTACGTAAGTAAGTTAAGTTATGTACAAAAGTTAAATAAGTCAACGCTGACTTTTGGTCTCGTTGATGAAAGTCCTGTCTTTGTTGATCTTTATCCCTGCAGACTTTGTCGCTCTTTATACTATGTCATCTCACAGTGCTGCAGTTGAGCAGTTGCTCTTAGCATCTAACATTACCGCTGATGGATTTACTTTGGAATTACAGAGCATTTCCACCAGGTCAGGTAAGGACATGCTGCTCCACTCAACTGGCCGCATCTCATGTCGGTGATGTACTCTATCGTGGAATTTATCGTCTATCCTGATTGGATAAACATGCTCTGTTCTCCCCTTTCAAACAAGCAACAACATGGCGGCCTGCTCATAAAATTTCTGCTATTCCATCTAAACAATCCATTAAAATCTATTTCTTAAAACATTTGAGGAGAGAAGTAGGCAATGCCACTGCTGAATCGTTTGATTTTAGAACTACACTGCCTAGTTTAACAGCTTGGTCATTTACATAAAGTTGAGGTCTATTCAACTTTAAGACATGGTCACATGCATGAATGCAG
Source organism: Gymnocephalus cernua (assembly GCA_023631565.1). NCBI lineage: Eukaryota > Metazoa > Chordata > Actinopteri > Perciformes > Percidae > Gymnocephalus > Gymnocephalus cernua. Next base: position 9,226,672 of record CM042427.1, on the reverse strand, counting down.
GCGAGTGACCATTGCATTTTGAGGCGATACTGGAGGGTTAGATGCAGCAACATTTAACATCTCCTCCATCTTGAAAGTTCACTAAAGTTGAACTCATGCAAATATGCAAGTATGCGAATGCAAAAACACTGTAACCCCCCTTCAAACTCACTGATCCCACCATGCACTGTGTGACTGCTCTCCATAGGAAATTACAGTAATAGAAAGCGTTGAGAAGTCCTCTGTCGCTGGATCTAGTGGAAAGCTGCAATAACCGATGAGCGTAAGCAGTGCTTTACTAGTAGGTAGGGCAGAGAGAAAAATAATTAAATAGATAAGAAGTTGATAGTCAGGGCGTTTTCACACATACCTCATTTGGTCCAGACTTTCTGACTTTTCAGTTTGGTCTGAACCAACATTTCAGGTGTGAAAGGTGCCCTGGACCATGGTCCGGATCAAAAGACCAAATTTTGGTCCAATAAAAAGAGGTGGTCTCGGTGTGCTGTGAAATCGTGTGAAAGCATTTTTTGGATGGTTCGGACATTTGGACCAAATACAAGAAGCTCTGGCAGGCTCTCCCCGTGTTACAAGACCGGGGAAGCATAGCTCGGTGCTTATTGTGTACATGAGAGAGTGTGTGGCGGTGAATGCACTCAGAGCAGACAGCTGTCAGCTATCAGAGCTGAGAATAGGACTACATCAGCAGTTTACTTGTTAAGTGGTAGTAGATGTACAGTGTAGATTTCCGTTTGTCGCTGAATAAATGCTGCAGAAAGAAAGTTCCCCCGTCTTGCTTCTCAACATCACAACAAAACAAAAAGAGCCACGGCAATAGGGGAGAGCAGCAGTCAGTTGGAAAACCTCCAACACAGAGAGAGGATATGAGAGCCCGTCTACAAACCAATGCCACGTATGTGATGAAGACAGGAAGTAGTTTTGTCACGTATAGATCTTTAGTGCGCTTGCATAACTGCAGTGTGAAACCAAAACTTACCAGATCAAATGTATACAATGTAACAAAAACATGAACCTTGGTCCGTACCTTGGTTCGGACTTTCATGTGTGAAAACGCCCTTACACCACTTACCTTAGACCCAATAAGTACCAGGTCAATCTTGGCTTTGTCATAAGTCCAGGAGCCAAACTTCATGGAGCAGTTCTGATAGTCGAAGGGGAAATAGGTGATGTCCATGGGGCAAGAAGATTTAAAAATGGCTGGAGGAACCCAGGTGATGGTACCATCAAACTTCAGCAGAGCCTTGGTCTTATCCTCCACCAGAAAATCACCTACAGCACTGTATATGACATGTGTGTGTGTGTGTAGTCACGTAGAAGTAGTCACATGTGAGAGAGGATATGAGGAGATATGATACAAGCATATATGGGTTTTGAATAGGACACAGAGGTTAGAGGGAGGCAGAGACATCAAACAATGAGAGGAGGTGAAAGGAGAAAATGAAATCGAAGAACACAAAAGAGGGTAGAAGATAAAAAAGGTGAGGTTACGGAGGTAATAAAGACAGAATCAGGATTAAAAGACAGAGGACAATGAAGTTGCATTATGTCTTATTGTGAAATTCAAAATTGCCTTTGATTATCTATATGAGCCAGTATTGTAAGTAGAAAAAATAAATTAGGCCGCAATTAGGTAAATTAAAATGGAAAGGCTCAGCACAGCACATACTGAGCCTGAACAATATACTATCGAGTTGGCCCATTTAAGTGTAATTACAGTACAGTCTGTTGCACAGTGCAGCGTATAAAGGTATAAAACACATTTGTGCTTCAAGGAATTTGGACATTAATGTAATATATATGATGTTAATAACACATGGTGTCATGCCGAAATGATATATGAAAATGAAATAGTGAAATAGTAAATGAAATAGTAATACAATTTGTTTTGTCAGTGCCAACCACATTTTCCCATATGACTGTCGCACAATGATTCACATGAGTGGTTTCTGACCTTTCATCTCTACAGATAAGCTCTAGTTAAGTTTAGAGAAACTAAAAAAACTTATTTAACCACATGGTTAAATAAGCAGTCATTTTTAGTTTTTAGTTTTGCAGTTGCCTATTTAGACATGGGCAGACACAGAGCAGCATTAGCATTAATTTGGAGTTGTGTTTTTGGTGACTTGATGAATGTTAGTCCAATATTCACTTTTGTTTTAGCTCTGTTTTGGTCTCCACCAAAGCCTGAGGAGAGATTTCTGGATCTTTAGCTACTAAATACTCCATTATGTTCACCAACTAGATGCTAACTGTGTCTGTGTGCTATAATAATAATAATAAGTGGCCTACAACCAATTTATCAGAGCTTTTTTGCTGAAAACAGCTGCCTCAAGCTGATGGAAATAAGGTGAGGGAGAGTGGTGAAAGTGGACCAGAGCAGTGACGTTATGGGCCATGAAACCAAAACAATGAGCTGAAAGAAGCTAAAACTCTGTCGAGCTGACGGGAACTGCAGTTGGGTGACAATTCTTCGTGGGTTCATCACTATGAGCAACGCCTCTCACATTTGACCCATTGCTAATATTAAAATATCGATGAGTGCAGCTTTAAGTTTAGAGACTGAATTTGCAATGGTTGCAAAGTTATAACAGGACACTTGTCAGGAAAATAAATTGGATTTTGAACAAACAACCAATGCTGTTGTTTTCTGGTTTGTTATTTCTAATAATAATTGCTATATAAAATGAATGATGATGGTTATGATGGTGACAGTCTCACTTGTTGTAGAGCACAATGTCAGGTCTCCAGATCTTGTTCGATGGAACTCTAATGAACTCAATTCCGTCAAACTCTGCCGGCATCCATCGCAACTTGTAGTCATTCCAAATCTGAGAGAGCAGCGAAAAACATTGAGAGCAAATTAGGGAGTCAACCATCAGTTTTGTGTTTTGTATTTTGCATTGTACACTGCATACAGTATTAGTCACTGGAGACATTCCCCTTCATGGAAATATTTTGAAATACATATTTATACTGCAGGCAGAACTTCCTTTGATGTTTTACAGTAGAACGAAATAAGGATAATGTAGCAATAAAATCAAGCAAACATGTATTTTATTGATGCAGTTCCTCATAGAGTTATAAAGCCTCAGTAAGCAGATGATAAAAAATCGAAAATACATCTGAATAAAGAGCAGTTGGGAGAGGAGGGGAGTTTATGAGTAAATAGCTCAGACAGAACACTGACTGCGTTCACTTGCTGTCAACATACCTGCGGGTAACATTTCATGAGCCGTAGATCCATTAGTCTTGGCTATTTGCATGTCATTCAAGATGAATTCATTCATTAGCAAGGCGGATTAATATCCAGCTATGACCTGGGAGCTGTTTAATTAACCACGTCATGCTACATTGGCTTTTCATTTATTCATCCAGGATGTTTACAATGTGGTTCACTGGAGATGTAATTCCTGATATGTGAAGATGTATGGCTTATTGTTTACCACATAGAAATTATTCTACATTTACTTTTTATGTAAAGGTAAATGGCTTATTTATTCATTTATTTGCTAAAGGGCAGTCTGACTGTTTGGGATAATAGGGGAGGGACTTCTTTTTCCCAGTCATAATCAAAAGGTAGCTCAATAGGATGCACATTTTCCATACATTTGGGAATTGCTATTTTCACTTCTTCTATTGTTTTTGTTGTTCCATTGCTGTAAGTAGATGTTGAATTACGTGCATCATCTTAAATCCATTATGTTTTGCCTCTCTCATTTATAAATAGTGACACAAGTTGTACCAATACTATATACTTTATTATTTTGAGATACTGGGAAGAGGGTCTAGGGATCCTACCCCAGAGGTTGATTAACAAGCAACCTGAAATACATAGGCAATGAAATTAGACATAAGAATGACACTCGGTATTGATTAAAACATATGTAAGAGTTGGAATGGAGCTTTGAGATAATGAATATTTGTTAATTTCATGGATACTGATTTATGTGGATATACAGTATATTCTATTATTTATTGATTTAATTGCCTAGTGATACATTTAATTTAGGTAGAGATATTCATGTTGTTGTATATAATTTAAAATATATATATATATAATTAAAAATTATTAAATTTCACCATTTATTTATTTAAATGTATTTCTATTATAATACAATTCTGACCCATTTAGCCTACAATCTAAAAAAGTTCAGGGTCAGCCCTTATCCCCACCCCAATCATTTTCATATAGTCCCTTGGTGTACATGATCAGTATTGACTGGCTTATGAGGGATAAAAAAAGAACTAAAATGATAACAAGAAAACGACTCACCATGTTAGAAGTAACAGAAAAATAGAGTAGATAGGATAAGGAGCAGAACTAAAAAGAAATGAGGCTATGTATACTATATTCTGTATTCTTTATAGTTATAAAAGGGCGAGAAAATATTCTTATTCCATGTTGCGATCACACACATCAATTATACAGTATTAAGTTATATTTTCCTTTCATAAAAGTAGTGAATGAACGTTTTTTAGGAGTTTAAAGCAAACGCATTTAGAAACACTGTATGCTGCTAGAAGGAATCCCCTGCAGTGCTACTGCAGAACAGATGCAATAAATCCATCAAGGATTTCTAAAACGGCTAACACTGTAAACCCACTGGCTGCAATTCAAAGTCTTTATCAGTGACTTTGGTGTTGACACAGCTTGTCATTAGTGATGCCTTGTTATAAATAAACCACTCAGCCATTACAAATAAGATCAGCCTATACAGGCCTTTCAATGCATATTAATTTGAGCTCAGTATCACAGTATCATCTTGTCCACCATTTAATCCCATCAACATCCAACAGCTTTTTGGCCGCAATTAGTCAATGATTTAAAAGGGCAATGTCTATAATGTTTATTATGAATTGCAGCTTAAATTATTTGTTTTTTCAAAGAGAAACACAGATTTAGAACGGCGAGAAAGAAGGAAAATAACTAAAATGTATCAGTTAAGTAGCAGTTTGGAGGACAGAGACAAAATGTGTTGTTGGGAGAGTAGCTGGCTGTGGGAGTTTGAGGTCCGTGGCTATAGATCTGCTTAGAGACAAAGCGTGACTAACCATAACACCAACATTGATCACTACCTGATTGCATTCAAATGTCTACCTGAGATGTCTGTGTTTTCTTGTCCCCTCTCCTTTACTTTTACTGTGTTATACACATAGCAATAGAATGAGAGCAGAAATCAATCAACTCTGAAATCAACATAGCAGGATGGTCATTTTTATGTGTAGCCTACTGTTGCAACTTTGACTGTTGTAGTGGGATAACTCACTCTATTTCTGTGGTCAAAGCACAGTGTGGAGCGCCATTTCCTTTTGAACTAGTCAAAAACTAGTCATTCTATTTCTGTGGTGTAATATTTCAGTGAGGTATGACATTTACACACACACACACACACACACACACACACACACACACACACACACACACACACACACACACACACACACACACACACACACACACACACACACACACACACAGGTAGAGAGAGAAACATAGTGTGACAACCCATATTGATGTCTGCTTAGTATTTATAGGTATGTACTAACAAATATGACCCCTCTTCTGTCATCACTCAACTCTATCTGCTGTATGGAGACAGGCCAATGTGTGTGTGTGTGTGTGTGTGTGTGTGTGTGTGTGTGTGTGTGTGTGTGTGCGTGTGTGCGTGCGTGCGTGCGTGCGTGCGTGCGTGCGTGCGTGCGTGCGTGCGTGCGTGCGTGCGTGCGTGTTACTTACATGTCTGAGCCATAAATTTGTTTCCATGATCTGATTCACCTCATCCTGCAAAGACAAGGAGAAGAAAGTAGTTGTTAGAAAGCAGAACTGTGTGTGTGTGTGTGTGTGTGTGTGTGTGTGTGTGTGTGTGTGTGTGTGTGTGTGTGTGTGTGTGTGTGTGTGTGTGTGTGTGTGTGTGTGCGTGTGCCTGTGTGTGTATGTGTGTGTGTGTGTGTGTGTGTGTGTGTGTGTGTGTGTGTGTGTGTGTCTGTCTGTGTGTGTGTGTGTGTGTGTGTGTGTGTGTGTGTGTGTGTCTGTGTGTGTGTGTGTGTGTGTGTGTGTGTGTGTGTGTGTGTGTGTGTGTGTGTGTGTGTGTGTGTGTGTATGTGTGTGTGTGTGTGTTGTTGGTACAGCAGCCAAAATAACTACTTAGAGCCAGAGTTGATTGACTGAAAAGGTCGACTGTGAGTCAGTTAATAATACATGGAGAAGTTACAGATGTCACTTTGTCTCCACCCTTCTATTCAGTTTGATTTGCAGTTCTGTGATTTTCAGCCATATACACTATACACATGCAGATACATGAAAATATGTGCACATTGTGGCACATTCCAGTGCACCAATGCCCACACGTGCACATCCACAGACCTTTAGATAAATCTCACCTCTCACCTCATCCCACCAGCTATAGCTACATATCAGTCCAGTCTGAAAAAACACTCCTGCAGGCAATTTTCTCTTAATCTGAGGATTTCCATTCAGAGCTGAAAACCTCTTTTCACAGGGGGATGTGCTGCAACCCCCCACCCCCACCCCTAGCAGCATTAAACTTAACATTGCCAAAGCAAAGCAGCGTAGTGTATAACAATACAGTGTGACATTTTCGGAATCCGTGAAATTGAACAGACTAAATAAAGACTGTATTTACTTTCTGCTTTTCACTTCCCGCGTTCCGCAGCTTATCTTTTGCCTTTTCTGTGTGAAAGGTAGGAAATATGATCAAGATGCTCACTGGAAAAAGTCTCTCAATTCCCACAGACTCGCACATGCTGTTGAGAGGATGCAATTAGTGAAACAACATTTTGGTAACATTCACCTTTGCTCATACACACTCATAAAAACAAGACATACAGAAAAGTATGAAAGGAATGTCTAAAGGTGCTTTAAACACCTTTGAACATCATGTTGAACTGAGTCTTTACAAGCTTTGTTTGGACTATTACAACATCTACTCCGGTGTGTGTTTGGGTGTATAGCTTACAACTTTGACCAGCTGCGAGATGGAGACCTCGAACTCCACAGTGACGGGGTCAGACACATTCTCCACTGGTCTGATGAACTGGTTATATCTTCTGAACAGTTTCCTGAAGAGCCGGTCCTCTGCCTTGGATGAAAAGCAGTCTGGACAGACAGAAACGGCGCAGAGATAAAGAGGAGAGGGACAGACAGAGAGAGAGAGAGAGAGAGAGAGAGACAGAGAGACAGAGACAGAGACAGAGACAGAGACAGAGACAGAGACAGAGAGGCAGAGAGAGAGAGATCAGTGACTGGATGAGTGAATGTGAATACAAAGAGAGGAAGAGACTGAAAGAAAAACAGTTGATGGAATGCAACAAATTCAGTAGAAATCTAATTGTTTCTAAGAAGTAATTCTTAGAGATTTCTGAAGGGCTTATACTGGCAGTGCTAATCAATCACAGAACTGTGAGAAAAATAGACATTGGCCTCTTCCAGTTTTGTTTTGATGCAACGTCACATCAATAAGTCTTTTGAGTGAGTAGATAATTTGTTTTATGAAATTTGATGAATTGTCTTTGAAAAAGTTTCTTAGGATTATTGGTCCTCTGCTTAGATCATCAAAGTTAAAAGTCTACTTTGAACTCATATATGACATGAGTAAACATTTAGGGTGTTTCTTTGTGCGATCGGCTGCTGAAAATGGAGTCACAGCATTGAAAACTGTTAATTAAGGAAGCAGGAACCAGCCGTGTCCACTCTGAATGGCATGGGTATATCATATCTTTTTTCTTTAGGATCATTGAATCAATGCTTGATTTCAGTCCAAGTCATTGGCATTACTGGAAATCATTGTAACTCACCTAAATCCATGCATCAATTGATTAAATGAAGCTCAGCGCAAATTTTTTCAGGAAGACGTCATTAACCCAATCATTACTCTTTCTCCGTAAATCAAATCAGCTGTTTAGAAGCAATACTTTCACTTTGACCAATCAGACATGACCAAGAAATTCAAGGACCAATCACAGCACTACAGCTCTGCTTAAATATGTTCTCCCTGTGCATTCCAGTTTTCGTTCCAGGCAAAGCGCTCAACCCTCCACCTCCCCTGCCACCTCCAGTCTTCATGTTTCTCCCGGCTGGCCATTCCGTTGCCTCGCCGGTCTGGTCCCCGGTCTCTTCTCCGCCGCCACCAGTGTCTAGACTCCATCGGGGGATATGTTTCCTATTCTCTACCCCTTTAAAAAATATTAATTTGATGGAGTCTAATCTCCAAAAGACTCGTACATTTTCTCATGCAGTTATATAATAAATATTGTTCTTTTGCATATTTGCAAACAAAGTCTCTCCTAATTGAATTGACGACTGCTGCATTGAAGTATCACTTTAAAAGCCCCAAGGGTGCTGCCTGCTTATGTAGATAGTGTTATGGGCAAGTGGTATATTACTATATCCAAGATATCCCAGAATAGAATTTAATTTTAGCTCAAATACAAAATCGAAATGGAGATAAATCCCAGTGGTGGCATGGCCTTTTTTTTAAGGTGGTGGCAGCTGACTTGTTTATCCTGTATAAGTACATGAGATATTATTTACCAGAATATAGGTATGTGTTTGGTTGGACTGCGGCTTTAGTGCTGTAAACAACCAAAATATGACCGCCTTATTTACTAATTATCCAGGAATTGCCTCGAAGGCCTGAGGCACAATATCAGCATGTCCACCAAGTGGAACATGCTATTGCAAGCTACTTTAACTTAGTGCAGAGAAGTTGAAGACTATATCCTAAGAGGGTGTTTTTAGCGCAGGTGAGGAATTGAGTTGCAAGAGGAGCTGTTGGTTCTGTTAGTGTTTTTCCCCAATCTGTATTCCCATTTATTTTTCCTTAAACAATACCTGTGGTAGAATGTCTAGAAACACCATTTTGTAGTAAGTTGAGATAAGGGGAAAACTTAGGTAACATCAGGTCACTCAACGGCCAAGAAGATCTAATCGGCCATACTGCTTCATGATCAGGGAATGTTCTGTTCCAGGACCATCTCCGGAGAAAGGTTAAAAGGGCCTCACACACAGCTTGGCCTATTTCCAGGAGAGAGATGGACTGAACTTGAAAAACAACTAGATTTGGGTGAGCATCTGTGTTTGCGGTGCCTATGTTATGGCACCATCAACATTTTTGCATAACCCAAACTTAGCAGCTTTAGCAGGAGATATATGCCTCTTGGAAATACAATGACACTCAGAGTTGGGATGGCACTGGTAAGTCAAGCTACTCCTGAGTTTTTCCACAACAAAATTGCACTGGCTTATGTAACAATGGTATAGGTTTATATTATCATGTGAATCAGAACTGTACCAAATTCAAATTACCTTCCGACGTGGTTACTGTTCCTAATCCTGTGATCTGTAGTATTAAACCACACTCTGCCAAATCAACCAGGATTGAAATCTTTGGAATTCTATGTTTAAATCTATGGTCTTGAATAACAGTTAAACCGCACACTTTACCAACATGAACCAGTTTGGGTAGGTTGTGCAAGCCATAGACGTTTTCAAAGTAAACCATATCAAAGTGACAACTTGAAAGTTCCCCACACAGTTTGCTGCCTTGAGGCCAACTGAGTCACAACAGTTATCACTCACTGCCGTTTGTGAAGGTAGTCACCTACTCTTCCTGCCTCAAGACCCCAAGTGCTCCTAGAGTTCTCACGCAGAAACCCCGCTCACTCTCCTCCACCCTCTATAAATATCTAGATCAATACCACATTCTTCTCTGCTGGGCAGCTCGCAGAGTTGTTGGATGGAGGACAGGGTGCAGGAGAGAGCTGGATTGGGGAGGGAACACACAAAATGGATAAAGAAAGCAATAAAGAAAAATGAAACAAACAAAGTAACGAACCAACATAGAGAACTTTGCAGTGCCTACCTGTGTCAACTCAAAGACATCAGCAGATTTTGCCTTGAGGTACTTGTGTTTTTTCCCTAAACTCTTTTATAAATATTTGTCTTCATTTGACTAATACCAGCCAAACTGAGTTTGGGATAGATGAGAGGAAAGTCTCTTAATTAAAATGGATTTCTTTTGGGAAAAGGCCTTGAAATCCTAATGATGAAACAGCGCTGACCCTATTACATCAAGATCCCTTTCTCAAAGGCAAGAAATAACCATGTTCATGCATACAACAATGACACCAGAAACCCAGCTGGTGCTGAACTCCTTGTGGCAGCCCTCTGGAGAGAACAACAAGAGGAATAAAAAAACAGTAAGACCGAGAGAGGAGAGGAGAGGAGAGGAGAGGAGAGGAGAGGAGAGGAGAGGAGAGGAGAGGAGAGGAGAGGAGAGGAGAGGAGAGGAGAGGAGAGGAGTGGAGAGGAGACTGAAAGCAAAGCCTTCTTAAGATGTCACTCAGAAGATTATGATAATCCAGACTTCACAGCCTTCTGTCTGGTAGCTGCCTAGCATGTGCTAATGCTATGCATTTTATTTTAGTTTATAGGGAGCATGATACCCAACACTTTGCATCTGATCTATGTTTGTCAAAATCAAAATATTCCAATACACAGTGCTGACAGTAGTATTTTTGAACAAGCACAAGAAATAGAATCAAATAGAAGACAATGGAAGAGTGGAAGAACGCATGGAAGAAAGAAATGTGATTTTAATTAGAAGATAAAAGAAAAGAAGTGGAGAAATTAGTTGGACTAAAATGGACTGTCATGGTGCTTCATCTGCATACTTGTCGGCATAATTACAAAGGCATGGCTGCTAAACCACTGACTAAACCAGCTCTTTGATCAAAACAGGATTCTACAATCACACACACACACATGTGCACACATGCACATTCACACATTTAACATGGTCAGATGCATTTCACTGTTGAGAATCATAAAAGAACCAATTATGACAGGAAATGAGCCACAGTTTCTACCCACTTTCATCTCTGGACATTTCGTCTCTCTCTCTCTCTCTCTCTCTTTATCTATCTTTCTCTCTCTCACGCTAGGATTAACATATCATGTGGCAAATAGGTGAAAAATCAGGGGATGAAAAATTATTTACTTAAAGTGCTCATATTATGCAAATGCTCAGGTTCATAATTGTATTTAGAGGTTGTACCAGAATAGGTTTATGTGGTTTAATTTTCAGAAAACACCATATATTTGTTGTACTGCACATTGCTGCAGCTCCTCTTTTCACCCTGTGTGTTGAGCTCTCTGTTTTAGCTACAGAGTGAGACATCACACTTCATTTCCATCTTTGTTGGGAGTCGCACATGCTCAGTACCTAGGTAAGGACTACTAGCCAGTCAGAAGCAGAGTATGAGGGCGTGTCATGCTAGCAGCTAGGTGAGCATTATAACGTGTGTCTCTGAAGTAAAGGCTGGACTACAACAAAGCTGTTTGGAGCAGTTGGTAAACAGTGTTTTCCGGTGGAGATGGTAAGTCCCTTTGGGGGGGACTTTGGGCTTTTACACTTTGTAAACCTAGAACGTGCACAAAAAGATATATAACACAATAAAGAAGAGGGGAAAATGGATGGATGGATGGAAAAGGAAAAAGCCAAAAAGCATAATATGAGCACTATAAACGAAAGTATATGGAAGACAAAAGTCTCATTACTGGTGAAAAATGTGTTTCATGATGCATAAATGTACAATCTTGAATCAATCAATCAATCACAAATTTCTATCTATTACCACCAAATTTTTCAATTGACAGATCACTAAACCCACCCACATGGCGTTTTTTTGCAATCATAGTTTAGCAACTGTGCCTAGACAGGCTGTCAAGCATTGGCTTTCCCAACATGTTGAAGTGGTGTAAATGAGGCTGTAGTAAGTAAGGTACTCTGTATTCAAGGAGTGGCGTCTTGAACTGATTAAACAGTGTTCTTATCTGTTCTTATGAGAGCTGTAATCACTGGCATGTCTGGCTAAATAGCGTACTACATACAACCCCAAATCAGAAAAAGTTGGGACAGTATGGAAAACACAAATAAAAAAAGCAAGTAGTGATTTCTAAATGTACTTTGACTTGTATTTCATTGCAGACAATGTGAACACAAAATATTTCATGTTTTGTCTGGTCAACTTAATTTCATTTGTAAATATACATCCTTTCCTGTCATTCAGACCTGCAACACATTCCAAAAAAGGTTGGGACAGGAGCAATTTAGGGCTAGTAATCAGGTAAATTGGTTAAATAATGATGTGATTTGAAACAGGTGATGTCAACAGGTGATTGTAATTATGATTTGGTACAAAAGCAGCATCCAAGAAAGGTCTAGTCCTTTAGGAGCAAAGATGGGCCGAGGATCGCCAGTTTGCCAACAAATACGTGAGAAAATTATTGAAATGTTTAAAAACAATGTTCCTCAAAGAAAGATAGGAAGACATTTGCTTATTTCACCTTCAACAGTGCATAACATAATTAAAAGATGCAAGGAATGTGAAGGAATTTCAGTGCGTAAAGGACAAGGGCGCAAGCCTAAGCTGAACAACCATGATCTCCGATCCCTCAGGCGGCACTGCATCAAGAATCGTCATTCATCTATAAGCGATATCACCACATGGGCTCAGGACTACTTTGGCAAACCTTTGTCAAGTACCACAATACGTAGTTACAGCCACAAATGCCAGTTAAAACTGTACTGTGCCAAAAGGAAGCCCTATGTTAACAGTGTCCAGAAGCGCTGTCAACTTCTCTGGGCTCGGAGGCATCTGGGATGGACCATCACACAGTGGAAACGTGTACTGTGGTATGCAAATATACCTTGCACTTCTGTGATGGCACCATTAATGCTGAAAAGTACATAGAGATTTTGGAGATTTTGGAGCACAATATGCTGCCTTCAAGAAGCCATCTTTTCCAGGGACGTCCATGCATATTTCAACAAGATAATGCAAAACCACATTCTGCACACATTACAAAGTCCTGGCTGCGGAGGAAGAGGACACGGGTACTTGACTGGCCTGCCTGCAGTCCCGACCTGTCTCCAATAGAGAATATGTGGCACATTTTGAAGCGCAAAATGCGACAACGAAGACCCCGTACTGTTGCCCACCTTAAGACCTGTTTGCAGCAAGAATGGGACAAAATTACACCTGAAACACTTCATCACTTGGTGTCTTCAGTCCCTAAACGTCTTTTAAGTGTTGTGAAAAGGAATGGCAACATTGCAATGTGCTGTTGTATTGCCTGCAATGAAATACAAGTCAAAGTACATTTAGAAATCACTACTTTCTTTTTTATTTGTGTTTTCTATACTGTCCCAACTTTTTCTGATTTGGGGTTGTACATCATTAGCATGCTAGCGCTACGTCCAAGGCCAAAGACCATATCATTGACAAGCTAGTGTTAATATTAGTTCATGGGACGCATTCACTGTGTTGTGTTTCTCTACTGAGTGGATGTTATTAGAATTAAGTGTGAGTCAATATTATTAGCTAGCTAGCATGAGTTGATCAATTTTATCAGCGACAGAGCCAGGTTTATCACAGCATGGATCGGATTGATAATGTCATTAGTTATACTGAAATTGTACTCCCCAGGCACATTTCTGAGATCTAGGAACATGTCACCATCACTAAAAAGAAGTCAGTTGGGGCAAGGAACACACACACAGTCACATACGTGTTCTTTTTCACAGCAGTCATTTTGACTTGACATAGTAGGAAAAGCACAGGTGTTACATTAAACTCAAGTGTCCCAGTGAGCCAAGACAGCATGACACGCCCACACAGGACTCGGAAACTGAAGCAGCTAAATGGAATCCAGCCATCATTATTTTATTATATACAACTGTGATTTTCCTACTGTGACAACATGTCAAAATGTCTTCTGTGACTATTGTGTAATTTTTCTGAAATGTCATTTAAAAATACCCCAATTTACATCAATATTAAACAGAATTTTGATTAAGTTTCAGGTCAGATGTGTCGACCATATTTCATATTACCTGTTTCACTCTCTTGTCCAAAACCGGGCATATTAGCAAGCTAATGCTAGTTTTGTCAGTTGATTCATTTAGCTAAGCAACAGTTACGCCTGGTAGTTACTGGGTGTAAATAATTAGTAAGAACTAATCTCTACATAGGAACTTGTTTATATGATTTGATGATGAACAGCTGTGGCAACTGGAATGATCAGCATCTGACATTACTGTAAGTGATATTTTTTATGGAATAGAAGTTTGGTATCATATGGTTTTAATTTTAGCAACCTGTTTGTATTATTTCTGTAGTGTCCAGTGTCACATCAAACATGTAGAAGCTGTGTCCTTCCAGCATTTCTTTCGTGGTCACTATAAGACATAAATATGCTTATTGGCTACCTCTGTCCTAACATATTGATAATTCAAAGGAAGCAGTCTGATATGTCTTTTGACATTACTGTACAACTGTGTAGTTTATTGGTTGAGCTTAAAAGCAGAAAAAATATGCCAGCTGCAGGTTATGATCGAAGAAAGAAGAGGAATTCATGATTACAGTAAACTCAGCAGCATATACAGTTAATGTACTCAAACGTACAGTATCAATTATTCAACTAGCTATGCAGAATCTGTCTAAAAACACTTACAGTAGAAAGCTAGTTGGTTAAAATATAGATCACGTTAGATATTTAATGCACCCAAGACATGAGGGTCGGAGGTCAACTTGCATACTGAGGGGGGGAAGGGGGAGAGGGTGAAGGACAGATAACGAGTGTTGGAGAAGAAGAGAGAGACCTTTTACGTTTGAGAGGAAAACCATTTAGCCTCCATTCTCCCCTGAGCATGCAAATGCTTTTAAAGGAGAGTGAGCAAGATAGGCAGAAAGGGCAAGAGAGAGAGAGAGACGGGGGTGAAAGAGAAAGTGTGTTTTTTACTTTTACATCTTCATCACGCACAATGCTTGTATGGCAAACACTATATAAAGGAGTAATTGCTTTGCAATGAGCTGAAATGCTCGGCTCATACAGTTTGTTTTCCTTTTGTGCACATACAGCTGAGTTGAAATGTGCTGAAGTCAACTGACAGAGAGGGGGGGGAGAAAACTAGAGAGAGGGAGAGAGACAGCAGAAAAGACAGAGATACAACTGAGTAAGATGAGGTAGAGAGCTGATGAGAGCAACAACCTGAGAGATTTGTGAGTGTGAAACTGTGGAGACAGGTGCAAAGAGACAGAGAAGATAGGATAGTGGAGTAGGAATTTGGACTGTGTGTGTGTGTGTGTGTGTGTGTGTGTGTGTGTGTGTGTGTGTGTGTGTGTGTGTGTGTGTGTGTGTGTGTGTGTGTGTGTGTGTGTGTGTGTGTGTGTGTGTGTGTCCAGTAAATGGAAAAGGAAAAGATGCAATGCCTATGAAAGCAGAATGCTCCATCTCTCCCAAAACCCGGCAAACTACTTCCTTTCTTTTCTTTCTTTCTTCCATTCTGTCCTTTTCTGCAGATATAAACACTAATATAGGTCTAATATAGTGCTATCAAAAGCCTTTCACATTCACACTGCACAGGCCTATGTGTGCTCACACATATTCATGCAGAAAAAAAATTGCCTTTTATTTCACATTCAAAATGAGCAGATCAAATAGAAATTGCACATCTTTCCCTCAAGGCACATTACCCAAAAAGTGGGTTACATGAATTTGAATGTGTTTCATGTAAAATAGTCATTCAACCTTTGTAGTTCAATATATCAACAGTGGTTTTCTCATTAAAAAACCTTAACCCTGAGAGGAGCCAGAGCGAGAAAAATTAGGCGCCAACAATGTGGGATAGTACATGTATTATACACTAAATACCAAACTTTATTCAGGTAAAACGTTGAGATCAAACGATAAGTTGGGCGTTCATGAAAACAGGCATGTGATTACAGCGGTGTAAAGCGACCACTGCTGTGTGAGGTGTTCTCAACCCATTTATCTGTGACTCGCTTTGTGTTTAGCCACGCCCCCTCTGCTCTGTGTTCTGCTCTGTAAATGTTACTGTGATATAAGCCTTGTTACCACGCACCACACACACACACACACACACACACACACAGACCTCATCACCACAGTTCACTGACCGGATCAGTCATGCATTCAAATACATTAAGAGAGCAGCCTCTATTTGAAAATAGCAGACGGCATCATGAATATACCTACAGGCGGAGGTAACACATTAGTAGTAGCACACTAGAAGCAACAGATATACGGAATATACTGTATGTGTACGTGCTATTTACTCTTTGTGTGTTCATGTATTTTGAAGGCATTGGGGACCTCTATGTGCATATTAGCTGCCATGAGGCTAAAATTGCAGCTAAAAGTACGGTCACATTAGCCTTCTGTTCGCCAGAATTTGCCCACACATCCCTGAAAAGATGTGACAGTTCTGATGTGATGATTGAGAGCAATGCTACAGTTTATTGTCTGGTCATGTAATGTTGCACTGAACATGTTGATGATACAGCCCTAGAATAATGACTTATCTCCAAACACAGTGCATCACAGTTTAACTGGCCCAATGCGCAGCATTGTTTTTGATACTGCTAACTTGCTTTGCCAAATATGTTACAGAGGAAACATAATTGCTGCCCTGATTGGCAATGTTTCTTCAAAACCAGGGGTGAGTCATCCCTATATTGCAAAGAGGTCATAGGGAGGAGGTCTAAGTGGATGGATGTGTGTGCAAAGCACAGGATCTTTACAAATTAACCCCAGACTAGGGTTAATTTTCCACATTTTGGGTTAAATCTACTAAAATACTTGTGTTTTAAATCAGCGTTGATTTCTTTTCAACATTTAATCAAGATCATGATCTTTCTAAGTGCTTTGGGTTGCCTAAACATAACCAGAAAAGCCATATTTCAGTTGCCACGACTAGATGCTGTAGGCAAAACAAAGATTTAAAACATGTTGGCAGGTGGCAACATTTTGCACAAATATAAATGTTTCCTTATTATGTTTGGCTGGAAATGTATGCTCTGAGATTTGTAATTTGTACTCTGATTTGTGAAAATGTACACATATTCGAAAATGTAAATTAAACATACCACTCCAAACGTCACCACACAAAAATATCCTTAGAGTCTTCGGCTCGCCTGCTAAATAACTAACTAACTAACTAACTGGCTAACATTGATCCATTAATCTATAGCTGTGTGTCTGAGTATACATTTACACAGGCTCACGCCTTTCCGCAAACATTTACAAATGATTTAGGTACAAACTTGACTTCTGAAACTGCAGAGAACAAGAGAGTGAGGGAAACACACACACACATAAACACACACACACAGACGCCTCGCAGCCAAGAGGGTCATGCATGGAATGAAGTATGTGTGTGGAGCCTGATAAACCATAAAAGAGCCTATCTGCCACCTTGCATAAATCTGATAGGTGCTATTTATGTCCTTGGAGCAAATGTTTACGCTACTGCTTTGAAATGCCGCAGCATAATTACTGTCTCTGCATCTATTTCCCAGAGAGGCTCCGGGTCACATCCAGCCTCAGCTGTGGTCACTGATTAAGGCTGGGTGCATTTCAATAATACCAGATTCATTTCCTCCCTCCCTCCCCACCTTCCTTCCTTCCTTCCTTCCTTCCTTCCTTCCTCCCATGCCTTTCCTCCTTCCTTGCATTATTCTTTTCTTTCTCCCTCTGACCCTCTCTTGCTCTCTTCCTTCCTTCCTCTCTTCCTCTCTTCCTCTCTTCCTTCATTCCTTCCTGTCTTCCTTCCTTCCTCTCTTCCTTGCTTCTTTCATTCTTCCCTTCTTTCTTTCCTTACTCTCTTCCTTCCCTTCTTCTCCAATCAATTTCAACTCAATATCTACAGAAACAAAGCTGCTCTCTTTCTTGTTTTAAAAAGTACAAGTCACAACTTGTAAGCCTATAATACCCCTTTTGAAAAGGGAAGGATCCATCAAAGATTACCCCATCCCTTCACAAAATACCCTCACTCTAAAGCTCTAAAAAATATGTTCATATCATTTCACAAAGCAGTAGCCTACATGAACAAATACAATCTTACAAATGCAATACGACCTGTTAATCCGAATTAAGGGTAAAACGGAATAAGGTTATCAGGCTTATCCAAATATGCACATGGCAGTGAGAAAGGTTTTTATCAAATGCCTGCAGACGGCCAATCTCCCCTGCCTGAAACCTTCCTATCTGCCCTCTGTCTGGTCTGAATAATACAATGTTGGCACAGGCCCTGTATAACCCTACACACTCTCTCACCAGCTGTAAACGGGAAACAGATGATGTAAACAAATCTGTATTGGTTTCCTGATATCACAACTCACACCTCAAAACAAAACATTTGCATTCATCCAAATTCATTTCCCGGATTGTTCTGCATTTCATTTTGTTGGCCTATTAACACTAAACCGAGTCATGGATGAGCTTTATGACACGATCATGTTGAGAGAAAAAAACATTTGAAACAACTTTGAATCCATGAGGCGGATATTGACAGTTGGGCATTAAATATTTTAATGACTATCTTGTCATTTTCCAAATTATAATAAAGCTGAAAGAGTAATGAGACTGACTATCGATGACCACAGCTCTAACGGCTGGGAAACTTCTTTGGCTTTTTCAGCACTGGACAGAAGCTATTGCTGACTTCACACAGCTGAAAGAGTAAGACAAAGTTATAAAAAACGCGTTTAATTAAACCACTACAAAATCTCCAAGTTAACTATCGAGCACCGTCTCACACCGTATCATCGAATACTCTTTGAAACCAAACAAAAAAGAAAGAAAAAACGTTCCACGTACTGTACATCATCTATAAGCCTACCGGAGATAAATCCTACTTACCTTGCGCTATCAAACCCACGAGAAGAAGCAGCAAAGTCCATCTCTCCGCCGGCTGCATCTCTCCCCCGTGTCGCTTGAGGATCCTCTTCACTTTCTTCTTAATGAACTCTATCGGTTCAATCAATGAGCGAAAGAAATAATGCGTAATGGCATTAAAAAGCGTGCGTCTCTCCCCTGGTGCCGTCTGTCTCGCTCTGCCGGTGCGTACCTTCCTGATCTGATCCGAACCTCACTTCGTTCGTCCCTCCCCTATAAGCGCAAAGCTCCCCTCCGGCGCATCAATACGGACTCCACACAGAGGGAAGAGCCGCCCTAACACTTGCTTTGAAGGATAATAGGTGTAATTTAATTTCGTGGGTGACAGGAAGAGAACATTCATTTATAAACACAAAAAGTCAGCCTACATTCAGGAGGAATGTTTGGCGCTGGTGTCTGGTAACTACAGGCAGGTGTTGCATTCACCATGGTTTAGTTTTTTAGGTCGATACTGAAATATCGTCTAAATAGTCTCTCACACATTCTAATGTCCCTTAATTACTTTGTGAATAGTGATAGTGAATAATAGTGAAACAGAATAAGATATGACTTGATTGCGTCAGTGGTCGGCAGTTGCGGCAGGTGCTCCGCTTTTATACCCAGATCTCCAGCTGATATAGCCGTGGTAAAAAAGTTTCTGTTTGATGGTAAATGCAGGACTGAATGATGTGCTGCCGCGGATGTTTGAATACATCTGATTTCAGAACCACGGACAGCGCCACTGAGTTTCCCTCACTGAGAGCTGAACGTGGTGCTGAAGTCAGCTGCGCACTTCCTTCATTTAGAGGGATGTGTCATTTAGCATTTCACACCATGTTCTGTTGCACGACACCGAGACGTTGAAACATATTTTTTTTAAACATATGTCAGTGTATCCTGATAAGTTAAAGCACATTATTGGCATCTGTTCAGATGAGAGAGGGACTGTATAGCATGCTGTGTCTTTTCCCAGCCACTAAACTGCAGCACCGCGCTGTGCTGAGGAGGAAAGTTTAGATACTCCGAGACATCGTCTCTGTCTCATTGCGGAGCGCTGCTCCTATTATATGCTCGCTAGGTGCCTCCGGATCACGCTGATTATGTTTAATTTTAGCCCGCGATTTTCCACGCTTGGTTTGACGTCATTAAACAAAGTAATTAAGGGAGTAATGCTTAGCCGAGCTGAGCTAAACCGAGTCGTCACAAACAAACAACGTCAGTGAGTGGGTAGAAAGTGAACAAGACACAAGTGGATGTGTCCTGGACAGAGAGAAAGACTGAATTGACCTCTTCACTCAATGGTTGTGCGTGCATGTATGCATGTGCCTGTCCGCGCTTTCTTGTACTGATATGTAGCTATAGCTGCTTGCTCAGCAAGGTGAGATTTATTTAAAGGTATGTGGATGTGCACGCGTGGGCATTGGTACACTGGAATGTGCCACAATGTCAACTTATTTTCACGTATCTGCATGTATACAGTGTATGTGGCTGATGTATTTCGCTATGCAGTTTATGTGGATTTCTGAGAATCACAGAACTGCAAATCAAACTGAATAATGGTCAAGTAGAAGGGTGGAGACAAAGTGACATCTGTAACCTCTCCATGTATTATTAACTGACTCACAGTCGACCTTTTCAGTCAATCAACTCTGGCTCTAAAGGACCAAGATTAGAGAACCAATTCCATTTCCTTTTGAAAAAGCTGTCGATTTGTATTCCTAGCTGTATTTTTCCTCTACATAGCATGCACTTTGGTTGTAGTTATTTTGGCTGCTGTACCAACAACACACACACACACACACACACACACACACACACACACTAGGCACACACACACACACACACACACACACACACACACACACACACACACACACACACTCACACACTAGGCACAGACACACACACACACACACACACACACACACATACACACACACACACACACACACTAGGCACAGACACTAGTACTGACTAAGTGACTTTCAAAAGAGAAATGCTAATACAGTTTTTTACAATCACTTTGTTACTAATTTCAGAACCTTGACGTCATTTTTCAAAACTCTAGACACAAAACTCAAAACGATCATTACTGGCTGTCCAATGTTCAAAACATTGCATTGTGCATTCATATCTTTAAATAAATCTTGCACTTGCACAATCGTTGTTTCAAAAAACTAATTGATTGTGAAATACCATTAAAACGTTCCTTAAGATCACCCACACACAAGCTACCCATAGTTTCACTGGGTCATCGTTCGTACAGTCATTAAATATTGTAGTACACAATAGGTGATACATGTTTCATTATGGTACTAGATGTAAATACATCCCTGTAAAAGTACTGCAGTAGTAGAGAGAATACTACAGACACAGTGGAACCATTGAACAAAACCTGAAATGTATTGATGAAAAACAATACAGTATGATCACAACATAGATTTATTAGAATTAAAGCAAAAATAATTAGCTACAAAATAGAAAAGAAAAGACAGTACTGTAAAACATCAAATGCAGTGTTCCTCAACTTGCTTGTACTGTAAAAAGCAAAACAAAGAAGTGATTACTGTACTTCTACATCTTCATCAACTCCAAACATCTTGGAAAAAAACTACAAGTATATATGTATATGTATACAGTATATATAGAAAGTATATATCTCAATCATCAGTAACGAGCTGGCAGAGTTGGACAAGCAATTCCAAGGGCCTGCATGCATACAGTGCAGTACTGTCAATACTGTAGCTAGTCTGAAAAGGTGGTACATGGGACCATAGAAACAGTGTCTGATAAACAGTAGTACATTACAGTAAAGAATGATGATGAAATATTACATCCATAGATAATGTAGTCTAACTGGTTCATGCTCCACACTAAGTGGTGACAATGAATCTCGTTATCTTGAAACTGTCATGATCTAAACATGGAATATTGTTTGTCTGTTTCCATACAACTATGCATTAAGAGTAATGCAACAGTTACTTATCATTTTGAGTAGTTGTATTGATTGATAGTTAGATCATTGTAATGAATTAAATAGACAATCATCTGGAATGTAATGTGTGAATTGCTTTTTGAAGTAGTAGTACTTTGATGTTAAGTTGTGTCATATTGAACAGGTGATCTTTGTTAAATGAACAATTAATCTTTGGTTTATGTGGATTGTATCCAGGCAATTGAAAAAAGCTCAAGTGTTAGAGTTTTGAAAAATGACGTCAAGGTTCTGAACTTAGTGTCAAAGTCATTGTAAAAAACTGTAACAGTCACTACAATCAGATGTTTTTGCGCCTTGACCTGTTGGGTCACTGGGCCCCGTAGGCCTGTTATGAATTCACCATTGCTGACTAGTTTATTTTCTTTCGTTCATATGCGTTTCTGTTGATGTGTTTTCAGTACACTACATCCCCTGATGTAGTGCAGCATGCTTGGATATAAATATCTTGTGTGCATCATAGGTGTGTGTACACCAGGGCTAATTCACACACACACACACACACACACACACACACACACACACACACACACACACACACACACACACACACACACACACACACACGCACAAACACACACACTTTATGCCAGGACCTCCCCTTTACCCTCAGGCCATATCAACCAGGACAAACACAATCAACCTTCACAACAATGTGTGAGTGTTGTCACAACAATCAGCCTCCCCTCATTCCAACACAAGTAAAAGCATCAAAACAGTTCTTCATCTCTTTCTAATTTAGCTATTGGAAGGAGTTTGCCAGGTCTAATCCTAGCAGACAAGTGCTGCATGAAAAGGAGGGATGAAGAAAAACAGAATAAGCACGGCGGGGATAATGTGTTTTTGCTGCTGCTAGTGTCGCCATCTGACAAGTGCTGAGCTCACAGTGTGGCGTCATGACATGCTTGTCTTCGCCAGCCTCATTAGTGAAGCGCTTTAGAGGGGGAACTAGGTGAGTATCGATGTTTCTGCCAGGATTGTTTAGCGTGACACACCATGGCCTGTGCTGCTGCTCTGCCCTGGGCTATGTTTAATTCATGTTTTCAGAAAAGCTGGATGCGCCATTAGTGTCATCCTCTTGTCTCTCCACCTCTCTCCGTTTGCATTTCCTCTCTTTCCAGTCGTCATCCCAACAATAAAACTGTCTTTATCAATCTATGGCTCCCTTTCCATACTTTGCTTTTCCTCGGTTGTTTTAATTGATTTTCTGTACTTGCTCAATACATTTTTTCCTTTCCATGCTTCCTGTCACCCTTCTACTTTCACCTCACATACCTCCAACATGCTTTTTTCCCCTGCACCTGCTCTCATTCATACACCGTACACTGGTGCCATCTTTCTGCCTCAAGTGAAACACAACATATAAAAATATCTATCTCCCTCGCTAGAACTTTTAGACCACCCTGAATTATTCATATCCCCATATCTGCACCACATCCCCTGACCGCGAGAGAAGTGCTTTTATTTTCAACCCCAAGTAATGAAATCTGGATGGCCCCTTTTTATTCTCCCTGGCATGATCATCTCACTGAGGTGGGGTTTAATGGAGTGGAGGTGATCAGAGGCTTCTGGAAGCTTCCAGCATGCAGGGAGGTGGATATTATGTTTTCCTTATATGGTGAGAAATGGTGGTATAGATTAAATAGGTCAGGGTTACAATATGGACAGAACAGAAGGCATGACTTTCAGAGAGGTTTATTGCTGCTGCATTCAGGAAATCAGTCGGACTCACCAAACAATAGTCTGTTCTACAAATGGCTGCACCCTGATGCAACGCACAACACAAGTGAAACGTATCATGGCAATACAATATGATATTATTGTAGATTAACCTGTGCTGAATACAAAACATTAATGGTACTTTAAAAATACTGCTTGGATTTGTTCAAATTGACAACAATATCACAGCATGCCAAAATCATTTGTGTGTCTGAAACTACTGTCAGACCCCAGAGGGTTAAAGGTTGGAGTCAGCCATTCTGGTGAAAGATTGTTGATAGTGTAATAACCTGGCTCTTGGGCCATGACAAAAATGAGAGATGCACATGTTTAAAGAATCAAATAAAATAATGTATTTAACAAAAGTAATTACAGTAGGTTGCAAAGCATAGGAAAGGAACGTGGGATGTGAATGTCAGTAGGATCAGCAATGGGTGAGCATGTATGACAATGTGGCTTGTGTGCATGTTGTAGAGTTTACAAAATATGCAAAGTATAACGTCAGGGAGGGTGGCTGAGTGAGAGAGAGAGAGAGAGAGAGAGAGAGAGAGAGAGAGAGAATGAGTAGCAGAGCCTAAATTTATAATCTTGCAGCACTAGGCCCAGGTGCCACCAGATAGCACTGATACCCAGCACATCCCACAATCACCCAATCAATTAATTTACCACACAGACACTGCTGACTAATAGCAGGGTTGTCACAATATTTGAACTCAGCACCCCCTCCTGTCTGTGCTCCTTCAGAAGCCAGATTCACTGTCCCTCTCCCATTGACAGTTCACGTTGCCTTACTCTTATACTTCCATGGCCTTTCCCCTGTCCTGTGCACAAGCACCAACTGACTAGTGTTGGGAGTTTGTTTGTTTCCCGTTTGCAGACCCAGGGCTTTTTCAGTACACAGCTAGCGGACCGTGAGGAGATATTCACTGAATGTTTCAAAATGTGTATTGGATTAGAATCACAGACTGCCCCTTTGAATCAGTTTTTAAATCAGATGATTTTATAGGTTCTGAAAATAAAAAGGAATTATTGCATGCATCACGTAAGCATGATATCATTCAAACACTGAAAACTGTTTTCTTTATTTTTGTCGTAATAAATGACATGCCCTTATGGCAAAGCCAGCCTGTAGTCCATGTGTAGTCATCTGCACTCTGCTCACCTTTTTCTGGTTGTAGATGTGAGATATATATATATATATATATATATATATATATATATATATATATATATATATATATATATATATATATATATATATATATATATATATATATATATATATATATATATATATATATATATATATATATATATATATATATATATATATAATTTTTTCATGCTTCACTGTCACAGTGGAAATGGAGAACATTGAACAGTGTGTGTAATTTGGCATCTGAATTTTGTAGGTAAATAACTGTGAAATAGAGCAGAATTGCTCCGCAGAGTGATGGTAAATAAATGCCAAAACATGGCCTCTTGTATTGAGAAAATATTTGTTGTTGAGTTATTTTAAACCGGTCACTTTTTCCTAAATCTGCCTCGCAGCTTTTTTGTAGATAAAAAAGGATGCCTACAATGGAACTGTGTGGCTGTAGCTCAAGTGGTTAAACAGGTTGGACATCCCAAGTCCCTTACTCCTCCTGTCCACATGTTCAATTGCCCTTGAGAAAGACAATGACCCCCAAAGTGCCTCCAATGTCTGTGCTTGGGGAACAAAACACCATATTACTGTAACGTAATAAGTGGCTACGTATTGCTTCAGTGGTGGCTTAATTGTCACCATTGAATCTAAAGACCTGAGAGCAAGTCTTTTTCAAGCAATTTAGAAAAGAATAGAAGAATCAATACTTTAGCATAGAGTACATTAAGACCCATGGAAGTGACCTCAGTAAAGACTTTACATTAATCTTATTAACACATCTGGTTGTGTTTACATCTGATGATATAGGATCTGCCAACAGAAGCAGTCGTGTTTCTGAACTAAGGATTATCAGCTTAATGTGCACACACCACACACAAATAAATGCAGGTGGAAAAGCGTATACACAGGGGTATAACACCAGGGTGTGCAGTACACCTACTTCAATCAGTAGAGACTTTGTTGCAAAAACGCAAAATTTATTCACAAGTATAACTTGACATGAATGGTGTTTGGAGATTAGACTCCATCACAAATATATTAATACAATAATATATTAGAAGGGGTCGGAGCCGAAGACCTCCCCCTGATGGAGTCTAGACACTGGCGGTGGTGTGAGGAAGCCCGAACGAAGAGCCAGCCGTAAGAGGAAGGAAGCCCAGGGAGCCACGAGAGCTGGTGACCGGAGGTGGAGGGGAGGAGGAGGGTCGATCTAGAATAGAATGACAGCTGACAGAAGGGAGAGAGAGAGATACAAAGCAGTTTAAAACAGGGAAGACCAGCTGTGATTGGCTCGGAGAAAACGGAGGCCTCTTTTGATTGGCTAAAAGAAAGTGGGTGTTCCGGCACTTGATAAGGTAGTAAGAGACAATTAGGAATAAATTGTAAAGTCTTCCTGCATGAAATTACGCTAAGCTTCACTTCAATCAGTAGAGACTTTGTTGCAAAAACGCAAAATTTATTCACAAGTATAACTTGACATGAATGGTGTTTGGAGATTAGACTCCATCACAAATATATTAATACAATAATATATTAGAAGGGGTCGGAGCCGAAGACCTCCCCCAAAAACGTGAATGAATTGGTGAAAGAACGCACTTACTTGATATGCAGGAACTGAAGTGATTAGGCTCCAAGACCCCCCAAAAAAGAAATGAGGCCAGAGACTCATTGAGAAAGGGGGAAGACAGACAGCCAAAAAGAGAGAAAAGCCCCTATCATATACACGAATGTACTAAAATGCGGACTAGACAGAAAAAATAAGGGGAAAGGCCGTGGAAACATGAACCCCGCTCGGCGGCAATTCAAATGAAACCAGGCACCAGGTGCGTGCTGACGACTCAGCGAACGTGGCACGGCCACGACAGGCATTGCCACGATAGGCATGTTACAGCGAGAGTTTCGCTTGATGTGTGATTCACCTGATTGTTTGCGTGCTGACAACTCAGCGAACGTGGCACGGCCACGACAGGTATTTGCCACGATAGGCATGTTTAGCGAGAGTTTCGCTTGATTTGTCAATCACACTGATTGGTTGCGTGCTGACGAATCAGCGAACATGGCACGGCCACGACAGGTATTTGCCACGATAGGCATGTTTTAGCGAGAGTTTCGCTTGATTTGTGAATCACAGTGATTGTTGCGATATGACGCATTGAGATATGCAACACAGAGGTAGCGTGCTTCACGCTTGAAGAGTGCTTCACACAAGTTTGTGAGCTCACGCTTGTTAAGAGATATACACTGCGTGATGACGCATAAAGAGACAGTCTTTTTCTTTATTATATATATATACACACTTTATTTATTTATTTATTTATTTATTTATTTTTTTATTTTTTTTTTAAATCTATATTATTTTTATTTATTTATAATAATTATATTAAAATATTTACATAAAATTTTTATTTATACATGCATTTATTTATTTATATTTTTTTTTTTTTTTTTTTTTTTTTTTTTATAATATATATGACGATACATATACATTTTTTTTTTTTTTTTTATAATATATATGACGATACATATACATTTTTTTTTTTTTTTATAATATATATGACGATACATATACATTTTTTTTTTTTTTTTTTTTTTTTTTTTTTTTGCGTGACGAGATTCACGCTGCCTGTTGGAAAATGCTGCTTACAATTACATTGGATATAATTTTGGTGATCCAATCATACCTTAACCCTATTTTTATAGATACAGATATATAGATATAAATACCATGAACAAATGATAAAATACACCAAACCACAACCATATGCCCACTAGTACAGCATGCAAGACGTGACTAACAATACTCTAATCAGTAACTATCTAACTAACTAACTAGCAAGACGTGTATCCATATATCTGCATCTATTTACGCTAAACGATTTTTTTTTTTTTTTTTTTTTTTTAATATATATGCAAACATACGCGTGCACGCATGCATAAATATACACACATACATAAATGCATATATTATACATCTACACGCGCGCGCACGCAACACGAGTAGTATATAGTGGTGCTAGAGGCGGGGCTACGGCCCAAAAATGGTGCTTGGGGCGTGGCTACGTGGGTTAGACCAATAAGATGCCACCTGGGCGTGTCCACGAGCCTAACAATTACCATATTTCACTCAGCTCGCCAAAAGAAGGGGCTCTCTTTACCCTGCCGTTTTTTTCGCCTAGGTAGCTAACTATCTAGCTAGCTAACTACTCATTGTTAGCCTTGTTTAGCTAATTAGACTTTGCAAAAGTCCGTTTTTCTTAAGTTGTATACAGAACTACGTCTACGTGAAGCACTATGCGGTTAAAACTGCTTGATTATGGCAGGGTAACAAGCCGTCATACATGTGGAGTGGTTTGTAGGGTTTAAAATGCGTTGTTTTGCGTTGTATGGTCTCTTTTCCCTGCCGTTTTTTTCGCCTAGGTAGCTAACTATCTAGCTAGCTAACTACTCATTGTTAGCCTTGTTTAGCTAATTTTAGACTTTGCAAAAGTCCGTTTTTCTTAAGTTGTATACAGAACTACGTCTACGTGAAGCACTATGCGGTTAAAACTGCTTGATTATGGCAGGGTAACAAGCCGTCATACATGTGGAGTGGTTTGTATAGACTTTGCAAAAGTCCGTTTTTCTTAAGTTGTATACAGAACTACGTCTACGTGAAGCACTATGCGGTTAAAACTGCTTGATTATGGCAGGGTAACAAGCCGTCATACATGTGGAGTGGTTTGTAGGGTTTAAAATGCGTTGTTTTGCGTTGTATGGTCTCTTTTCCCTGCCGTTTTTTTCGCCTAGGTAGCTAACTATCTAGCTAGCTAACTACTCATTGTTAGCCTTGTTTAGCTAATTTTAGACTTTGCAAAAGTCCGTTTTTCTTAAGTTGTATACAGAACTATGTCTACGTGAAGCACTATGCGGTTAAAACTGCTTGATTATGGCAGGGTAACAAGCCGTCATACATGTGGAGTGGTTTGTAGGGTTTAAAATGCGTTGTTTTGCGTTGTATGGTCTCTTTTCCCTGCCGTATTTTTCGTCTAGGTAGCTAACTAGCTAGCTAGCTTGTCATTGTTAGCTCTGTTTAGCTAATTAGCCTTTGCAAAAGTCCGTTTTTCCTCTACATCATTTAGATTTCCTCTACAAGATTTAGTATGACAGACGATATACAAAAGAAATGTAGACTGCTAGTTTCTCCCTAAGGGGGATTTAAAAGGTGTAATTTGTGTTAAATGGTTTATACCATCTACCACCACAAGGTGATGTTTGTGTTGAGACTTCGCGGATTTAAGGTACATAGGTCCTCATTTACTAACTAGCCCAGTTTACGCTGCGTCTGTTTATGAGAGTTTGGTAATATAGCATGCTATGCTTCCACATTTAGCGTAGTATTTATCAAACCTGACACCCATCACGCCATAAGTGCCTTTCTCGGCCCCCCTGCTAGACCGTAACTTGCCCTGTAGCAAAGCGTTAAGTAGTGGTGCTATGATACGGCGGGGTGTAGACTGAAATATTCCCACTGCTGATGCTATGACTGTTTAAAATGATCCTGATGTCAATATTTGTAATGTTGAGAAGGAGTTTAACAACTGCTGTATGGATGTGAACGCTGAGGCTGAGATTTAATGTCATCTTTGATTTCTTCCATTAACTGTAATATTGCACGGCTGCGTAATCTGTAACGCTTCATGATTTCGTGTTCACTCCACTGACAAAGTGTGATCCTTGTGTTAACAATATGTTCAGCCTGGTCTATGTCTTCGTCTTGCTCGGATAACTGATGTCATTTCACCAGCGGCATATATGCCTACGGAAACAGGCGTAAACAGCTTGATAAATCTATCCCTCAGTGTCTACATGAGTCAAAACCATATTACCGCCCAATGCTACTTTGTTTTGTGTTATACAGTAGCCTAAAGTTATGTTAACTAGCAAACGCCTGAGTCATTAAAAGGAATGGTAGATGCTTTTGTAGTCAATCAGAAGTCCGCAGATAATTTGATCACAACCACAAACGCAATAAAAAACACGTTCATCTCAAAAATGCGGTAGTTCAGAAAAAACTTCGGGTAGTTTACGACAAACGTAGAGTTCTCAGCGACTACACAACTCTTCCGTATGGCTATTAATAAACAAGATATGGCCGGCTTTGATGCCAGACTTCAACACCCGTTCAGCGCTGTGATTAGCGGCCCATCAAATTGCGGGAAAACTCATTTTGTTAAGAACATGATCGAAAACGCAGAATCTGTTATCTCAGCCAAATTAGATAACATTGTGTACATCTATTCATGCTGGCAACCTATTTACGATCAGATGCTTAAGACTGTAAATATACATTTTGTACAGGGCATACCTGAGTCATTATGTGATGATACATTACTACCCTTGGATAAAAATAATTTACTCGTAATAGATGATTTAATGAATCAAGCCAGCGATAATATTGAAGTTCAAAACGTGTTTACAAAATACGTCCACCACCGGAACATGAGTTGTCTTTATTTGGTCCAAAATCTGTTTGTTCAAGGTAAATCGAGTCGAACAATTAGTTTGAATACAAACTATATGGTTTTATTTAAAAACGTTAGGGATCAAAATCAAATACGGTTACTAGGGCGTCAAATGTATCCCAATAATAATCGTTTTTTCTTAGAAGCTTACAATGACGCCGTCAGTTCTCTGTATGGTTATCTACTGATAGACTATAAAACAAACACCATTTAGATAACGTTATAGCTGTAGCCTCGTCATCAAAACCAATACACGCCTTATTTTATAGTGTCATGCCTTAGTTAAACAGCCACAATGCCTTGTATTTTGTAGCTTATCGTTGATAAATTATCTCAGATTATTTTTTAAACATTATAGATCATTTTTTACTTACCCTTTGTAGACATGGATGTAATGGGGTCGTCTTTGCTTCGCCAACAGAAATGAATGTAAAGCACCGTCTTTTAGCGAACAGAGCAAAATAGATGTAGAGGAAAAACGGACTTTTGCAAAGGCTAATTAGCTAAACAGAGCTAACAATGACAAGCTAGCTAGCTAGTTAGCTACCTAAATGAAAAAAACGGCAGGGAAAAGAGACCATACAACGCAAAACAACGCATTTTAAACCCTACAAACCACTCCACATGTATGACGGCTTGTTACCCTGCCATAATCAAGCAGTTTTAACCGCATAGTGCTTCACGTAGACGTAGTTCTGTATACAACTTAAGAAAAACGGACTTTTGCAAAGTCTAATTAGCTAAACAAGGCTAACAATGAGTAGTTAGCTAGCTAGCTAGTTAGCTACCTAGGCGAAAAAAACGGCAGGGAAAAGAGAGCCCCTTCTTTTGGCGAGCTGAGTGAAATATGGTAATTTTTAGGCTCGTGGACACGCCCAGGTGGCATCTTATTGGTCTAACCCACGTAGCCACGCCCCAAGCACCATTTTTGGGCCGTAGCCCCGCCTCTAGCACCACTATATACTACTAACACGTCTGCACATAAAACCAAGCACACGTGCGCATATATACACAAATACGCAACATACACACAACATATAAACGCACATACGCATGTAAACCTATGGATATGCATAAATGTATATACATATACATACATATACGTGCGAACAAACACGCAAGGAAGACACACTTGACCACCTAACCCGACATGAGCTCAGCTTGCTGAATGTCTTGGGTAAAGCCAGGACATGCAGGCCTCCTTTTGCTGCATGTCTGGTAAAAGCCAGCATACCCGCCGTCGAGGTCGGGATTTTCTAACCATTTTTTGACCACGGCCGCATGTCCGTGTTTCCTACTCCAAACCCAGGCTGAGTGTCCGAGGCAGGCTAAACTTAACCCTCGTAAACGTACAGGCCGAAAATGAAAAAAATAAAAAACGAAAGTGAATGCAAGAGAGAGAACAACATGAGTGCAGAACGACCAAAGAGAGCCGAAACATGTATTCTATCAGAAATAGGATAGAACCACCACCACCAGTTATTTGCATGATGCCGAATTGTGGCTTAGAAATCTGAAAATAAGATTGCATACTTGCTGTACCATGATAGCTGTTGCTATTGCATGGTGGCATGCTTGTTTGCCGTGCTTGCCATTAAGCAGACACCACCACCAGTTATTTGCATGATGCCGATTGCGGCTTAGAAATCTGAAAATATGATTGCATACTTGCTGTATCATGATAGCTTCTGCTGTTGCGTGGAGGCATGCTTGTTTGCCGACTTGTCATTAAGCAGACGCCACCACCAGTTATTTGCATGATGCCAGATAGCGGCTTAAACCAGGAAGGTTTGATGCTTGTATGCATGACGATGCATGATTACGAAGACTATATGATTGCATACTTGCTGCATCATGATAGCTTTTGCAGTGTGCATGGTGGCATGCTTGCTTGCCGAGTTTGTCATTCAGCAGAGATCATGAGAAAATGTTAATGCTGGTTAGAATAAGAACACAAACAATAATGGTTTCAAAGCATACATAGAGCCGTCCTATAATGAGAAATGCGAAAGACTAGAATTTACGATAGCAGCGACATGAATTGAAAATGATTAAAATTAGTAAACCTTAACTAACCGGGTAAACTATGTAAGAACGACATAAGAACATGCTCTACGGCTAAACAATATACTTAACTTAAATAACGCAGAGAACAAAAATAACACGTGAAACAAACGAATAAAATAGACAGCGTAAAGAAAGAAAATATTTAAGGAATAAGAAACAAAAGCGGAAAGCGTAACATCTAATTAGTACGAGATATTTAGTTATGTTGAGCTTGCTCAGAGAAAGGTCTGAATACCCATGCTGAGAAGGAGGACAGACAACGTTCTGCGAATTTGCAGAATTATGAAAGCTAGTTGACTGCGCTGCAAAACGTCATGAAACATGATCGAGCTGATCGTTGAAGAATGATCCGTTAAGTGTGGCAAGAGGGTCCTTGCTGCAAGAAGAATATTTTACAATATTTTGAATGCACGGCGAGGCTGCAGGTAACCGGTTCAGTGAATGCAACGACTGAGTTCCTCAGACGTCGGTAGCTGCTGCGCTGCAGAGCAGACTGTTGATAGACAGTCACGCTTACACTGTTTCAAGTTGCAGACCAGACCATTTCCAAACGACAGAAGAATTTAGTCCTTAATGGAAACAACTTCCCACTCTCACCGGTAGCCACGTTGATATTTGCTGCTACGAGTGAGCTATGATGTTGTCAATGCTAGCCATACAGCTATGTGAAACTAACGCCCCACGAAAACTCCAGAGCCGAATGCACCAATACATGAAAATTTGATGTTGTAGTTGTTTTATCCCAATGAACTTAGAATTGAGACAGTTACGATATTGCAATTCTCATGAAGTAGTACATGCCTGTAGTAATCTACTAAAAATGTTGAGCTCAAATTACCTTGAACCCTTCGTAAATCTGCCTACTTCTGCCTTAGCATAGCCTGCAAATGACGATGGTTATACCCAAGACGGAAGAAAAAACCCGTACGTCCATAACACAGCGAAGATAAGCAGCAATAACTTCTACTAAAAGTACAGAAAATACGAGCAAAGTTAACCTTATTGAACGCGCTATGAAAATTTTCAGCATAAAATATGAGCAATGTTAACTCTAAGGACTCACCATGATGATTTAAATGTAAGGATAATATAGATGACACGCAAGGTACTATTTATACCTGATGCAAAATAAAGACGTGAATATGAAGATTGCGTCAGACATGTGCATAAAAGTCATGCTGGTTTATTTGATCTTATCGAAAGCTCCGCAAACGATGGAAATTAATCAGAATAATAATAATTACGAGAATACGGCCAAATAAAAGATACGGCGGACTGGATAAACAGTTAAAAACAGACCAAACGCACTAAACGCCATGTCAGAGTAGCAGAATCGTACACGGCGCTGTGGACAATATGACCGCCCCCAAAAGAGATTGAACCATGATGAAGGAGAACTGATACAGCGTTCGGCGGAAGCCCCGTACGTTCCAATGAGGGTGCTCAAAAGCACATGTAAGACAACATGGAGCTCGGATTTCCGCATTCTTGGCCCATTACGTCACGACGGACACGCGCACTAGCAACATTTTGTTTGCGTTGTCTTAGCAACCGGTAACAACATGCTCGTTCATGAGCGTGACTCTTACAAGTGGCGAACTCACAACTCGCCGTTTTCATGTCTAAAACATTACTGACGTTAAACATGAGTTTCGTTGTGGTTTCGTGTATATGCTTAGCTAAATAAACCATGGATGTCTCAGCTAGACAACCAAGGAGATAATAAGTACGTCGTGCCACTAGCTAGCTAGCTACTAACTAGCGCTAGCAGTTAGCCTGCAGTTTAGTGAACCAAGCTCATCCATGGCTTCACACTTCATCCACGTTACAAGCAGTACGGCATACGGCCCTCGGGTGTATTATAAGAGAGAGCCAAAGCAATGAAATCTCTATGCCTGTAGCAACGTTGTGTAGGCACGTAGCTAGCACCCTGATGTTGCAACTAACTAGCTAGCCAATAGCCCCACCAGTGTGGGAAACGCCAGTGATGTTACATCCACGCAACAGGCCACTTCCTATATGAACCAGTATAAGAAACGGACAAAATGAGCATAACTCACAAGAACAAGTGGCTTGCCTACTGCATCCGAAATATAAGTGCCTGCTAAAACAAGTAGAACGTTTTGGCAATCGAACAATATATAGACTGCAGTAAAGCCGCAGACGCGGAGTAGCGCGGCCGAAGCCAGAGTCATGCAGCGCTCCGCGAACGGCGAACCGTGGAGAGGCAGCATAGTGCACAAAGCACAACAAGAAAAAGACAACTTAACTTATGAGGGCTGGAAGTTCTGGCTGAGTCGACACACTGATTCTCTGCCGAGATGAACCGGATGAATGCGCGTTCGGCGCCGCCGGGAGCCGGGCTGGGGCGGCAATGTAGGTGGCGAAGAATATCAGTTGACGACCAGAAAGCGTCCCCGGGGATTGCAGAAACAGAGTCGGTAATAAGCTGGAAGAAACGGCTGCCAGGATGCTACCGTTCTTAAAAAAGTTTGTCCGCCTAGGCGGCAAAAAAGAAAAACAGATGAGAGGAACGAGTGCAGAGGGAG
The DNA here is from genome assembly GCA_023631565.1 of Gymnocephalus cernua. Lineage (NCBI taxonomy): Eukaryota > Metazoa > Chordata > Actinopteri > Perciformes > Percidae > Gymnocephalus > Gymnocephalus cernua. The sequence continues at coordinate 9,191,940 of CM042427.1, read as the reverse complement.
AATCAGATGTCCTGAGGATAAAAATCGGATGATGACAACAGACGTGCAGTGCGTGTAAATCGACGTCGATCTAGAATAGAATGACAGCTGACAGAAGGGAGAGAGAGAGATACAAAGCAGTTTAAAACAGGGAAGACCAGCTGTGATTGGCTCGGAGAAAACGGAGGCCTCTTTTGATTGGCTAAAAGAAAGTGGGTGTTCCGGCACTTGATAAGGTAGTAAGAGACAATTAGGAATAAATTGTAAAGTCTTCCTGCATGAAATTACGCTAAGCTTCACATAGGGATAATTTACATGAGCAGCAGGAACCATATTTTACACTGGAGGCAAAACATACACAAAAATACACACACACATGCTGGTCTTGCAAAGCAAATTTCCTCTGGGACAGTTAATGTCATATGGTCCGGTGCATGTAGTCCAAAAACGGGTTAGCTTATGCTGACTATAACTGCAATGAATCATATTGGGGATGCCAATTTTTGCCCCAAATTATATAAATAAAACTCCCAGCTTAAGTTTAAAGTCCTGGAATTTGTCCCCATGTGTGGCTGATGATATTCTACACATGGGTATAAATCGAAAATAAATGCAGCAGCTCACCAGTTTAGCTATACTTTGACTATTGCAGCTTGTGATAGCGAGAGAAGGAGTATCTGACACTCATACGTACTCGAGCCACAGGCAAGAGGAATACTTAAACAAGCTCAAACCTCTGTTAGTACATCATAAGTGCTGTCGAAGAGCATCACACTGATTACTGTCTGCAGAGCTGGATATCTTTAATTCATCGCTGCGGTGGCAGAAAGGGGAAGGGGAGTTTAATCAGGGACCAAATGTACTGTCAACACTGGGGATGTTTTTACATGGTTTGGATATCCAAAATGAAGTGAAAAGCCAAACGTAATACTCATCTGCCAAGTACAGTGCATCAGTGCTGTGCAGACTGTGAAATATCTGAAAGGATAAGTCTTTAAAATAATCAAAGTTGTTCACAGGAGAGCAAAGTCGGGGCATTTGTTTTTCATCTTGAATTTATCTCTCAGTGCAGTGTTTCTGTGCTGATGTCCTTTCTGGTCATCTTTAGACGGCAGGCCGAACACACACACACACACACACACACACACACACACACACACACACACACACACACACACACACACACATAAACGCACATGCAAGCTGATCAAATATTGTGTGCTACTGAATGTGAGTTTTCCTGTGGGACAAGCTGACTTAAGGCATCATGCTTAGCAGGCGATATCTAGAGGAGCCACAAAGACACAGTGAAAACTCAGAAAGTATAATACTGCAGGGTCTTCAGGGGGTCTACAGCTACACTGCCACAACTTTCTATTGGCTGTTTCTCTCTCTACTAGTTTTCACTGAAGTATATATAATACTTTTCTATTCCGAAATCATATCATAGTGGGGGGTCTGGGTGTCCTCCCCCAGGGTTATTTTGAGAATCAAAGACTTCATTTCCTGCATTCGGATACACTTTTATGCACCAATTAACCTTAACTTAACCAAGCGAAGAAGAAAAACACAGATGACAATTCAAAATATAATGGAAAGTATGTTGTTGCATGTCATTGGGCATTTTTAAGTGGGTATATGGAAATCCTGGAGCTTTCTTAGTGGGTATACTGCGTATACCTGTGTATCACATAGACTACACCACTGCAAACAATCCACACTGAAGGCTGGTATCTGGCATACAGCCTGTCCCATGTTCTAAGCTATTTGGGCGTGAAAAGGGACAGATAATTGGGTTTATCACTGGCGTATTTTTAGTTCTCATTTCTCCACACGCAATTTACAACAAACTGAAAAGGGGTGGGGGGATTAAGTGTGGTAAGAGTGGAAGAGCAGACATAGAGAGAGGAGAGGGATAAGGAGGAGCGAAAAGAGAGAAACGGCAGTTGACAGAGGGAAGAGAAAGAAGGAATGGGCCACGGAGATGGAGCCTGGCACGTGTCCAGGTTTGGTGGAGTGTGTGTGAAGGAGCAGTAGTGTTTCCGCCCTCAGGCTCCAGTGCGGGTAGACGGAGCAGAACAAGCCCTCTGCATGACTGCAGGGGCGCCCTGACAAACCCTGCTTATTTAGAAGAGCAACCTTAGGAAACTTTAGCAACGCAGGGAGCCGGATTATCCACCATGGTGCAGAACACTGCAAACATTGCAGGGGACAAGAATAGAAATCTGATGATTGTTGTTTGAGGCATAACGTCATGTTGAGAAGTGAGATAAAGAAACAAATAAAAGTGAGTGGTGGCGATTATTACTATGGCCGAATCTCCATTTAATGGTGGTCTGGATGCAAGAAAGTAAATAGAAGTAGTATTTGACAATATGTTGGATGCCTCATTTTAATAAATACATATTATGTAAAGACAAGTTAGGAAGGAATAACAGCTTTGCTGAAGTTAGATGAGATGATTGATACCACACAAACATGAGTGGTATCGATCTTCCCATCTCACTCTTAGCAAGAAGGCTAAAAGCATATTCCTCCAAGGCAACTGACACAATGTATAAGGACGGTCTTCTTACACATTTAAACTAATCTAAATATTTTTGATAGCTAAATGACCAGTTTGAGTCTACATCAGTCCACCAACCCAACCACAATGTATCACTGAGCTGCTTATGTCTATTATATATATATATATATATTTGGCTTATACCAGTGCTTTATTTTCCACAGAGCTAATCATTGGACTTTGAGTTATTGCATGACAGCATGCTGGTTATTCACTGGGAGCTATGAGCTATGGCCATTGCAAATGCAGTCACCACAGCTACTGTACCTTAACAAATAGACAAAAGGCTTAGTGTGTACATGTGTGTGCTGGACAAATATTGCTGATCTTACAAAGCTGGGTTCACTTAAATTAACACTGCAGCAGAGATCAGATGGGTGAGGGTGAGGGGTGGCTGCGGAGCGTAGCACCAAAAGGATTGATGGAAAGACATGAGTTAAAAAGCAGTGTCCTGGAAAAGCGCTGCTCTGTGAAAAACTGCGGCACCATTCAGAGACCAGAGTCACAGTAGGAAGAGAAATGAAAGCAGTGGCTGAAGTAAGCTCATTGGTGTAGTTAGTTTGGCTTAAGCATAACAAGTTAAAACACATGACATGCTTAGGTTGCTTTGGTCAACTTTGCATTTGAAGCCTACTACCTAGCAGAAGTAGAAGCATGGTTCAACCATGTATCCATTATTTTAGATTACTATTTGAACTATTTCATTTAGCTATGTTTTACTTATAAATAATAATTTCAACTATTTACATTTAGCTAACCATTTCAACCATTTATCCATTACTGTTATCGCAACCATTTACCAATTACATTTAGCTAACTGTATAACCGTTACTGTTAGCTAATTATCGCAATCATTAGGATACTTTTAGCTATCCATTTTATTTTTCTACTTTTAGCAAACTGCTAAAAACATTCTGTTTAGTTTTTTATGTAGCCTACTCTCAATTGCATAGTCTATTATGTGTGTGCATCTTCAATTCTCAATAAAAAAAAATTAAAATAAAAAATGTATCTATTAGTGGTGGGCCGTTATCGGCGTTAACGTGAGACTCTTATCGGGCGATAAAAAAAAATCGCTGTTAATCTATTCTCAAAGTTGGGTTGGGAGCTGGTCTATAGGATACTACGCAAGCTATGATGACTTTAACCTTGATATTTTAGCGCGGATGTATACAGCCTACTGACTGTAAAACAGTTCATCACGACCTCTTATGTAGGCCTACAGTTCAAAATTAATGTTTAACTGAATAAACAGTGAAGGAGCACGTCGAAAGGAGCCAGTTGAGGTGGTTCGGGCATCTGGTAAGGATGCCCCCTGGGCGCCTCCCTAGGGAGGTGTTCCAGGCACGTCCAGCTGGGAGGAGACCTCTGGGAAGACCCAGGACTAGGTGGAGGGATTACATCTCCAACCTGGCCTGGGAACGCCTCGGGATCCCCCAGTCAGAGCTGGTTAATGTGGCTCTGGAAAGGGAAGTTTGGGGTCCCCTGCTGGAGCCGCTCCCCCCGCGACCCGACACCGGATAAGCAGACGACGATGGATGGATGGATGGATGGATGAATAAACAGTTAGTAACAGTGTTTCCCACACATAGACTAATAGGCAGTGCGCCTCACAATCAACACCGCCCGCCACACTTGCATTTATTAATTTTTTTTACCGCTATTTAAAACATGCAGCTATTCGTTCAGCAGCATATTTCCTTCCCTGCTCTCCTCCGTCTCTCTGTCACTTAACGTCTGCCAGTGTGTTAATGTTAGAGTCCCGACCGACTCTTAGCAAACACGCGATTTCGCCCGCTTTAGAAAGTTAACTAGTCGCAAGTTTGCGGTAAAATGCAGTTGGATTGTCGAGGTCAAAACACTATACGTAGCAGCTGTGAATCAAATAAATGTATTATAAATAATGTTATGTCATTTTTTTACTCTTACACTGAATGTTTGCTGCTTCAACCCAGATGAGTATTGAAAAGTATTTTCCGCGACTGAAAAAGACCACCGCAGAAACACTGTAGTAAACACAAGTACATCTTATTGAACATGATTTATTTTCATCACCAATTATCATAGTAGAACAGCTTTCTCAAGCAGTTTGTGATGCATTTTGGAAACAGGAGATGAGCCCCTGGTCTAATGCGCCACCTGGCTGGAGAAACCCGTTCTCAAAGACTTACTTTTAGTCATTATGGGTAGCACACATATTCTGAATGCCTTCAGGCAGAATTCAAATTAGCCATTTTAATCTAGATTAATCTAGATTAATTCCAAGATTACAGTGAGATTAATCTAGATTAAAAAAATGAATCTATGCCCACCACTAGTATCTATACTTTTCTTAAGTTGAGCTACTCCACACTCCTTTCACATACCCCTGTTAAACTATTGCAATGTGACACCACATTTTAATAATAATAAAAAATTGTATAAGGGATGCTTTGCAAGCCTTTTTTCATTATGAGTGAGTTTTAAAGGCATTCATAAATTGTCATATTCATGGATAAAATAACATATGCAAATTCAAGGGCCCCCATTTACAGCCCCTTGGTAATGTGTCTCTGATGCAGCCCACAGCATTACATTTCACAATCTAATCCTACAATTTGACAGCTGGCCTGCTCTGTCCTCTTCTGCCTCTCCCCCAGACACAGCAACGTCACATCTGTCACCTTAATGCTTCAGTCAACCTTATATTGATAGGGTGGGGCACCTGGTAAATATCACACGCGCACACACACACACACACACACACACACACACACACACACACACACACACACACACACACACACACACACACACACCAGAGGGGGCACAGTAAATAGGCGTTTTGTCGATAGCTGTCCCCACAGCAGAGTCTCATAGTATTTCTGCTGACGTGCTGACTTCAGGAATCAGTGCTTCAATTTTGCTGAGATAAAGGATTTGGGCCAGTTAAATCTTATCATAGTCTATTGTGTGTGTGTGTGTGTGTTCATTTAGTAGTAATATATCAAACGTAACAGTGTGCTCTGTCTTCAGAGGCTGCTGACAGTTGGAAGGTGGTATTATTTTCACCTGATATTACCTATTCGTTGGCAGATGGAGTTCACATAATTTGGGCACATGCACTCTAAAACACACAGACACACACACGTGTCTCCAATGGAACACAAGCGCATTAGTGCTGTTGAGCACATTTCCTCTTCTGTCAGACTGAGGAAGGAGGCTTTCTCGTACACAAACATAAACACAAATGTAGAATGTCCATTAACAGAATGTGACCCTGCATGTGGATTTGGCCTTTTTCAACTTTCTTTTGATAGATCCACTGTCCAGAGCGAAGGCCCTTAAAGGGGTTTTATTTCAAGTGTAAGTGTGTGTGTGTGTGTGTGTGTGTGTGTGTGTGTGTGTGTGTGTGTGTGTGTGTGTGTGTGTGTGTGTGTGTGTGTGTGTGTGTGTGTGTGTGTGTGTGTGTGTGTGTTCGCAAAACAAAATGTCTCCATTCATTTTGTCTCACTAATAACGCAGACGAACATTATTGATTTTGAACAGGACAAATGCATGTTTTCTGAATATGTATTTCAGAGCAACACTTAAACATACATTCACAAGACCTCACACACACACACACACACATGCAAAACACACAACTGCTTTTGTCATGGTTTGGTGTTTTGTCTTCTTTTGGTAGTCTGTTTTTGTATTTTGCTGTTTCCTGTTTTCTGTTTTATTGTGAAAGTCTGGTTTTCTGTCTTGTGATGTCTAGTTTTACTCTCTGTAGTTTCCCGCCCTTGTGATTACCTGATGTTCTCCACCTGTTCCCCAGCCTTGTGTCACCTGCCTCTTGTTTCCTCGTTAGCCTCTGTATTTAGTCTTTGTGTTCCCCTTGTCCTGTGTCGGATCATTGTTTGCTGCGTTGTGTGTTCTGTTAGTGCGTTTGTGTGTGGAATTCATCCTGCTGACTCTGAGTTCCAGTTTTTGAGATCCTGTTGTTTTGGACTGGAATTAGTTTGCCTGTGTGTTAAGGATTTTTTTTGGAATGTACCACATTTTTTTTTAGATCTAATAAATCATTAAGCTATACTTCTACCTGCTCTTCCTGCATTTGGGTCCAAGCCTCGCTGCAACCGTGACAGAATGATCCGACCAGAAATGGACTCAGCAGGAATGTTTGAGGATGAACTGTATGATTTGTCCTACACTCTTCTGTGTGCTTTTGGAGAGTGGAAGAGAGCTCCTAGTTGGGAGTATCAGCAGGCAGCTTTAAGGTTAGCTCACCGTGAGGTAGCCACTCAGCCCTTTCTCAAAGGATTCTTACCTGCATGGATTCAGGACTTCATAGACACCCCTGAGGGCGAGCCGTACAGCAAGCCCGATTCCGAGGTATGCAGTAATCCTGATCCTGTGCTGTCCAGCGGCCCCGAGCCCGAGTTGACCAGTGTCAAACATGGTCGCAAGAAAGGACGTGGTCGTAATCGGTCCCGACGCCATCCCCAGCTTCATCCTCTGTCCAGCGGACCAGAGCCCGAGCTGTCCAGCGGACCAGAGCCCGAGCTGTCCAGCGGACCAGAGCCCGAGCTGTCCAGCGGACCAGAGCCCGAGCTGTCCAGCGGACCAGAGCCCTTGTTGTCCAGTGACCCCGAGCCTGAGCTGACCTGTGGGCCTGAGCTGCCCTGTGGGCCTGAGCTGACCTGTGGGCCTGAGCTGACCTGTGGGCCTGAGCTGACCTGTGGGCCTGAGCTGACCTGTGGGCCTGAGCTGACCTGTGGGCCTGAGCTGACCTGTGTGCCTGAGCTGACCAGTGTGCCTGAGCTGACCAGTGTGCCTGAGCTGACCAGTGTGCCTGAGCTGACCAGTGTGCCTGAGCTGACCAGTGTGCCTGAGCTGACCAGTGTACCTGTGCCTGAGCTGACCAGTGTACCTGTGCCTGAGCTGACCTGTGTACCTGTGCCTGAGCTGACCTGTGTACCTGAACCTCCGCTGACGTCCAGCCGTCCTGAACCTCCGCTGACGTCCAGCCGTCCTGAACCTCCGCTGACGTCCAGCCGTCCTGAACCTCCGCTGACGTCCAGCCGTCCTGAACCTCCGCTGACGTCCAGCCGTCCTGAACCTCCGCTGACGTCCAGCCGTCCTGAACCTCCGCTGACGTCCAGCCGTCCTGAACCTCCGCTGACGTCCAGCCGTCCTGAACCTCCGCTGACGTCCAGCCGTCCTGAACCTCCGCTGACGTCCAGCCGTCCTGAACCTCCGCTGACGTCCAGCCGTCCTGAACCTTCGCTGACGTCCAGCCGTCCTGAACCTTCGCTGACGTCCAGCCGTCCAGAGCCTACGCTGACGCTTCTCCCAGAGCCTACGCTGACGCTTCTCCCAGAGCCTACGCTGACGCTTCTCCCAGAGCCTACGCTGACGCTTCTCCCAGAGCCTACGCTGACGCTTCTCCCAGAGTCTACGCTGACGCTTCTCCCAGAGTCTACGCTGACGGTGCTCAGTGCTCCAGAGACTTTGTTGGTCAGCGCTCCAGAGACTTTGCTCTTGGTCAGCGCCTCAGAGACTTTGCCGTTGGTCAGCGCTTCAGAGACTGCCATAGACACTATGCCATTGGTCAGCGCCCCAGAGACTGCCATAGACACTATGCCATTGGTCAGCGCCCCAGAGACTTTGCCGTTGGTCAGCGCCCCTGAGACTTTGCTGACCTCCGGCTCCCCAGTGGCCTTGCTGGATTGCAGCTCTCCAGAGACCTTTAACATTGGTCAGCGCTTCTGAGACTGCCACAGAGACTTTGCCGTTGGTAAACGCCCCAGAGTTCCTAGCGTCCCGGCCGTATAGCGGTTCCCCAGATTCCCTTGAGTCCCGGCCGTGTTGCGGCCCCCCAGATTCCCTTGAGTCCCGGCCGTGTTGCGGCCCCCCAGATTCCCTTGAGTCCCGGCCGTGTTGCGGCCCCCCAGATTCCCTTGAGTCCCGGCCGTGTTGCGGCCCCCCAGATTCCCTTGAGTCCCGGCCGTGTTGCGGCCCCCCAGATTCCCTTGAGTCCCGGCCGTGTTGCGGCCCCCCAGATTCCCTTGAGTCCCGGCCGTGTGGCCGCCCCCCAGAGTTCCTAAAGTCCCGGCCGTGTAGCGGCCCCCCAGATTCCCTTGAGTCCCGGCCAGCTAGCGGTCCCCCAGAGCCCCCTGAGTCCCGGCCGTGTTGCGGTCCCCGAGATTCCCTTGAGTCCCGGCCGTGTAGCGGCCCCCCAGAGTTTCTAGAGTTCCGGCCGTGTAGCGGTTCCCCAGAGTCCCTTTTCTCCGCCCCTGTCACTGTGCCCATCTCCATCCCTGTCACTGTGCCCATTTCCGTCCCTGTCACCGTGTTCGTCCCTGTCCCTTTTACCGTGCCCGTCTCTGTCCCCGTCACCGTGCCCGTTTTTGTCCCTGTAACCATGCCTGCCTCCGCCCCTGTAACCGTGCTCGTCCCTGTCCCTATTACCATGCTCGTCTCTGTCCCCGTCACTGGGCCCGTCTTTGTTCCTGTTACCGTGCCCGTCTCTGTCCCCCTCACGATCCGTGTCCCTGTTCCTCTCCCTGCCCCTACGTCCGAGTCTGTCTCGTCTATGTCCGTCCCATCTATGTCTGCATGTGTTCCGTCTGTGTCTGTCCCGTCTAGGTCTGTCCCATCTATGTCTGCATGTGTTCCGTCTGTGTCTGTCCCATCTATGTCTGCATGTGTTCCGTCTTTGTCTGTTCCGTCTACATCAGTCCCATCCACGTCTGCGTCTGTTTTGTCAGAGTCCGTCCCGTCTGGACCTGTCCAGTCCGAGTCAGTTCTGTCCGCGTCTGTTTTGTCTGAGTCTTTCCCATCTGTGTCTTTGTCTGTGTCGGCCCCGTCCAAGTCTGTCCAGTTTCGTGTGTGCTCACTCCCCAGTTCCCAGTCCTCGAGTTCCGAGCGCCCTCAGTCTCCCGTTCCCGGAGCCCTCTCTGCCCCCCTGTTGCCGAGGCCTCTCTGCCCCCCTGTTGCCGAGGTCTCTCGGCTCCCCTGTTGCTGAGACCTCTCTGTTCCCTGTTCCCTGTGCCCCAGTGACTTTTTTCCTCCTCCAGACTCTCTCGCCCTCCTTGGGTGGTTTTCTGTTTGTTTGTTTGCTCTGTTTTGGACATCTGGCATCTGTCCCTTGGAGGGGGGGTACTGTCATGGTTTGGTGTTTTGTCTTCTTTTGGTAGTCTGTTTTTGTATTTTGCTGTTTTCTGTTTTATTGTGAAAGTCTGGTTTTCTGTCTTGTGATGTCTAGTTTTACTCTCTGTAGTTTCCCGCCCTTGTGATTACCTGATGTTCTCCACCTGTTCCCCAGCCTTGTGTCACCTGCCTCTTGTTTCCTCGTTAGCCTCTGTATTTAGTCTTTGTGTTCCCCTTGTCCTGTGTCGGATCATTGTTTGCTGCGTTGTGTGTTCTGTTAGTGCGTTTGTGTGTGGAATTCATCCTGCTGACTCTGAGTTCCAGTTTTTGAGATCCTGTTGTTTTGGACTGGAATTAGTTTGCCTGTGTGTTATGGATTTTTTTTTGGTATGTACCACTTTTTTTGAGATCTAATAAATCATTAAGCTATACTTCTACCTGCTCTTCCTGCATTTGGGTCCAAGCCTCGCTGCAACCGTGACAGCTTTGTCTTCCACTGTCTTTCTGTTCGATCAACACATGATGTAAACAAGTGTGGGAAAAGTTAAAAATGTATTTGAGGTAATCCAGATAAAACACGTCACAAATGAAACATTATTGTCATTATACCAAGTTTTGAAAAGTATAAAAAATACTTATACCACCTTCTGCCAATCCTGTCTGCACCCTTCTGAGTACTGAACACCTCCTTTTATCCTGCACTATCAGGACTCAGCCGGGTCTTTCAACAATGTCAGTTATCCCCATCCACAAAAGCAATAAAATTATTGCTCTTCCACTTATAGTTTCTCCCCTCCTTTCTCTTACTGAGAGAGTGGTTCAACTATATTTCCCCTGACTGGTATGGTCCTTTAAGTAAAGAAGTAATATGTGAAAAAGAAACTGGGGAACAAACACATAAAATACAGAGCTTTTTATTTAACATGTAATAGAATACAGTCAGTGTCATATTTATGCTTAATACTGTATGTAACCTGGTGCTGCTACAAGTGTGATGTGATATAGCACACAAAGGGAGAAAAATAGGAGAATAATCAAGCAAGTGAGAGAAAGATGGGAAGAGAAAGCAAGAGGAGAATACACATTCTTCAAAATTAGACAATGCGTTAACAATTACAACACCGCTTGGGAGGTGGAGGCTGGAGATGAGGCACAAAGCTCTGAAGCAGAACATGAAAAGGGCGGAGCGAGAGAGAGATGATGCATTCATATTTTTATGAAGAAAAAAGGTGGATAGGACAAATTGTCCTCACAACGTTACAATAAAGCGTGTATTGTAAAAGGAGAAATGATGCTCCATTGGGAAAATTGTCTTATTTGCAGAAGAGAAAAGAAAGACCTCATGGTCTTATAGGAGTTGTTATGTGTAATGAACCTTTGCACCTCCATTTCACATTGAGTCTGTAAAGAGCTCCATCAGCAGCACACAATCCAAAATAAAACAAAGACAACAGATGACCAGTATTTTTTACCAGCTTTGTCATTTGTGGTTGTTCTTTACATTTGGAAAATAAAAGCTGGGTAAAGTAGCCTGAAACTGTCTTGTATGTTGTGTCAGAAACTGCACGGGCACTACCTTCGCTCCATGACAACATCATTCTTGTTGCACACTTTTTGAGTTATAAAAAGTATATCAAGATTGCCATGCCTGTGATAAAGGTGGAGCTTGGATGGAGGCATAGTCCATCAAAAATAGAAGCCATGCAGTTCAAAAAGAAAGTTGTCCCAGTATGATTGTGTTTGTTTGAGGTCCACTGCTGCAAATACAGCCAATGTAGCTGGCTGCATTGCTTATGCTGGATATGTATCAGATCCAAAAAGCAAAGACAGATCAGAGCCAGACCTGGTGCAGCCTTTCAGGTTATAGCTCTTACAGTTAAAGTTCATGTCCACACATCCTAGAAATCTCTATACCTAGCAAAAGAAAAACACAAAATAGTAAATAGAAATGAAGACAAACTGTCTTCTGCAAAAATCACCTGGTGCATGAATGCTATGTTTTATGTTTCTGGCAGCAGCCGGTTTGTTTGAAGTGAAGAGAAATGTTTAAGTAGTTAGCATGAACACAAAAGACTACTATATGATTGGCTATAGTTTAGACATTACCACTTCTGATTTGCATATTAATTCTGGTTATCATCAATTCTTGCAATTGTTAATCAATCAATAGGAAATTGAAAGAGCGAGAAAACAAATAATCAATTTTTTTTTTTATCTGATTTAGGCTGCCATAAAGTCTGCCATTTATCATAAATGACAAGATATTTTATGAGTCTACCATACTGTATCTCAACCAAGTGGCCGTGAATCTGCATCAACAACAGACAGTTGCAATTGTACAAGCTGAAGCTTTAATAAACCCTGATGCAGTGCAGATCCAGTTTAGAAAGATGTGAAACACTTTCACATTCAAAGTTTTCCACTTACCAGTATGGCTTTTATATGTGAAGCAGCTGCAGCTTCATGTCACAAACAAATAAGGCATACTACTAGTAAAACTGCTTAAATACAAGGTGACTTGACATGTCAAATGCAATATAAATGTTGAGCCTCTTTGTGTAGAAGCATGGTGTCAAGTCATTTAATGGGTATACAGAAAACAGTATGTTTCACTTATATTTTGGACATTTAAGTGACAGTCTTTGCCAAGTTAAGAGATGTGTTGTGATGGATTTTAATATGTGTATGTGACTCACTCTGTGTCATCAGCAGTGGGTGTGTTATAGCTTTGGAACAGCGGCTGCATGAAGAGCCCCAGAGTCCCCACCACACACACCAAGATGAAGATCCACAGGAACAGACGGTCTATCACCATGGCTACGTACTTCCAGTCTTCTATGATCTAGAACAAAACCGACAACTTTTATTACAGGTTGTTAATACAGATCAAAGCATCACTATAAAGTATGTGCGTGTAGGAACAGACATTCAGGGAAACACGAAGTTTGAACTTATGGGTCAGAAGAACATGAGCTCTAAAGGTTTGTGTACTCATAATCCACCTATCTTACAATTGATCATCAACAGTAGTAACCTAGCATTACTTCCAAGGCCACAGAGCACATCCATAACTAACTACATTGGTTTGTGGAGTTATAAGTTACGTAAAATAAAAAGACCCTTTTAAGACGAGCACACCCACTGTGTAGCATTTCCCCACCGTTTGAAAGCAGGTTCAGGCTGTTATCAGGGTTTAGAGTTGAATACGAACAAACCCTTTAAAAATCCCCAAAACACAAACTAACTAGTCTATATCCTTGACGTTCAACTTCCGGGATTGCTCCCGTGCAGTCTCCTTCCTCTTTCTTTGGGTTGGAATTTTAAATTTGGTGGATTTCTGAGGACTCTGGTTAACAGCTCCTCAGATCTCTGCAGGGTAAATCCAGACAGCTAGCTAGACTATCTATCCAATCTGAGTTTTAAAGTGGTGAAAATATTGTAAATGGTGTACACTTAGGTGGGCCTTCTTTAGGTGGCTTAAATATGTTTTGCTGCTGCCCCCGTCAACAGCTGTACATTGCTTGGCATCCGTGTCGATACTCCTGTCTGGTTCCCGTGTGCCGACCGCCATCTACTGTAGCTATTACACTGACTCTGGATAAGTACCTCATACAACCCCATTTCAAAGAATCCGGACTATGCCTTGGAGACTATTCTTGTTTAAATACATGCAACGTAACAGGGAGGAGAGTATAGATGGAAAGCTCCTAAAGCTTAGTTCCATATAAATGCACGGATGATTTTTTTGTTTTGTCGTTTGTAAAAAACAATATTGACCTTGTAGTTGAAAAAGGAGCCTCATATAAGAATGACATTTCCTCCTATGGAGTCCGTTCATCCGCATTCGGAAATCAACTCGTTTTGACTGATAATATGGCTGCGGCTGGAAACAACAAGAGCTACGGTGAGTTGTTCAAAAACTTTCTTTTTAGTAAATCTGTGTACACAAAGAATGTTGTCAATGCTGCGGTAAGGTGTAGAGCCCCTGGTGATACTTGAAGCAAAGTTTCATGTTGTGTTGCCTTCTTAGTGTATTAAAAATAGCTATTTTGAGGCTAGCATCAAAGTGCCCCTAGCTCTCCCATTCAAAAGGCCATTTCACCCAAAAACGGGAATACGTTGAATCTTAAAAGTGGCGCTTTCGTCCTTAATATGCTTTTAAACTAAAGTTTGACTCACGTACATTCACAAAAATACCCTAGGATGCATTTTGGCAAGAGTTACGTTTAAAGACATGTTCCGTGTCTTATCTAGTCCTGATAACCTCTCTATAATCTGCTTTTGTAGGTCTTTTCTTTCCCCATTCTTTCCAATAATATATTCTGTCTTCCCGTTCTTTCATCCTTTGATCCTATGTCTTCCTGCTCATCATCACTTCTTTATTTTTTAACCACGGCTTTATGTCCTCACCCTATCATCGTGATCTTCTGTCTTCATGTGTTCTGCGATATATCTCACTCCATCCACTGCCTCCTCCACATCCGCATCCCACTGAACAGGCAAAGACCTCCGGAGGTCTGAAAACCCACCACCCCCATCCGGGATGTCGTCTTCCTTCCAGCAGAACTTGTGCGCCAGGTCCTCATTCACGTAGATAGAGTCGGCATCTGTTCGGATCCCACCGAGTCTGATGTTGGAGTACTGCTTCTTTTCTGTGCCACTCTGGGAATTGTTTTTCCCGACGCTACTCCGGTTGGCATACTTCCGGCGGAGTTTATCACGAGTGTTGAAAGAGCCTGGACGCCTCATGAAGAGGAAGGTGGGGAGGCGGACTAAGAAGAAGTGTTTGACCCAGTCGGGCATGTGGTGGGTGGATGGGGAGCGGTGGTGCACGTTGAGGTTACAGACAGAGGTCACGATGGAGAAAGTGACCAGCACCATGGTGAACATCAAGTATTTACCTTAGAGAAAGAAAGAAGATGCCATCAACAACATACATATTGCTGCTGTAATTTGTTTCTAGGTAATCAATAATGAGTCTCAAATACAGTAATTGCTGGCTGCATGTCCAACATGGACAAATAAGTCTCTAATAAAGGCACCACATGGCTCACATTTTTCAGGACGTACATTTCCACATCACTAAGTCCATCAGTACAACAGAATCATGTCGCAGTCATCTATTTGCTGCTCTGTAGTTCAAATTTTAACAGAAATACTATTTTCATGTGCTGAGCAATTCCAAAGGCCCATATGTGAAGTCAAAAGCAAAACACCTTGATGTCATACAGTATTTGACAAACACATCAGTTATGTTGTTAAAATAGTTACTATCAGTTAAAAACCATTTCCAAAGTCAAGTCAATGCGGTCCTTCCATGATATGGACAAAAATATTCACGACATTACATCCAGACTGGACTATTGCCAACTCCCTATATTCAGGCCTTCCCCAGTCTTCATTAACTCAACTACAGATAGTAGAAAATGCAGCTGCAAGGATGTTGTCTGGCACTAAAACGTGTGTGCACATCATTGGCTCCCTGTTCACTTTAGAATCCAATTTAAGACCCTGCTGATCACCTTCAAGGCTTTAAATGGTCAGGCCCCGTCTTATATCACAGATCTTATTTACCGGCAATCAGCCCCAAGGTCTCTTAGATCTGACGACAAATCTCTCCTGTATGTCCCACGATCACAACTAAAACCAAAAGGTGACAGAGACTAAGCAGTTACTGCTCCACAACTCTGAAACCCACTAGATATCATTTATTTTTACATTTTAATGTTCTTTTATACTATTATATATTTTGTACGGAACTTTGGTTGGCATAAGCTGTGATTGAATGTGCTTAAAAATAAATAAGCAAACTTGACATATTTTGCTGTTCTTTTGTTTGCTATTAAGTTGCTATTAAGTTAATAGTCAGCAATTCCTGCACATTGTCATATTAAAAGCCTACTAGGAAAGCAAGGGATTATGCCCCTTGATGTTTTTAAGCAGTCCCTCCATTATTTCGCGATGTCGGGATCGCGCCAATTCACGCAAATTCAACCAATCACGTGACTTTGGTGCGACTCGCAATTTTGACCAATCAACGCAACTTTTCCGCAAATTTGACCAATAACCGGAGTTTGTCTTTACTGGACAGCTCATAAAGAGAGGAAACCTGTAAGCGAGGTGCTTCTGCTGCATGATATCTATGCAGCTAACTAGTGTCATTGTGGCCACATGGTATGCAACCAATCACAGCAGTCCCACGTGCCAGACTTTGTATCAGTATGTGACTCTGAGAGCCAATTACCAAGCGGGAATGAGAACGGGTTGACATCACACATACGTCGCCAAATTCATTTCCTTCTAAGACGAGACGTGTGTAACTCGAACATCTCACATTTACCAACAAAACGTACAGCGAAATACTGTGCTAAACATTTCAGACCGCCCTGCCAACCTGTATACATCAATGTACGCTGTAACGATTTTTCACTATGAAGTCGCTCAAAATGGCTGCCGTTTCCTGTCGGCTCTCTGCAGGGGGCGGGGCTGCTGCTTGACTGACACGCACGCACACACACAAACACACACGGTGGATGCAGGAAAAAACGGAGATGAGACGTACAGGATTACCTAAACTGAGGACAGCTACACTCATTATTGTAAGTGCAATGTTAAGTTAATGTCCAATAAGTACTTTATCAAACTGTATGAATGTGTGGCCCAGGCCAGGATAGGAAATTAACTAACAATGTAGAGATCAACAGGCCAATATGTTCAAATTAAATTAAATTGGGGGGGCGCTGTCGAGCACTGCATGGAGTAGACGCTTTTTCGAGTGGCTCTACTACCCTCGCTCAAATTACATTTAAAATCTACACTTGCACGGACAATATTTAACCATGAGCAGCTCTGCTAAAACTGCTGCAAAGGGGAATCCCGCCATCCAAAAATCAGCCCCAAAGAAAGCTATGCTATGCTATGGAAGAAGATGTCAGTGTTAGCAATTCCGAGCTAACTAGCATTGCCGAGCTAACCTGCAACCCCTCCGTCAGCATTAGCTCCGAGGGCTACCCAAGCCCACAACCTACACTGACCGTCATCTTAGCGGCCATCCAAAAACTCGAAAAGGACATGAACTCTAGATTCAACGCGCTGGACTCGAAACTAGAACAAGTACAAACTTCTCTGACTGACCATGCAGCTCGCATTGCTGACCTGGAAGGTTGCGCCACTGACCACGAGTCCCGCATCACAGTCCTGGAGAAACGGTGCGAGGAATTGACAGAGATCAACAAGGCCACGAAGCACAAGCTAATTGACCTAGAAAGTAGATCGAGACGCTCGGACATTAAAATATCAGGCTTACCAGAAAAGGCGGAGAAAGGCAACCCGACACAGTTCATGGCGGAGTTCCTGCCGCAGCTTCTCGGGACAAACAACTTTCCCAGCGGAAGTGGATCGGTCGCATCGTATAGGAGCGCAACCCTCATCTGCACGCCCGCGCACTATGATCGCCAAAATCCACCATTTCCCGGAAAAAGAGAAAATCTTGAAACTTGCCCGGCTGCAAACTCCCCTGTCGTTCAATGGAACCGCATCAGCATCTATCCTGATTTCTCCCCTGAAATAATGGAGCAACGCCGTGCCTTTGACGGAGTCAAGAAAAAGCTTAGAGATGCTGGGATTAAACTAGGGCTGAAACGATTCATCGAGTTACTCGAGTAACTCGATTACAAAAATTCCTCGAGGCAAAAACTCTGCCTCGAAGCCTCGTTAAATTCCTGTGACGCGCACTATACACGCAGGGATCTGATTGTTCCACACGGACCGTTGTTCAGGAAACACACCACTAGCGCGCGATACATTTTGAATTTAGTTAGCACGATGGCGGAGAGTAAAGATGTCCAGAAACGGCAGAGAATGTCTAAAGTTTGGGAAGAGAACAAGGTGCAATGTGTCTACTGACCTGGCATACCACAGCAGTACGACTTCAATGATTCAGCATCTGAACCAAAAACATCCGCTCCACGCTGTTTCACCGAGCGTCGCTGAAACAAGGTAACGTAGCCTGAGCAGCCGCTGATTTTAATCGCATACTGTATTTGTAGCGATGTCGTGATGCGGGTTGACTAGATATGATGTTTAGCTTTGATGTTTTTAACTAGTAAACTTATTCACGTTCAATTGCAAGAGAGTATAGCCTAAAAAAAAAAAAACTACACACACACACACACACACACACACACACACACACACACACACACACAGGTTTCTAGGTTACCACAGAATATAGGCTCACCCCAGAAATTCTATATTATTTGTTAGTAGCCTAATGGTAAATGCTGCAGGTGCAGAAATCTACATAAAACAGATATTTACTTTGATGTCGGGGCTAGATTACAGCATCAAACTTAATTAAATTAAATTGCCAAATGTTGGAGTTGGAATAAATACCTCTGTTCTTTTGAGAAATAATAGCCAAATGCTTGATCATTTTACAGCCACATCATTTTCGTTATACATTATTTGTTTTGGTTGTTTCAAAACGCAAAAAAAAATATCCGATTAATCGATTAATCGATCGATTAATTTCTAGATTAATCGATTACAAAAAGAATCGATAGCTGCACCTCTAGATTAAACATGGTCTCATCTTCCCTGCGCGCCTGATCTTCACGTTTGGATCGGAACAGAAAACATTCCAGGACCCGGCAGACGCTGAAGCGTACATAGACAGGTTCATCAATATGGTGTAAGAAAGCTTTCAAAAAGATGTATGCACAACTTTAAGAATTCGTATTCGGATTTTAAACATTTGTGCGTAAATTAACTCAGGCATGCACAATTACGTTTTCATACACGTGAGTCAATAAAATTACATTTGTATTTTTATGTGAGTGTGACTCTAGAAGCTATGACTGTAAACATTCATGAGTACAACTGTGATTTCTACGACTACGAATTCTTCACTGGGGGGGAGGGTTTCTTGTTGAGCGTTTTGCTAGAGCACTAATGTACTAGCAAGACGCATACCCAGGTAACATTACTGCTTCTACCCCACCATGGCTTGCCATTGAGCAGGATATTTCTAAAAGCTCTCTACCTGCTCTTCTCTTCTCATCAACCAAACCTCTCTCAACCATATCAGGTAATAACTTTATGGTAAAAAGCTCTTTAAGAATCTGGTACCAAATAAGGAAATCATTAAATTCACCTGAAACCTCCACTGCCACGCATGTTCTCTATAATCATGCCTTCCCCCCTTCGCTCACTGATGCTGCTTTTAAGATCTGGAAAAATAAAGGCATTGTCACTATAGCGTACTTATACGTCAATAACACTTTTGCCACCTTCATCCAGCTACAGGAGAAGTTCACTCTCCCACCTACACACTTTTTTCGCTACCTCCAGACTAGAAATTACATCCGGACAAATTTACCACATTTTGAATTAATGCCAGCCCCCATTGAACTTTATACTTTAATGAATCAGCCTCCTCACTCCAACAAATGTGTCTCTCGATTTGTTGACCTGTTTACTACCACACAGAATTTGAAGGAAGCATGGGAAAGGGACCTGGGTGTGATAATTACTGATGAAAACTGGTTTTCTTATCTTAAAGACACCCACAAATGCTCTATAAATTCTAGACACCAGCTAATTCAATTTAAAGTGCTCCATAGACTTCACTACTCCCGTACTAAACTACATTCTTTCTATCCTTCTGTCTCCCAATACTGTCCAAAATGTAAGTCTGCTGAGGGCACCCTGGGTCACCTCTTTTGGTCTTGCCCTAAGCTTAACAGATTTTGGTCAGATATCTCTGCCTGCCTCTGCATTGTTTATGACATTATACTAGACCCGTGCACTGTGGTTTTCGGTAGGACCAGCCATCTAAAAACGTTGCACCACCTACATCGCAAGACTATTCAATATGGCATGATTATTGCCAAACGGAATATTTTGACATTGTGGAAAAGTGAGGATGTCCCCTCTTTTAAGACCTGGCTTGCAGAGATGTCCAACTTGCTACATATGGAGAAAGTATGATATAATGTCTCCCTCAACTCTGTAACCTTTGACAAAACCTGGCATCTGTTTTTATCTTATCAAGAATGTCTTAAATGCTGGACTTTCACTTGGTGACTGTGTCAACTGGTTTTTACTGTTTCTCAGAAGAGCATCATCTCTTTCTTTTACTTTATTTCTTTTATTTGATCGTGTGTTTGTACATGTATGATGTATGCATACTTTGTTACAATATTTTCTTTTTCATTTAGCTACCTAATTGTTAGTCTATTGTTATTGTCTGTTTTTTGCTTGTCTATGGGTGGGTTCCTTTGTTATGTTCTGTTGTGCTTTTTCTTGTATGTTAAACAGAAAAGCTATAAATAAAATATAAAAAAAAAATACTAATTAAAAATGAAATTAAATCCACCAGCCATCTTCATATTATACCAACATTTGCAGCATCCTGAGCCTTTTTGGTAAGGTTACTAGGAAATCTCAGCGTTATTCTCCCCAAAACAAGTTTCCTTTTTATTTTTATCGAAGAAAAAAAAATTTGAACTTTTTTTGCAATTTTCTCCGTCTCCTGCTACTTAATTGCAACAAACTTACAAAAGACATCGCAACTTTTATCGCAATTTTTTACAAAAGCTCCTGCAAAATCAGGCATTTTGGGCTGCAACAATCTAAAAAAAAGGCTGTGAAAACCTGGAGGGACTGTTTAATGTGAGTTTGCACAAAATAGCATAAAAATAAAAAAAATGGGACCCAATGGGAACATTGGGTACAGTACTGTGAATAATGGCCCTGGACGCTATTTGAAAACTTATCATGGTTTCATGGTATCATGGTTTATAACTAGGGATGCACCGAATCCAGGATTTGGCTTTAGATTTGGCCGAATATTAGGCTTTTTGACGGGGTTCGGTTTCTGCCGAACATTAGAATGTTTTTCAACTGAACCCTACGCTTGCAGTACACGTGCTACGCTGATCGACATAATGACGGCGCCGTTGATTACGGGAAGGTGTTTACGTAGGTGGAGCGTTCAATGCAGTAGGCTGTGAGAAAGTGAAAATGGAACTCGCTGCCAGAAGAAGTGTTGTTTGGCAGTACTTTCAGTCAAAAGAAGGCCATTCAAGTCCAGCTACAGGTTCAATTTGCAATGCCGATTTGTCTCGTGGTGGCGAGGAGCCTAAACAATACACAACATCCGAAAGAATACGAGTTGTGCATGAAGGAATCTACAGACAGCAGCCAAAATGCAGCAACTTCAGGTATGGCCAGGAAGGACAGTCACAGCTAAAAACTTGGAGTAGGATTCGGTATTCGGTTTCGGATTCGGCAGAATCTTAACCAGTGGATTCAGTATTCGTACGAACCCCAAAAATCTGGATTCAGTGCATCCCTGCTTATAACACGTCAATATGACTGACCTATGAGAGGCACTGCGAGAGAGGTAGGTGGCACTATCTTTGATATCAGCAGCAGGAACACAGTGAGCGCCAGCAACACTGAGATGCACAGCGTCATCTTCTCCCTGCAATCTGACGGCAGGTAAAACACCAGGATAGCCAGCGACGTGATCAGCACACACGGGATGATCAGATTGATGGTGTAAAACAGGGGCTTCCTCTTGATCACAAAATCATAGGTGATATCCAGGTAGGTGATGTCGTTGGGGTCCTCATTTTTGCGCGCCGGGAGCGAGACGATGTCCCACTCTCCGCTCGGTGTGAAGTCGTCGCGGCTGGCAAAGTCGCTGGTGAGGCTCAGATCCACTTCTGTGTGGTCGTAGGTCCAGGAGCGGAACTTGAGAGTGCAGTTCTGCTGGTCGAAGGGGAAGTTCTGCACCTCGATGGCGCAGGCTGACTTGTAGATGGCCGGCGGGAGCCAGAAGATGTCTCCGGTGTTGGAGACCACAGCGTTGCAGTAGAAGGAAACTTCGTACACGCCGTCAGCACTGTAGAAGGTTGTGGGTGACGTAAGATTAGAGAGAGTACGAGTACGGATTCACAAAGTATAATTACATTCAACACTTGAACAAGACATATTTGAAGTCGGCTACCGTTTGAGGCAACACTGTAGGCCTTTTTTTCGCCTGCATTGCAATGGTAATAATCAGACAAACCCAAACTGTCCCTCATGATTATCTGAAGTGATAATAAAAGCAGACATTGATTAAGCACTTACTAACCAGAAGAGAGAATGCAGAAAATGATAATTACAAAATCCCCATAGGAAAAAAACAGGCTTATTTTAGCAGCAGATGTTCTGCTTCAAATGACTGAATGAATGAATAATGGTGGAAAATGTCTTAATACTGTAGAAAAATAAACAGTAACTCTATTAATACCATAGTGTAATCCATTAATGTTAATGGCAGGTTTTTTTTCATTATACTGACTTAAAAACAGCATAATAGAACTAGATCCTCTAAATCAAATACAGACAAGCTGGTCTTCTTTTTGGTAGAATGACATGCACATACTTGTTGTAGAGCACTATATCAGGAAGCCAGATGTGTTTGGATGGTATTCGTAGTTTCTTGATGCCTTCATACTTCTCTGGGTCCCATCTCAGTCTGTAATCATTCCACTCCTGCAGAGAGAGTGTTTATTTTACTGACAAACACACATAGGCCTAATGTACATGCTGTGTATTGAACACTGTATGTGCACTGGGCAGTTAGAAAGATTGTATTGTACCTGAAACAGCCACACGTTGGTTGTCATTATCTGTTCTCTCTCATTCTGTAAGAAACAACAATCAGCTTGTGATACAATGAGCATCATGTACATAAGATTTTCCTTACCATATAAATGGTTGAATTATTACAATGTTGTCCACTGGCAGGGCTTTTAGCACAACACACTAAAAGTCAAAGCCAAAATGTCAAAGCACACCTTCAGGGAGTGGACGCAAAAACATAACCAGTTTGAGGCAAAAAAGCATCCATTCCAACACCTTCACAAATGTCACAAAGTTAGACAAAGTTAGATTTTACCATAGACAGTTAAAGAAGTGGACCAACAACCCTTGCTCTGGACAGAGACCAGAGAAGTCTATTAGAAGCACTTTTCCAGTGATGAATGAGTGTTACTGCGCAGCTGCAAACTGAGCTTGCCGACGTAGATGTGACGTGAGCAACGTGTCTGAACGTTATAAGTCTTCTGGTAGCTGTGCCAAGAGAAATCTCAATCATTCCCAATTTATCAGAGACGGAGAGCGTAGGTATATGTAAGGAGATAACATAGGCACAGGCTAATTATTGCTAACTAAAATGCTAGTTAACATTTGTAATTAAACTAAACAGCTAATGTAAGTCCAAACTGCCTGCGAGCTTCTCCTGTACTGTACGGTAATTCCTCTACTATGCAACAGCAAGTCGCGCGGTTATGACACAATCGTTAGCCTATTTATACAAAAATGTCTGTTACAGAGCCATAACGTGAGATACAAGGTAATGGAGACTTTTATACATTGTCGTGTTTCTTTAGAAATAAACAATGGGCAAATAAAGTCTTTAAACGCTTCAGATGTAAAGTTATTGGCTGTCAAAGTGACGCCAAAATGAATGGCAGTCTATGGGATGCTAAAGGGGGGGTGATAGCTTAGTAGCATTACAATGGCACCATAGCGGCTTCGCTCTGTGGAGAGAAGCCTGCCCCCTTGATTTTACGTTGGTTATGGAGAAGGAGAACCAGGAAATGAGTCGGGGGAAACCATAGTCGCTATGACGACCAGCCACGCTCGCCTCAGGCATGAGGCAGTACTATCTGCAGTGGAAAATGGATGTAACAGTGTTACATTGTGTGACAGATTATTAGCTCCAAGTGTTAATGTTAGTGTGAAATTGAACATTACATACAACCCCAAATCAGAAAAAGTTGGGAGAGTATGAAAAACACAAATAAAAAAAGAAAGTAGTGATTTCTAAATGTACTTTGACTTGTATTTCATTGCAGACAATGTGAACACAAAATATTTCATGTTTTGTCTGGTCAACTTAATTTCATTTGTAAATATACATCTTTTCCTGTCATTCAGACCTGCAACACATTCCAAAAAAGGTTGGGACAGGAGCAATTTAGGGCTAGTAATCAGGTAAATTGGTTAAATAATGATGTGATTTGAAACAGGTGATGTCAACAGGCGATTGTAATTATGATTTGGTACAAAAGCAGCATCCAAGAAAGGTCTAGTCCTTTAGGAGCAAAGATGGGCCGAGGATCGCCAGTTTGCCAACAAATACGTGAGAAAATTATTGAAATGTTTAAAAACAATGTTCCTCAAAGAAAGATAGGAAGACATTTGCTTATTTCACCATCAACAGTGCATAACATAATTAAAAGATTCAAGGAATGAGGAGGAATTTCAGTGCGTAAAGGACAAGGGCGCAAGCCTAAGCTGAACAACCATGATCTCCGATCCCTCAGGCGGCACTGCATCAAGAATCGTCATTCATCTATAAGCGATATCACCACATGGGCTCAGGACTACTTTGGCAAACCTTTGTCAAGTACCACAATACGTAGTTACATCCACAAATGCCAGTTCAAACTGTACTGTGCCAAAAGGAAGCCCTATGTTAACAGTGTCCAGAAGCGCCGTCGACTTCTCTGGGCTCGGAGGCATCTGGGATGGACCATCACACAGTGGAAACGTCTACTGTGGTCAGATGAATCAGTATTTCAGGTATTTTTTGGGAGAAATGGACGCTGTGTGCTCCGGACCAAAGAATAAAAGGATCATCCAGACTGTTACCAGCAACAAGTCCAAAAGCCAGGGTCTGTCATGGTATGGGGTTGTGTCAGTGCCCTTGGCAAAGGTAACTTGCACTTCTGTGATGGCACCATTAATGCTGAAAAGTACATAGAGATTTTGGAGCACAATATGCTGCCTTCAAGAAGCCATCTTTTCCAGGGACCACCATGCATATTTCAACAAGATAATGCAAAACCACATTCTGCACACATTACAAAGTCCTGGCTGCGGAGGAAGAGGATACGGGTACTTGACTGGCCTGCCTGTAGTCGCAACCTGTCTTCAATAGAGATTTTGAAGCGCAAAATACGACAAGGAAGACCCCGTACTGTTGCCCACCTTAAGACTTGTTTGCAGCAAGAATGGGACAAAATTACACCTGAAACACTTCATCACTTGGTGTCTTCAGTCCCTAAACGTCTTTTAAGTGTTGTGAAAAGGAATGGCAACATTACAAAGTGGTAAATGCTTTACTGTTCCAACTTTTTTTGAAATGTGTTGCAAGAACCAAAATAGGAATTTTGTTTTTTTGAAAAAAAAAAAATGAAAAAATCATGAGGAACACATTAAATGATGTGCTGTTGTATTGACTGCAAGTCAAAGTACATTTAGAAATCACTACTTTCTTTTTTTATTTGTGTTTTTCATACTGTCCCAACTTTTTCTGATTTGGGGTTGTATATGCCAATGTTGTTTTCAATAAAAAAAACATCCATGTTGTTTTCCATGTTGATAAGAGCATTAAAATGAGAAAATATAATGGGACAAAAAGAAATCAAGGGACATTTAGAATAGTTAAAATGTGTGATTAATTGCGATTAAATATGTTAATCGTTTGACAGCACTAGTTTTATTGTGCAGGAGTTTTAGACTGCAGAGCGTCCACCCAGAATAAATATCTGTGCTCATAAGTTAGAGAATATAACACTCATTATTATATATTATAAATTGTAATATTTAGAATAATTTGAGATAGCAAATATGTATGATTAAATGCCACACAATGCATCTGAGCGGGATATGGCTATGACAGGAAGCTAAAGCATTGCATCCTTGAAATCAATATACTTTCTTTAAACAAAACATGTCCAAAATTATCCATCTGTCCATTTTCTAAGTTGCTTATCCTATTCGGGGTAGCAGGAGGGCTGCAGCCTATCCCAGAATGCATTGGGTGTGAGGTGATGTACATCAGTCACTGGGCTAACTCATAGAGACAGACAAACCTGCAGGGGCTTTACAATGCAGCTTGCCCATCATGACTTTTTAAAAGCAAGCATACCAGTGATGTGTCTGTAGACCATGACACAACATTTAAAACACAAAGTATGAAATGTTACTACATGTTGCAAGTGTGTTATAAGCCGTGATGTGCAAGAATTGCTAGAAGCTTTAAAAGATATGAATCCAAGTTTCACGATAATATATCGTCGCTGTCGGGCAGAAGCCTTGTATCTCCAAAAGGTATCGTTTTAATTTTTTTTTATTCATAAATCAATGCTATTGGTCACCCTTTAAGTCTGTCTGTTGGTTTTACAAATATTTAAACAGCAATGAGGCGATAACATCTGACTTTGGCGAAGGTCAATAGCTCAATGTAACGTTTTCACGTTTGCCTTTTATCATTTCCTGAAATGCAAGGACATACAAGGTTTTCACCCGACAGCGACGATATGAAAAGGGGTTTTGTTTATATGCTTAAAAGGTGCCCTGCCACACAAATATATGTGTTTGTGTTATGTGGTGAATGTGAAAATGAACTGCTACCTCCTCTGTCAGCTCCAGCCACTGAAAAGAAATAAGCGGAGAAATTGGGCCAATTCCAAAAGCTGGTCAGTCTGACATCATGTTGCCTGAGCTCATTACTATTCATGAGCTCGCCTAGTTGAGCTGGGTAAAAGATGCTGACAGCCAGGCTCTCATTGGCTAGCTGTTAGCCAACCAGAGTTAAGTAACTTAGCTCGTTGAATATTAAGGAGAACTGGCACAAATCGAGCTGAGTCTTCCTGCAGGCTTTCTATACCACGCTAGAATGGTTTGAAACAAAGTAAGCAAGGCGTTTTTTTCACAAAAAATAAAAAATGAAATATGTGTGGCAGGGCATCTTTAGACACATTTTGACACAATCAGGATGTGACCATTATCAAATACGTAAAGTAGGAATAAAAAGCATTTGAGCCCCAATGCTTTTCTGATTATCTGTATTTGTGCATGTGTACAAATGTGTGTTTTTCTATATAAGCATACTTACTACACTGATGAGCTGCGACAGAGACACCTGTATGGAGATGGTGACCTGTTGGCTCTTATTGACAGCTGGTCTGATCAGTTTGTTGTAGCGCTCTGGACCCAACAGGTAGTTCACCAGTCGCTCCTCTGCATTCTCTGCCCTGCTGCCTACAGACCATTCAGAA
This sequence comes from Gymnocephalus cernua, assembly GCA_023631565.1. Taxonomy (NCBI): domain Eukaryota; kingdom Metazoa; phylum Chordata; class Actinopteri; order Perciformes; family Percidae; genus Gymnocephalus; species Gymnocephalus cernua. The sequence goes on along the minus strand of CM042427.1, from coordinate 9,165,147 downwards.
CAGAGACAGTGGGAAAACATTTTATTATGAAAGTGCTATACCTTTAAAAATCGCACAAGTACACTTGCATGTACCTTTACATGCTCTGCTTGAAATTGCCAAAGCATTTGTCTATGGGTAGTGTAACACTGAATACAAAAATGTCATCACATTATGTGTGCGTGTGTGTGTTGCAGTTCCATGCGTGATACCCTCTCTATCACAGTATGTTTTCAAGCCAGTGTCACCATGAATGATGAACAATAAACAAGTTGGCTGTAAATTAAGTAAATTTACTAAAGGGCATTAAGGCGATGTGAGTGTGTGTGTGTGGGGGTGCGTCTTGCAGTCTTGCGCGTCACTGCAGGGTTTTAGAGCAAAAGAACAAACAAAAATCCAGTCATGCATCCATCCCTGTGAGAGGATCCCTGAAGCTTTGTGTCTCCTCAGCCCTAAATTATTGGTTACGTAAAAGTGATCGTATAAATAAGTCAGAAGCGGAATGCTTTTGAACCACTCTCCTGACTTCCACAGCCATTATGTCTACATTGTCAAACAAACTGACAACAGCACAGAGAGCATTTAATATCTGGAATGCTTCACTCCCTCTGTGTCCCATGAATTGTCTGTTTTTGTAAGATTACATGCAGGGAAGGCTGAATGAGCATGCATGTTCTTTTTTTTTACAACAGCGACCTGCTGTTTCAAGTTTTCATGTCACTGTGAACGGCAATGTGTTTAGCTATTTGGAAGCAAGAGAGGTTGGGGAGTCTATACGAAGTTAACAAAACAACTTCAGCCTACACTTTATTGTAACTTCATAGGGTAAATGACTTGCCATAAATTAAGAACATGAATAGTCTATTTGTACAATAGAGATGTTAAAGTTAAACTGAAGGTTAAAGACCCAGTGTGTCATGTTTAGTTGTTCATTATCAAAATATGTGTTCACAAACTTGTCCTTTTTCATGAATATTTACCACCACCAATTCCAAGTATTCCTATTGGCTTGACATTTTACATTTGCATTCGCATGAACTGGGGTAGACGCTCCATATTCATGCGCCATCTTAAAATATGTTAGCTGGTAAGTGACATACAGGACATACTGCTCCGCCTTTCGCGTTTTCGTTGTCACATGATAAACTCACAGGTTCTGCTAATGCTGCTAACGGGTATCGTAGCTTCCCAGCCCCGGCAAGTTTGAAGAAGGAAACATGGAGGACCACACGTATTCAAAATCCACATTTCAGGAACATTAGTCTTCTTCTTCGCCCAGAAAAAGAAAGAGGATATTGAAAAGAGCAAGAGACCGGCTTTTTGAAGCATGAAGGCTACCGTAGCTGTAATATACGTACTTTGAACTGCGTGGCGCGAGAGAGTTGATTGCGATATATGATCTCAACGCTAGATGGGAGAAATTCCCACACATTGGACCTTTAAGCTAATATTTAGAGCCGTTAATCACATTCAGATTGTATCTGGAGTGGTCTAAATGCAACAGAAAGGCCTGTATTTCCCGTATTATCGTGTTGTAACGCTTTAGGCTACATAGCCGGAAGTAGGTGGCATGGGATTGGTCCATTTTGTGCAGTAGAAGAGTCAAATGATTATCTTATGGGAATGTGCAAAGCCTGCAGAAGAAATCCTAGGTTAACAGAGCAAGTTGATAACCACTTTTCGTGGTACCCATTATGTCTGATGAGGGCTTCAGGCTTTGTCGAGCCAGCTAAGGCAATGAAACCCTGGCTCTGTCGAACTCGCTTGGTGGTACATCCCTCAGGTCAAGTCTTCAGACCTTCATGGAAATACAAACACTCACAACAACATGGTGGAAGACACCGCAGAGTACTATGTGCCTTCTCGGTGTATTACATCATTTAAATAATTCAAACCGAGATTTCAGGGTATCTTTGCCTTGATGGATGTTACAGATTAATGCTTGACTATGTTTCCTGCCATACCAGATCTTTGTCTGAGTCCAGAGCAGATATGAACATTGATGGCTCGGATTTTTTCGTTTTTCGGTTTTGTTCATTTTTCTTTAGTAAAGCCCTACTATATATATATATATATATATATATATGTATATATATATATATATATATATATATATATATATATATATATATATATATATATATATATATATATATATATATAAAGTCCAGCTAATGAGCCAATGAGCTAATAAAAGGAAAAGGAAAAGACATAAGTCAACACTCTGTTAAACATACAATATGTCATTTTCTCTCAATCAAAACAATGGATGGTAAACATGGACTTTTGATGACGTTGTGAAGGTCAGGTCAATTAAAGGAAGCTTTTCTTTTAGGACAGTGGTGGAGACATTGAATGTTCTTCCTAAAAGACAGGAGACAGAGCTCTCCGGCAGTAGGTATAAAATAGCCTTCTGTAAATTATTCAAAGTACCCATCTGCTTTTACTTATGACTATTTTAAAAGTATGAAGACTACACATCATTTTTTTGAACCCCGTCTCTGAGGCAAAGGTTGAGTGTTATTCACAGACATACAACATCCTTCCCTTTTGGGACACACAAGGGTTTTCGGAGTTTGAGTCTCTTTCTAAATAAAGTCATAACGGGCTCAGACTGATCATCAAGCTCTACACTAACAATGGAAATCAGTACAATACAGAACACAAT